>OY019133.1:29103352-29635852 GCA_955652365.1 Eristalinus aeneus | reverse complement strand
AGTTGCGCATGATCTCCTCAAGGCTGATGTGAAAGAAGTCACACGAATACGTCGCCTTGTTTAAGACCTTTTTGGACATTGAAGGTCTTGGTGAGTTCTTTACCGACGTTGACGGAGCAGCGACAGTTCTCCATCGTTATCCTATACAATCTGACGAGTTAGGTAGGAATGCCAAAACAAGACATGGCACTGTATAGCTCGTCTCTATGCACACTGTCATATGCAGTCATAAAATCGACGAACAGGTGAGTGTCGATTTGCACTTCTTGGGTATTTTCCATTATCTGCCGTTAAGTGAAGATCTGGTCTTGTGGAGTTTCCTGGCCTGAAACCAGACTGATACGCATCCATCAGGCTATGGACAAACAGTTTCAGACGCTCACACAATACAGCAGAGAGGATCTTGAAGGCGATGTTGAAAGGGCTGATCCCTCTATAGTTGGCGCAGTCAAAGGGTGCTCCTTTCTTGTGAACCGAGCAAACGACGTTGAGGTTCCACTCATCGGGCATGCTCTCCTCCGACCATAACTTACAGATGAGCTGGTGCATGCGCCCAACTAGCCATCTCCGGCTGCTTTAAATAGTTCTGCGGGCAGTCCATCCGCTCCAGCAGCTTTGTTCGACTTCAGCTTGGATATTGCTATCCTCGTCTAAGTCGGAAGGACAAGATTCTTGTCTATCATCGTCGAAGCTTAATGTTCGCCTTATATACGTTGTTGATGTATACTGACGGCAGTCAACGTTATTTTTCACAACGCCATTATCGTGAACAATGGCCAGCATGAATCAAGACCTTCCTTAAGTTAGTTTCCATCACGTCAAAGAGTAAATACCAAGCTCACTACACTTCGTAACTGCTTCCCCTTCCATCACGTACTGACATTTTCACGAACCCCTATCAACATCCTTCTCACCCACCACTCCGTGTACTCCCCACAATTTGTATGCAGTCGAAATGTCAACCACCTCTAGTCTATCAATTCCGACACAAACTGATAGCCCCTCACCTCACCCCTTCCTAGACTTCAAACTTCCCTTTGAACCAGAGCCAGTTATGTTCGCACCGTTTCGCACCATCAGTCGCGTTGGGCTAGCGTTGTAGTCGCAAATTAACTGTAAAACAATAATTCATGCACAAACACAAGCTCCCAGATGTTCGCATTCACTTCACAGGCGGCGCTCCCTAGCCAAGCTAAGTCACCCCCGGCAGCCGTTCATCTTGGGAAACAATAAATCGAATTCAGTCCTGTGCAGGGTACGCCCGCCCCCGCACCCCAGGGGTGGCTGTGCACATCCAGTGAAAACATAAATAAATAGCACAATGAATTGATTGATACACAGGAGCAGCACTCCTGCACAAAGCAATCCCCCTGGCAGGGCTTCGGTGGCAATGCTCCACTTCAACGTTGCTCGGGAGCACCTTTTTCATGCTTTGACGTTTCTGTTGGTATAGCTGTGCCCGTCGTCGTCGTCAGCCGTCGCGCTTGTTTTCATTTCATCCCTTTTTGCGTCCTCTGACTCTGGAACGACTGTCAGTGACATGGGTATAACACGTCGAAGAAAAATTACAATCGAACGCCAAGGAGCTGGTGGCCACAGAGCTGGCACGGAGCGGCATCGCCTGGGATTGGGGGAAAACTCGTCGATGAAAAGAAATCAGGAATGAAGGATAACAACAGAAGGAGCGTCTAGGAAAGGCAACCGAATTCGAGATGCCACAACGTCACAGGGCACCGAGACAGTGCCGGCAGAGGGAACGAAGAGGAGCCGAAGTAGCGCCAGAACGAACGAGAAATGCCACTCTGTTCGCCTCCTGGGTGGGATTCCCTGCCGAAACTCGATGAATTGGTGCCTTTTTTGGGCGATAGGGTTGGCAACAAAGTGGTCCTTGTAAACAATGACATTGGAGAGGGAGAAGTGGCATGCTCCGCCGAAGCAATCTTTGGCGCAATCAATTATCCAAGGGGAAGTCGCACGACATCAGTGGGGACCGCAGTTGGTGCGTGTGAATTGTCGCCCCCTCATTTCAGTTCCTGGGGTGAAGCGAGGCGTTCGACGCCTCCCCGGAGGTTAGACGTGTGATTCATGCGTTTGATTGAGTCTGTAGATTGACAGACGAAGTTCGCCGTGATTTGTGTGGACGGACGCGGTCGCCATAAAACTGTTCAAGTGAAAATTGTGATGGTGCGCTGCTGGGGCGTGAACATATCAACTGCGCTTCGGGCTTGAGTGAATAACTGCCGCTGTCTCCAGGTCATAAACTGCGGGGGCAATAATTCAGCAGATGTCAGCCGTGGAGCGTACGATTATGAGACTCACCTGCGCGAGTGCATTTGTTGTGCGGCAGGCGGAAGTTTCGAAAAGTTTCCGTCATCGCTTAAGTGCTTTTGTGTAACACAAAAAGTTGACTTTCGAATTTTCGTGTTTTTTTTTTTTGTTTTGCTGGTTTCACGACTGTGTCTTGATCAGAGTCGGGGGACACACTTCAGCCCCTCTTGGGTGGGCAATGCCCTAGGTTTCTGACAGCTTGTCACGAGGAACAGTGGCAGGGGGAGTGGATGCAGTTTGAATTAATTCTTAAACTTCGGTAAAATGCGACGGAAGCAGTTGCGTGGAGGGATTGAAACCCTGTCGAAACTTGAAAAGGGTTTCATCTAAATCTGGCAACCAAACATCTGCACTCAAGTCACTGCTATGAATGCCGGATAAAACGAGGTCCTGTAGCCGTAGAGGTGGGGAATAAAATTCCCGTGGTTGGCACTCATTCTGAGTTTGCTGATGGTTCAATTAGTTGCCAACTCTTTATGTAAGTACGAGAAAGGGTAACCTTAAGACTTGAATCGGACCGACTTATTTGTCTTTATTTCATCATTCCTGCGGGGACGCAGAGCCGTCAAAGAAGATACCCACGGTTTTGGACAATCGTCTTTATTCTGTTGCCTTTCTTCGTTGTTTCTTTCCTTCCTCTTACAGGCTGTCGTAGGTCCTACAAACTTATTCCATTCTTGGCCTTAAATTGTGTTGACGGCAGATGTGATTGCTAAAGGTCTTGACAATGTAAAATTCTCTTACTTGATAGCATCTGTCATTATTCTCTATCCTAAGCATATTGCGGACATCACAAGGGACCAGGTTAAGTCGTCGTATGAGCAGGTTGGAAAGTTCGCATAGAACCACAACTAGAAACTTCACCTAAATTGAATGTTAGTCTGAATAAAGTACAGAGGCGATTTCAGAGTCATCATGAAGAAACCGGTGTCGTTGGACTTTGGTTTAAACAGACTCCAAGGCTGCCGAGTTCACGAGTAGAAGGGACCTACAGTTTTTTACCGGCTCCGAACCGCGAAGTCTGAGAAGTTTTTCTTAGACAGTTGTTAATCTTTGAGTGTTGTCTTCTTCTTCTTCTTCTTCTTCTTTTTCTTCTTCTTCTTCTTCTTCTTCTTCGTGTGGCGCTACAGTCCGAGGTGGACCTGGGCCTCAACCAACATGCCTCTCCAGCCAGCAAGACCTTTCGCCAGCTGTCTCTAGTTGCGCACTCTAAGTCGGTTAAGGTCCTTCTCCACGTCACCTTAGCATAGGCCGTCCTCTCTTGCGTAGTCCCAATGGCTCAAATTCGAAGACTTTTCGGGCCGGAGCAGTGGTGTCCATACCCTCTACATGGCCTAGCCATCTTACCAGACGTATGTCGCTCTACAACCCAAAGAGTTCGTCGTTAAATATTCTCCTACAGATGCCATCAACGCGAACAAATAGGACTATAAAAGACTAAGGGCTTCCTCATCCGCCTTTGTTAACGTCCAGGCTTCCGCGCTATAAAGTAGGACTGGTGAGATCAAGCTGTATTATAAAACGAGCTTAGTCCGTCGAGTAAAGCTTAATTACTCAATTGCCTCTTGAGTCCAAAGAAACAGCGATTGGCAAGAGTGATTCTGAATTTAATTGGGTACTGGTGTTGTTGTTCCCCTTTACCGCGGATACGAGGTAAATGAAGTCCTCAACGAAATTTCTCCTGCCTAGTGTGACGCAGTGCCTGAGGCGTCGATGTTCTGTGTATTTTTTTGATGAGACCATGTACGAGGGACTTTAAATATATTCAGGTATCGGGCTGAAACTGTAGTTATATATATAAATTGACATATTTATCAAGAAGTACTATTACTTCAGTGTATTCATGTAAATTTTCATATAAATCTGGTTACCAATTCGCGTCTTATCTCTAGTTAAACAGAATCAAAATGGCAACTGAGACGATGATGGTGAAAATTGAGCATCGCGCTGTAATTGAATTTCTCACTAAACAGGGAAAAAGTCAAAAAACTATTCATGAAGATATGGTGGCTGTTTACCAGGTTTCCGCACCTTCATTATCAACTGTGCAAAAGTGGTCAAGAGAGTTCAATAGAGGCAGAGAGAGCATTGAAGACGACCCCCGCTCCGACGCCCGGCTACTGCTTGTACGAGCCCAAGCATCAAAAAAGTCAAAAAACTTGTTCTTAAGAATGCCCGAATAAAGGTGAAAATGATGGCAGACATCACCAAGCTTTCAACTGGTACCATTCACACCATTCTTCATGACCTTCCCAACCTTTCAAAGGTCAGTGCAAGGTGGGTGCCACGAATGTTCACAGCACCTCAGAAAAAAGTGAGAATCGCATGCTCTAGAGAGCTTTTGTAGATGTGTAGTGAGAACGCGGACGGTGTTATGGATGGAATTGTTCCTGGGGACGAAACATAGGTTCACCACTATGACCCTGACAAGAGTCCATGCAGTGGCATAAAAAAGGAAAGGAAAAAAGGAAGAAGTTCAAAGGCACTCCGTCTGACTTATTGAGTCCAGGCAGTGGCATAAAAAAGCAACAGACCCCCGAAGAAATTCAAAGTCACTCCGTCTGCCGGGAAGCTTATGGCCACAGATTTTTGGGACTCAAAGGGAATCTTGCTCATTGAGTACAAAAAAATAGGTGAAACCATCAAGGGCACATCCTACGCTTTCACTTTGCATAATTTGCGTTAGGAAATTAAAAAGAAAGTGGCCGCCGTGGCGTAGCGGGTAGAGTGCGACGCTCACACGCCGAATGGTCTAGCTCTATTCCCAGCTCAATACCAATTTATCGAATTTTTCACGGCATCTCTTTCGAGCTGCTGACAACACTCAAAGAGTAATAACTGTCTAAGAAAGCTTCTCAAATTTCGCCGTTCGGAGTGGGCAAAAAACTGTAGGTCCCTTCTACTCGTGAGAGAACAGTAGCGCGCACAACACGAGCAGTTGATGAGCAAGCTAGGCCCTGGTCCCCCTTTGGACTGTATCGCCAACAATTATTATAAATTAAAAAGAAAAGACGGGGTTAACTCACAATGGATGTGTTGCTTCTTCATGACAGCGCTCCTCTTCATGCGGCGCGAGTTTTCAAAGCTGCTGCGCGAGATTGTGGTTTCGTGGAAATCCAACACCCACCCTATAGTCCAGCTCTTGCCCCTAGTGATTACTTCCCGTTTCCGGATTTGAAAAAATGTCTTCATGGAAAAAGATTTTCGGATGATGAAAAACTCAAGTAGCCAATAAATGGGTATTTTGCAGAGAAAGAGGAAATTATTTTATTGAAGGTTTAAAAAAGCTTATCTCAAAATGTAACAAATGCATTGATGTAAGGGGAGATTATGTTGAAAAATAAAAACAATTTAAATTGAGTTCGTTTTTTCTTCATATTGATACCGAGAACATATTATATATAACGCCCCTCGTACTTGTTGAGTTGTGACTTACCCACGATCTTCTCGAGGATGATGTTGAAAGTGTGAAAATGAAAGATGTGAAATATTGTATGAACATACAGTTTCAGACGCTCACACCATACGACAGAGAGGATCTTGCATGGGATGTAAAGAAGGCTGATCCCTCGATAATTGGCAGTCAAAGGGGTCTCTTTTCTTGTGGAGCGGGCAAACGACACTGAGATGAGATGTTTTCCTCCAACCATATCTTACAGATGAGCTGGTGCCAGAATAATGACTAATGACTAAAGAAACGTGACTAAACGTATGTCATAAATAATTTATTTGCCGGATTTATTCAAGACTAGCTTTTTTTCATGACTAACTTTTATTCATGAATTTTCGTTATTTACACATATGAGTCACGGTTATTCATGATTAATGTGTAGTCATGACTAACTCTGTATCATGAATAACCACCAATCGCGGGCATTTTTTCAATGACTTGTGGCACTTTTTTAATGACAAGATTTAGTTTTTAATGTCTTCTTTATGGATTTTATGACTGATGTAATAGATGTTATGTAATAAATCTGACGCGTCTGCCTGGCTATAGGTTAGTAGTTAGCGTAATAGTGCCAAAGTCGAAGTTGTTGCTATTATTTTGCACAGTCCTGTATATATTTAGGTAGCCAAACTACAATTGCAAAAACTATGTGCTGAGAAATCCCCAAAAAAACAAAATGTTCGACGTTAATGTTTTAATATTCGCTATCCACTGTATCATTTTAAATAACTCTTGTCTTATTTTTTCATGAACAGAGATGTGTCTTGAATAAATGCTCTTATTTAGTGATTAATGACTTATGATTAACTTACTTAAATAACTCATGAATAAAGATTGATTTAGTCATGAGTAATTTCTGTGAATTATGAATAATTTATTGGTCAATCATTATTTTCATGAATAATGAATAAATATCAGACTAAATAATCATTAGTCACTTGAATCCGGCAACTAATGACTAATTTAGTCATTAGTTATTATTCGACTAAAATTAGCCCAACACTGGCTACTGCACGCGCCCAACCAACTCATCTCCAGCTGCTTTAAATAGTTCTGCGGACAGTCCGTCCAATCCAGCAGCTTTATTCGGCTTCAGCTTCGATATTCCTGTCTTCACCTCATCTATGTCGGGGGGACGGAATTCTTGTCTATCGTCGACCAAATTGAGTGGAACATTCTGCCTAACAGTGGAATTGGGGCCGTCATAACCGTTAAAGAGTCTGTAGAATTTCAGATTCTCAGCACAGACTGCGACTCTACCACAAGTTGTCCAATGTGATCCCGGCAGGCTTCGGTCCGAACCTTGTATCCTCCGGATAGATGTTTTACCTGTCGGTAAAACTTGCGGACTTCATTCCTGCCATAACACCTTTCCATTTCTTCCACCGCGCGCTTCTCATTCACCTTCTTTTTCCTTCTGGGAAGCCGGTGCTCTTCCCTGTTCGTAGAGCTCACGAACAGCCCTCGGCGTTCGATGTAGCGTTGCCTTATAGGCGTCTTGTTAGCTGCATGTGCTTGCCTGCACTCGTCGTCAAACCATGGTTTCCTTCTAGGCGGTGATATGAAACCCGGCACAGCAAGCTTCATTGATGGCTTCTTGACAACGTTTTCAGTATTCCACTATGCTTAGTGCAGGCAGCGTCAAAACTTGAAAGAGCTTCTGGGAGATTTGTTTGACAAAGTTCGAAGCGATCAGCTGCGATGGAAGCTTTCCGACGTCAAACCATATTGGCCGGCCTCGACTCCAGCAAATACGGCTTGTTGTCAGCAGCTCGAAAGTGGTGGTGCCGAGCACAATTTGAGGTGTTCGGCCGGGAATTGAACCCGGGCCTTTGGCGTGTGAATGTAGCAGTCTACTCACTACGCCACGGCGGCCACAATCTCACAAGTTAGCTCGCAAAATTATTTCAATCACCAACTTATTGTAATGCTTTAACTGTTTACCTCAATGAAGCTGCCTAACGAAACCTTTCTCGAGTGAGCGAAACTTACACTTGTCTAATTTATTTATATTGTTAAATTTTGAAAGTGCTAAAATGGTATTAAAATAAATAAATACCGAACTTTCTTTAGCAATTTATTATTGGGTGTCGACCCATCAAACTCACAGAATAAAGAAACAATAGAAAACGCAAATTACACTTGCTGCGTACAGTTTGCAGCAATAGTAAGTCAACCCGTGTGACCAACTGCGGCGGTGTTAAAATATTGGTCGGGGCGAAACCCGAGAAGCCTGAGTTCTGTCTGCGAATTTTGGTCACAGGGTTCGTTACAAAGAAACGGAATCAATTTACACTAACGAATATTTTTTAGGAAGAGAAGGAGAAATATGAACTGAACATAATGTGTTGCCTGTCATTTTGTCACGACACCATGTGAATGCTTGGAATGACGCTGTAAGACTTGGGTCTCTATAGCTGTCATCCTGGATTTTGTAATCTACAAACATTTGCCCTATCCCTTGCACTCCTTAATAATAAAAATTGTATGACGCTACAGTCCACAGGGGGACCAGGGCTTTATTTGCTCATCAACTACTCACGAGTAGAAGGGACCTACAGTTTTTGCCGAATCCGAACGGCGAAGTTTTCAGAAGCTTTCTTTGACAGTTACTACTTTTTAAGTGTTGTCAGCAGCTCGAAAGGGATGGTGCCGTGAAAAATTCGAGGTTTTGCACTCCTTACCTTTGAAAATTTTGGCATGGGCGAGGTGAGTTCTTAAAGTAAAACTTGCAATCTCTTCTGCATGAACAAATTTTAGAAAAGGCTAACTCGTATCGAAATACCTGCCTGTTCACGAATCGTACTATTGTTTAAAGTGTTGTTATCTTTCTAGGCATTCATTGGGCACTGGAGTAACCACCCGAGGTAGCAGTGACTTGAAAATTGAACTTAAGGCCAAAACGTGTTCCATGGGTATAGCTTATTGTCAGACTTGCTTATGGCATGATCTTCAGTGATAAAGAGACGCAAGTTGGCTAAAATTCAAACAAATGACATTGAGCCTCAAGTTGTCTAAAAGTCAAACCAGAAGTAAGCCATCGCTGAAGCCAAGCTGAGACTTGTCTTAAGGTGACGCTTGCTCTTCCAAAAAGTTTTGGGACTAAGTTTTGAACCTTTGACTAAGAAACTGGGCTGAGCTCATTCTGAAACTTAAGCTGCTAACGACAAAGATTAGAGCGTATAAGTTGAAGGCTGAAAACAGAAATTAGTGGACAAGGAATTACTAGAACACACAAAATTGAGAGTTTTACCAAAAAAAAGGTCTTATTTGGACTACAAAACGATGCCAGAAGCTAGCTCTTGCTGACAATGAAGCCTTGTACAAAGTAAAACCGAGTGTGAGAGCCTGGAATTGGATGAAGAAAAGGAGAATTTCGATTTGAAAACTTGGCCCGACTCAAGAAACGACATGAAGATGTTGCTTTATTTAAGGATCTTCCGCATGTAGCGAACGTCGTTGCTTAATCTTAAACGATAACAATGTAGAAGGACCTTAGAACTAGAAGCGAGTCAAAGTTGAATGTGCATACTCCCCGATTTAAGTCCGAGACACAGACTTGAAACGCACATTAAAATGATGTCGGGCGTTGGTCTACGTCTTTCGCTGCAGCCCTGAACCCTGAAACATCCTCGAAAATCGCCCATCGAATCATAAATGTAACCCTCACCGACAATTTGCCACCAGAAGTGTATCCTGCACAGAGGGCAATGACACTCTCGATGCGTCCAGCTGCTCTCGCCAACAGACACATCCTTAATGATTCTCCAAGAGTCACCAATCATCGTCCAGACTTTCTCTCCAGCAGGCAAACGGCACCGCAACGCAGTCCATTAAAGCGTGACTACAGCAGCCTGCTGTAAAAGAAAGCAGAACCACAAAACATCCACCTGTATTCAGCACCTGTGGGCATGTCAAAGAACAAGCTTCCGCGCACCTTTAGCATCCACGGGGACCCGCCTCATTATCGGTCGTAACGAAAACCGCGTCGCGCTGACCGCGGCAGCTCGTCACTCCCATTCCGACTCACTGCCACTCCTTATGGCCGTTTAATGTGCCTTCAATGATCCTAACAACTTAATGATCGACCACAGTGTCATCGTAAAACCCAACAGGACACTTGTTTATGCGTCCAGGCACAACCACCGCGTCGTCGTAGCATCATTAGCACCTGCCGCATACTCTTTGAGTTGTGCGGGCCCCTCTCGAAAAGGCCGCAACCAGATATCCTTCTTTTTGTGCACAATCCTCCGTCGCCGCACGTTAATGTCCCAATAACCAATATCAATATGGTGTTAAAAGTCGTGCTTCTCGAGCTTGACCCTTTTTTCTGGTCGCGCCGTGCTGTCCCCTCGCAGTCCTTTCGCTGCCCGACCGACGACATAAGCGACCGCATAAAGTTGTCCCGTACAAAGGAGCGTACGTTTCCGGTTCGATGACTCGGAAAATTGTGCGGCTTCACGTTTGGGAAACTGGTTCCATGTGTAAATACCACACACAACGACGGATAAGACGACACACAGCTCCGAGCTACAAAGGGGGAGGCGGCCACAAACCCTTCTGATGTTCGCAGTCGAGTGTCTATGGAGCATAATTGCTTGGCTAATGCCCAGAGTTGGGTGTAAATTAGACCTCTAATGACGTGGCCGGTGGTCGATTTGGGAGCATTCACGTGTGCAGAGGACGGGACTTGTACGGGCTCTTACATCATGCATGCAGACGCTCAAGTGGTATCAGTTGGCCAAAAGTGTGCCCGATTTAATATGAGCGAGCCATATGTCAGGGGTTTATGGGCACAACGGTGGCTTCCATCGTTAATGGTGACTGCCTTATGGATGGACGAGCGCACGAGAGGCGTCCAACGCAGATGTGTGTGCCAAGTGGAATGGAAATTACGTTCCCACAGGCGATTGTTGTGCAGGCGAAATGCACTTTAACGGGCGGGGCTGGGAATCCCGAAATTTGTGGCCTACCGTGAACTTTGATTCCATTTTGTAGGCATTTCTAGTCTCTGTTCGTTGGATTTGACCTTCTCAATGGCGCCCAACCATTGTTCACTCCTCAGCCTGGACTTCCTTTCCCCATCAATCATCGGTCCGGCACTTGCCATCCCTTCACAGACAGCGTTGATATTTCACCCTGCTGTTTCCCCTTAAGTCCATTTGGGCCGCGTTCTTTCTTTCTTTTTGTTGGCGCCCGACAGTTTCCGGCGCAAAGTGGAATTACTTGTTCGCCGATTGTGAAAGTATTTAATTGAAAATGGGGTTCACTTGCATTAATGCCTCTCCGCGCTCCGTTCCCTCTCTCATCCAGCACAACACCATCGACATCAGTCATGCACAGGGTGCTTACAGCATTTTCATGCCTCCCATCGATTTAATATCGCACGCAAAAATTTTGATTAATGTTGCGCGAGATTTAAAAATGATTGGTCTCAAAAAAATAAATGAACACAATGCTGCAATGCATTTGTTTCGATTGCGCGTGGCGTGTAAATCGAATTCGAATGTACCCGCGAGGCAAAATGTTCTGATTAATTTCAATCGATTAGGGAATTCATTATTTAATTAATAATTTATTGGCTTTTCGGGAACGCACTGGATTTTAAATGTTAATTCATTTCGCATCGGCATGCCTTCGAAATGGATTAACCGTGCGGCAACGGCGTCGTTTGGTCGGCGTGTAGGATTTATGGATGTAATTCTACAATTTTGACAGATAATGTGAGTCATCGAAACTGTCATCAATTCGATAATTATCTGAGTGCCAGACGGCGCAGTGGAAAGGGCTGTAAGGAGTAAAAGGAAAATGGGAAAAGAAAGTTTGGGCCTTGCGGTAATAAACGCCTGTCACTGCTGTCGAGTTACATAATTCTTCTAAGGTTATGAGGGAAGTATTCCACTGTAGTTTCTTAGTCTGCTTTGCAAGAAGACGAAAAGAAATCTAGCCTATGCACCAGTCGCGCAGTGACCACTAAGTGCAGTTGGGGGAATCTTTTATTTCGTTCATTGGCGCTAAACTCCGGGGTGGACCTGGGCCCCATCCAACATCGCCAGCTGCCTCCAATTACCTGAGCTTTAATCAACATGTCTCTATGCCAGCTCAATGTGACACTAGCTGCCTTTAGTTCTTCTTCTTCTTGGGACGCTACAATCCGGGGTAGATCTGGACCTCAACCATGCTTCTCCAGCCAGCACGCCAGTTGCGTACTCCGAATTGGTTGAGGTCCTTCTCCACTTGTGTAGTCCATCTTAGACTAGGTCTTCAATTGTTGCGTGGTCTCAATAGATTCAAAAACTTTTTGAGTCGAAGTAGTGGTACCGCAGTGTAGTCTCTTAAGTTGGTCGTTGAATAGTCTCCTCCAATCCCTTATATAGTTCGGGATTGTAACTGTGAGTTTTGTCGTAAAGTTTGACTATTTTCAGGTTATACGTACTAAGATCGTTTTGACATACGAGCGCTATTTGTGTTGTTTACATTTACTTAAAAGATTCATCTCGCCCAAAAAATGGAATTAAATCGTGAAAATTTTCGTGCGATTATTCTTTACAACTTTCGACATGGATTAACTGAACTTAATTCAATTTTTGTGGTGATGGAGCTTCAATGACCAGTGTTTATCGATGGTATAGTGAACTCAACCGAGGTCGTAGTTTACTCCAAGAAGAATTTCGTGAAGTTCGTCCAAAATCAGTTGTGGTTCCGGAAACCATTGATGCTGTGCGCCAACTGATATGGCTAGATCGTCATGTGACCTATCGTGAGATTGAGACAACATTAGGCATTAGTGGGACCAGCATACATTCAATATTGCATGAACATTTGACCGTCAAAAAAACTTGTTCGCGATGGATCTCACACAATTCAATCGCTCAAAAATAGGCTTGTGTCGATTGGTCGAAATAAATACTCCAAAAAACTGAAGCCTATTTTGACGCCAAACATAAATGGTGTAAAGAAGTTATTGAAATGTTAGATTGTCATGAAAATTTGACGGGTATCATTTGAATGTTTGTATAAGGTTGACTTTTTTGCTCTTCATTCAATGCTTCATAACACGTGTTACAATGATCGGATTTAGTTCAATTTTGCGCCGATGTGTTCGATAATCTATTTCCATCTAGACGGCAACTTCATAATATCACCCCCGTAGAAGCCCCCCTCCTTATTTGCGAAGAACTTGGACAGCCACTTTTCACAAGCCTCTTTTGAGTTTAACCTCATACCACCAAGAGCGTTTGCCATGGACAGGAACAGGTGGTAATCACTTGGCGCTATGTCCGGGCTGTATGGTGGATGCGATAGAACCTCCCATCCGGGCTCCCGTAGCTTCTGAAGAGTCATCAACGAAGGATGTGGTTTGGCATTGTCCTGGTGGAACACTACACCCTTCCTGTTGGCCAATTCTGGACGCTTCTGGGGGATCGCCTGCTTCAAGCGGTCTAGTCGTTCGCAGTAGATGATCGAATTAAGCGTCTGGCTATATGGGAGCAGCTCATAGTGGATGATTCCAATCCCAATAAACACCCAGCAAAACCTTCCTGGCCGTCAATCCCGACTTAATCACTGTTTGGGATGATTCACCGGCCTTCAACCACAACGGCTTTCGCTTGATATTGTCGTATGTGATCCATTCTTTGCGGCCAGTCACCATCCGCTTAAAAAATGGGAGTTTGTTCCATTTCAGCAGCATATTGCAGGCGTTGATTCGGTCCAGAAGGTTTGTTTGCGTCAAATCATGCGACACCCAAACAGCAAGCTTAGAAAAAATCTATTCAGCCGTCTGCAGATGGTTTAAAATGGTTTGATGACTAACTCTCATCTCCTAGGCGATGACATGAGATGACACATGCCGGTCTAACTCGATGATTTCCATGATTCGATCGGGATTCGTCGTCACAGGTTTTCCACCGACTGGCTTATACATGGTGTCATTTTCACCGGCTCTGAATGGTCGAAACCATTCCTCCGCGGTCCGAAGTGATAGAGTACACTCCCCTAAAACACATTAATCTCAGGGAACGTTTGTCTAGCGGCATTGCCTTTAACTAAGGAAAACTTTTAAATAGCGCGAATTTCGGCGTTAGTGAACTCCATGTTTACACGCCTATAACTGTTGAATGCAATATCCAAACTAATCATGCATAGCGTCGTTTTGTAGGTTATGTCAATATCTTTCAAATGATGTATAGTATGTAGCCGGAACAGCCGGGGTTATATATATTATATATAACCTTATAATTCCTAAAAATTATATTGATTTTTTTTTTACAAGTGGCGCCTCTATATGCCAGTCCCGGAACTTATTGAGTGGGTTGTAAACGATATTTTTAATTTGTAAAAAAATGTGAATATGTCAATATCCAAGCGTGCTCAAACATAACTGTTCACACGTAAAACACAACCTTCTGCAGAAATGCCTTTCGGCTTCGCAGACACATACGTATATTCTATTATGGATAATAAAACTGAATTAAAACCTAAATTAAAGCTTCAATGAAGGTTCATTGTGTTCGGCCAATCACCGTCAATGTCATCTGCATAAGCTAGCAGCAGAGCTGACTTTTGGAAGATCGTGTCTTCGTCATTGACTTGTGAGTGACGCATGAACTTTTGAATTAAGTCACATGACTGTGCGTTGTCTTATCTAAAACCTTTTTTGACATTGAAGATCTCGTTGAGTTCGTTACCGACCTTGACGTCGTACTGAGAGTTTTCCATAGTCATCCTACACAATCTGACAAGTTTGGTACGAATGCCGAAAGAAGATATGGCTTGCTATAGCTCGTTCCTATTCACACTGTCAAGTGGTGAGTATTGATTTGTATTTCTTGGGTCTTTTCTAGGCCAATCTGTAAAGGCAGAAAGGGAAGTGCTCACTTGACACAACTCTGCAAAGACTTGCTGAGTTTTAGGAAACTAACAGTTTTAGGAAATTTCGTCCCCAAATGAATATTTCGTCCGCAAATCCAACTAAAAGCTCGGCAGCAAAAGCAATACGCACTGCACTTTGCATTGCTTGTACAAATGTAAGCGAACCATGCAAACATTTCCATGTAACAGCAAAGTGACGTGCGCTCATCGTCATCGAAACTGAATGGTGACTTTGGTTCCACGAAACTGAACGGAATGTAGATGGACACCAAACGCACCCCTTCAGATAAATGCTTCAACAACTAGATAAATGCAACGGAGAGAGTTCCTTTGAAAGACAAATGCTTGTGCACACTGCATAAAAGGTTGTGATGGACACCCTTCAACACGGAGTGTCACAGCGTCATCCTTCTTACCTTTAGAAGATTTTTGAAACGAAATTTATTCAATTCCTCTTACCTTTCGACGGTTGCTAAAAGTTTTGAGGGACCACAGGAAGCAGGCTTAAGGGGATATTTTATCCCCTCGACTATACCGCAACGAATATAAAAATAATAATTGTTGGCGCGACAGTCCACAGGGAGACCAGGGATTAGCCTGCTCATCAACTACTCGTGTTGTGCGCGCTACTGTTCTCCCTCGAGTAGAAGGGATCTTCAGTTGTTTGCCGACTCCGAACGGCGAAGTTTGAGAAGCGTTTTTAGACAGCTATTACTCTTTGAGTATTGTCAGCAGCTCGAAAGAGGTGGTGCCGTGAAAAATTCGAGGTGTTCAGCCGGGAATCGAACCTAGACCCTTCGGCGTGTGAGCGTCGCACTCTACACACTACGCCAAGGCGCAAAGAATGCCGATTCAAAATAAGGGCGAAACCTCACCCCAAATCCGTATCACTTCCTGGAGAAGAATTCATTGTGCTGTGATTCAAAATAAAAAATCCAACACTTTAAACAGCTCCTGGGGAGAACAACAAACAACTGGCACAGCAGAATCCACAACAAAAGCCAACAAAACACACAATCAGCGGTCTGTGCGGAGCACCCCGACACCCTGAAGCGACTTGTCAAAATTTGACAAACACCGAAATGCAAATATGTACCCTTCTCGGGAGGTTAAATTCACGCCTCCAGTCGCATAAGTCCCAAGCCCAACTCCCTTCCACCTGCCTCCGGAGTAAATACCTGTGCCATCACAATGGCTCCCTCTCAAAACCCCACCGATAATCCTTTCCGTGTCGATACATCTTTAAAATTCAACACCGCACCCGGGAACAAACTCAGACTCGCACAAATATTATCAAAACATTGACTCACCGCGCCACCGGCAGCTGTCGAGTGCAGGGTGTTGCCCCAAACTTCCTGCCATTAATAGCGCCGTCCAACTGCCATAAGAGCCGCTATTTAAATAATTCGTTTTTAACGAAAAAAATTAATACCTCTTGTGCGTGCTGGCTTAAAAAACGGACACACACACGCGCACAAATATGGCTTACGCGGATGAATGCAGCCTTATGCTCGCAACTGGTCGGCTGGACGCCTACGAAGCCGAATGTGGGACAGGGGACGGAGGATGCGTCTGCATTCAGTCAAGGTGTGCGCCGCGCAATTTTTACCCAATCACCCGCCGACGCTAGCTGCCACCGGCATCATCATCATCATCGGCGCTGGCCCGCGTCCTCCCGGTAATTACTGATTAAAATGTTGGCGGATTTAAGTGCATGCAGGGTGCATACAGGTGTTGCCATGACACACGCTCCAGAGTAACTTTAATTAGGCGTATCTCTTTGTGCCGCCCATGGGCGTCCTTTATCGAACATCTGTCAAAGGATATGCTGTGCCAGGAATATGAATAATATTTTTGCTTTTGCGAGGAGTCGAGTGCACGTGGCACGCTCACTGATGGAAGGACGCAGGCGGTGGGCACCCTACGGAGTGGACAGCGTGTTGAACAAATGTCTAGATGTTTCACTTCCGATACCACACTGCACAGCTTTGACGGTTGTCTGGTACAGCGTCACGTAAGGAAAACTGGTTTTACGAACGCTATCGAGTACACAACAAAGGACTGGTCTCATTTCCTCAAGGAAAGGATGGAAGTCTGCTGTAGGAAGTCACTCCTTGGCATTGTTGCAGGATGCTACTTCCGGTGCGGAATACCAATATTTTTAAATTTTATGACGTTTTGGAAATTTGAATTATTTGTTCCCTGTCGGAACTTCAAAGCACAAATGTTTGAAATCGAGGAATCGTGGAATGGATTTGGGAGAAGAGAAAGGTTCATTTGGAAACAGTTGCTCAAGGAATCATCTAGTGCAGACATCGGACGATGGACATCAGGAGTCGTAGGCATCCATTTTTAGCAAATTGGTCATTCAGTGACCAGAAGACTTAATCTCTCCCTTTTACGGACCAACATTTTTTGTTTTTTTGAAAGTTCCCTTCAGGGTAAATGGCTGATGGGGCACATACAGCAAGACGTTCGGCTTTACTTCCTTTGATAAGGTAGAGAAAGACAGTGCTCCTACTTGCAAGGCCAAGATGAGTGCTTATTGGAACGAAGTCAGCCTATGCCTGCTAGGACCAAAATGTACAATTAATAGTAAAGTCTCAATAGGTGCTGAGAATCTGGATAGAAGTATCTGAACACTGCTAAACGGCGAAGACGACCCAAACCCACGTTCCACTTCATTTTGAAGATGATAAACAAGAACTCCGCTTCCCCGATTTAGACGAAATCAAGATAGCAATATGGAACCTGAAGTCAAAAAAAAGCTGCTGGATCGGACGGACTGTACGCAGAACTAATTAAAGAAATTGAGGATGATCTGGTGAGGGGGCATGGGCCTGTCCACGCGAGGTAACGTTGTTGATTGCGCTCAACAAGGTGAGCTACCAAGACTATCCTCGTTAGTGCACGTGTCAAGTTGACATACATTCCCCACGCAGCGCCCCCTGGATAGCCATCAGTACATCCATTGTGTCGTGAACCAATGTATGCAGCGAACACCTCTGCCTCGGCTTAAATAATGGGCCTGGCCTACCAGCCTGTGGGTTGTCTCACCACGTAAAAATAAATAGTTTAGAAACGCCGAAATGCTTCGGATAATGAAGGACCAACTGTTGACGACCGCAGCAAACATTATAGGGACAATGATTTTCGATTCTACACGTGGAATGTGAGGTCCCTTAACAGACCACGTGCAGCCGAACAACTTGCGGAGGCCATTGATTGCTTCAAAGCAGATATCACCACCATCCAGGAGGTGCGATGGGATGTGCACGGCAAGAAAACGATGAAAAACTGCGACATATACTACAGCGATTGTTACAGAGAGAGAAGGCAGCGCTTATTCGAATGCGGATTTGTTGTTCGAGTAAGACTTATGCAAAAAGTATTGAAATACGACCCCGTCAGCGAACGCCTCTTCCAAATCAAGGCTAAATTCGGGAACATAAGTCTAATTTGCGCTCACGCACCGATAGAGGAGAAGGATGACAACATCAAGGATGACTTCTATGATCTCCTAAAAAGAACATTCGATCAATGCTCCAACTACGCCACCTAGATCGTTCTAGCAGATTTCAACGCTCAGCTGGGAAAGGAGGACATCCTTACTGGAGTCATAGGTAAACACAGCCTGCACGACAACACGTCCGAACGGACTCAGGCTTTTGGACTTTGCCTCGGGGCGGAACCTCTCTGTGCCTAGCACGTGGACATTCACAAAGGGACCTGGCGATCTCCTGATCAATCAACCGATAACTAAATTGATTACGTTGCGATCGACGTCAGATACTACTCCAGTACTCTCGACGTCCGAACCCTCCGAGGGGCAAACATCGACTCGGATCATCACCTTGTTGTAGCCAAGGTAAGAACCCGGATATCGAGAGAGCAATGGAGTCGAGATAGACCAAAACGGTTTGACGTCGGAAAGCTACAATCGCATCCGATCGCTGGGAACTTTGCCGACCGAGTCTCCCTAAAACTCGCTCAGAGTTCGACGCTGCCTGCACTAACCATACAAGAAGACTGGAAACGTTGTCAAGAAGCCATCGAAGAAGCTGCCACTGATGTGCTGGGTTTCACGTAATCGCCCAAAAGGAGCCCATGGTTTGACGACGAGTGCAGGCAAGCGCATGCAGCCAAATGAGACGCCTATAAGGCGAGGCTGCATCGAACAACGATGGCTGATAGGACGAACGCAGTGAGCCGTCAATGAGGCGTATGCCGGCACTCCTTCAGTATTCTCGATGTCCGAAACTTCCCAGGGGCAAACATCGACTCGGATCATCACCTTGTTGTAGCCAAGGTAAGAACCCGGATATCGAGAGAGCAACGGAGTCGAGAAAGGCCAAAACGGTTTGACGTCGAAAAGCTACAATCGCAGCTGATTGCTGGGAACTTTGCCGACCGAGTCTCCCGGAAAGTCGCCCAGAGTTCGACGCTTCCTGCACTAAGCATAGAAGAAGACTGGAAACGTTGTCAGGAAGCCATCGAAGAAGCTGCCACTGATGTGCTGGGTTTCACGTCATCGCCCAAAAGGAGCTCATGGTTTGACGACGAGTGCAGGCAAGCGCATGCAGCTACGAACAGAGAAAAGCACCGGCTTCTCAGAAGGAAAAAGAAGGTGAATGAGAAGCGCACGGTGGAAGAAATGGAAAGGTGTTATGGCAAGAATGAAGTTCGAAAGTTTTCCGGAAAGGTAAAACATCTATCCGGAGGATACAAGGTTCGGAGCGAAGACTGCCGGGATCAAAATGGACAACTTGTGGTAGAGTCGCAGTCTGTGCTGAGAATCTGGAAGGATCATTTCTGCAGATGCCTTTACGTCGATGACGGCCGAAATCCCACTGCTAGGCAGAATGTTCCACTCGATGTGGACGACGATAGACATGAAATCCGTCCCCCCGACTTAAACGAGGTGAAGATAGCAATATCGAAGCTGAAGTCGAACAAAGATGCTGGAGCGGATGGACTGCCAGCAGGGCTTTTTTAAGCAGCTGGAGATGAGTTGGTTGGGCGCATGCACCAGCTTATCTGTAAAATATGGTCTGAGGAAAGCATGTCCTATGAGTGGAATCTCAACGTCGTTTGCCCGGATTACAAGAAAGGAGACTCCTTTGACTACGCCAATTATCGAAGGATCAGTCTCCTTAACATCGCATACAAGATCCTCTCTGTATTGTGTGGGCGTCTTTGTCCACAACCTCGTAGGGGCCTATCAGTGTGGTTTCAGACCATCGAAGTTCATGATAGACCAGATCGGCTTACTTGGCTTAGTTCACTTTCATTCGATGACCTGAAGCAAATGGATCAGTGCATGAATCGAAACTGGAATCAGCAAAATATATAGACAAGGTTTTAGTGAAAGAAAACGCTAGCATTAAGCGAAGAAACCATGAATCTATGAATAGCAGCACCCTCTTCAGAATTGCAAGAGCAACATAGAAACTCACCCGCATGAATTGCGAATGTATTCCAGAAGCGTTCTGAGGAAGTATCGGGTTTGCCCAGGAGAGAGTGGCATTACTCCGATTCGATGTCGTTCCCGCTACAAGAATTTGGAAACTCTGTTTGAGCTTTTTTTTTAGTTTTGCCGAGTAGAACGGTAGGTTGGCTAGAAGATTGACCTGTGCAACGACCGTGTGTTGCACTCTTGTGGCCACATGGTGATACCATGAAGGAAGTCTAAAAGGATTTGTTGCTTGTGTTAATGTGTTAATTAAACACTTTTGTCGCAATTTCAAATATATCCGAAGGCTTCTTTAAAAAAAATTCAAATTAATTTTCAAATCTGTTGAGAAAATGTAGTAAAATATGCACCTCTCGCCACTGAAAACGCGAAAAACGTCTCCAAATCCCGGTTTAACCTCCTGGGGTCACACTTCCCTGCCAACTTCGTAGTCTTCCTCAACTGGCTCGAGTCTAAACCTCCCCGCCTGCGACGAATTTTGACGAACTGAGCGAAACCAACGAAACAGACAGAAATAATGAAGAGCGATGCCTTCCAAGCCGCTTCCACTTTCTCATTGACGACTCGCTGTGTTCGTCCAATCACGTCAATGTCGTCAGAGTAAACTACCATAGACGAAGAGTCCATTTTTAAAGCCATCGCCATAGTTCGTGCGGTGCCATAGGCGAATGGGGCAAGCCTTCAATTAACCCCTTTTTCATAGACCTCGACGTCAATGTTTGTAGAGAGCTCAGTTAGAGCTGGTTTGATTCATTGTAGTTCCGCCAGTGGACATACGAGGGTCGTTCAATATATTCTCGGTATCGATATGAAGGAAAATGCAAATTCAATGTAAATTGTTTTTATTTTTCAACATAATCTTCCCTTACATCAATACATTTGTTACATCTTGAGATAAGCTTTTTTAAGCCCTCAAAAAATAAATTTAATCTTTCTCTGCAAAATGCCCATTTATTGCCGACTTGAGTTCTTCATCATCCGAAAATCTTTTTCCACGAAGACATTTTTTCAAATCCGGAAACAGGAACATGGGACATGGTCTGGACTATAGGGTGGGTGTTGGATTTCCACGAAACCACAATCTCGCGCAGCAGCTTTGAAAACTCGCGCCGCATGAAGAGGAGCGCTGTCATGAAGAAGCAACACATCCATTGTGAGTTAACCCCGTCTTTTCTTTTTAATTTATTATAATTGTTGGCGATACAGTCAAAAGAGGGACCAAGGCCTAGCTTGCTCATCAACTGCTCGTGTTGTGCGCGCTACTTTTCTCTCACGAGTAGAAGGCACCTACAGTTTTTTGCCGCCAAACGGCGAAATTTTAGAAGCTTTCTAAGACAGTTATTACTTTTTAAGTGTTGTCAGCAGCTCGAAAAAGATGGTACCGTGAAAAATTCGAAAAATTGTTGTTGAGCTGGGAGTAGAACGTACACCCTTCGGCGTGTGAGCGTCGCACTCTACCCGCTACGCCACGGCGGCCACTTTCTTTTTAATTTCCTAACGCAAATTATGCAAAGTGAAAGCATAGGATGTGCCGTTGATGGTTTAATCTTTTTTTTGTACTCAATGAGCAAGATTCCCTTTGAGTCCCAAAAAACTGAGACCATGAGCTTCCCAGCAGATGGAGTGACTTTGAACTTCTTCGGGGTGTCTGTTCCTTTTTCCCAGCAGATGGAGTGACTTTGAACTTCTTCGGGGAGTCTGTTCCTTTTTTATGCCACTGCATGGACTCTTGTTTGCTTTCAGGGTCCTAGTGGTGAACCCATGTTTCGTTCCCAGTAACAATTCGATCCATAACACCGTCCGCGTTCTCACTACAAATCTCCAAAAGCTCTCTACCACATCTGATTCCAACATTTTTCTGAGGCGCTGTGAGCATTCGTGGCACCCACCTTGCACTGACCTTTGAAAGGTTGAGATGGCCATGAAGAATGGTGTGAATGGTACCAGTTGAGAGCTTGGTGATCTCTGCCATCATTTTCATTTATTCGGGCATTAAGAACAAGTTTTTTGACTTCCTTGATGCTTTCTCCCGTACAAGTAGTACCCCGACGCCGGAGCGGGGGTCGTCTTCAATGCTATCTCTGCCTCCCTTGAACTCTCTTGGACACACTTGACCACTTTTGCACAGTTGATAATGAAGGTGCGGAACACCACCATTTCTTCATGAATAGTTTTTTTTACTTTTTCCTTGTTTAGTGAGAAATTCAATTACAGCGCGATGCCCAATTTCCACAATTTCGTCTCAGTTACCAATATGATTCTCTTGAACTAAAGATAAAACGCGAATTAATAATGACATTTATATGAAATTGTACATGGATACACTAAAATAATATTATTACTTGATTAATTAGTCAATTTATATATATAACCACAGCTTCACCCCGATACCGAGAATATATGTCAATCAATAAGTCCAGAAACGTATAGGGGGCGCCACTAACAAAAATGATTAATCTAATATTAAATTTCTTGTGCTCCCCCTATATGTCCCGGGACTTATTGAGTTCTGTGCTACAAGTCAGTCCGATGAATGAATGAAGAATAATTTCATTTTCCTTCATCCCGGCTTTTTATTTTGGAGAATTTTTTACGTCGCTAGCCAAAGATTGATCTTTGGAATAGCAAAGTTACACAAAATGACAGTTCCAAGAAGATGGAGCTGTTCAAAGTGTTGGAATTTTTTTTAAATAACAGACCAAGAAACAAGCACACTGAATACTTCTTCAAGCAGAGAAACAGATATGACGAGAGATGTCATTTTTAAGGCGCCACCATAGCTCCATTTGTTTACAAATCACTCTCAGTTCCTTGTAACCAAACCAAACACAACAAATCGCCACTCACCCTACCCTCGAGTACCAAATCCGAGAGCACAGAGAAAAACAAAATCCCTCCAGGACTGCGCCGAGACCACGTGTACATCCCTGAGTATAGTTAATTCCACAGCACCCCGCCACCAGAAAGGTCGTCAATATTTTTTCCTTCACGGGGTTTTGAACGTAAACCAAAATTATATGTAAATTGATAATATTCGTAAAATGCAAATTTTCGTATATCATGTTCTCACTTATTATCAGGGACCAAGACAGGACGTATCATTATTATGGTTGTTTCTGCTGCCAGTGTAGTACCCACGGAAGGCATTGAAAATGCGCGGCATTTATCCAAGTAACTTGGTCTCATTACGCTGTCAAGTAAATCATATTTTTCCAATGCGGGTTTGTCTTTTATTGATAAAGAGGTTTTCAGAAAGTGCATAAATGACGAGCCAAACGTGTGTTCAGCCGGCACAAGTCCAAGCAAGTCTTAAATAATCAGCATCGGTGCAAAGTTTTCTTTAATTGAATTTGAATCTGCCCCTTCCGATAAATCATGCAAAGTGTGATTTCGTTGCTTCAAATGTTATAATTTTAGCGTCAAAGACCGTCACACCAGGCAGCGGAAACTTCGAAATAGTCAAGGACTTCGTCTACCTCGGCTCCGCGGTAAATAGGGACAACAACATCAGTACCGAAATCAAACGCAGAATCACTGTTGCCAATCGCTGTTTCTTTAGGCTCAAGATACAATTGAGAAATAAAGAAGGACTAAGCTCGCTTAATATTACAGCTTGATCATCCCTGTCCCACTTTATGGCGCGGAATCTTAGACGTTAGCAAAGGCGGATGAGGAGAAGTCTTTTCGAGAGAAAAGATTTGCGAGCGATTTTTGGTACAGTTTGTGTTGATGGCATCTGGAGGAGAAGATTTAACGATGAACTCTATGGGCTGTACAGCGACATGCGCCTGGTTAAGCGTCTTCGGATACAACGATTAAGATAGCTAGGCCATGTAGAGCGTATGAACACCACTGCTCCGGCCCGAAAATTCTTTGAATCCGAGCCACTGGGACAACGCAACATAGGACGACCTAGACTAAGGTGGCGCACACAAGTTAAGAAGGACCTCAACAAACTTGGAGTGCGCAACTGGAGGCAGCTGCCGAAAGATCGTGCTGGCTGGAGAGGCATGCTGGTTGAGGCAAAGATCCACCCCAAGCTGTAGCGCCACAAACAAGAAGAAAAAGAAGCGTGAAAGGCAAAGAGCGCCTTACTCAGCCCCAAAAGCTTGCAAATTAGGAACTGGAGACTCTCTTGGATTAAGAATCGTGCCAAACGCAAAGTGATCTCGCAAGATCGTTCGGTGTGGCTCAGCAAACAATTGCCAAATTTGAATTTATTCATAGGCAAGGAAATCAAGTTGAAACCGAGAGACATGTAGAAATCGATGTCCCGGAAGTCCTTAACTCAGTTTCTACTAGACTCTTCCCTCCCAAAAAGAAATTGTCCATCAAGGTGGGACTTGTCTTCGTCATCGATTTCACAATGATCTCTGTGGCAGCTGGTACGTGTAACTAAAGCTCCGTCTTTATTCCTGCAAACATTTCTACAACTTAGATCTCACAGCGGCTTAAATAAAAAAAAATAATAAATAAAAAAAAAATTCAAAACAGCTGTCACCCAGATGAACTTTATGTAACCAAGCCTTTTACAGCCCCAATCACAAAATAGTCTCTTCCGTCCATTAATATTCGTTCTGCAAATCATTATTTTGCCACATGGTGTCACCACAATCGCAACAGAAATCTCCTAAAATGCTACTTATCTGAATCGGAAGCAAATCTGAGGATTGTAGAAAAATATAACAAGAGTGATCTTGCCGGCTCGTGAATTGACTTTTCTGTGACTCTTTGAACTCAAAAAGCATCACGGATGCTCTGCACCGTAACTCAGAAATTGGTTGAAAAAGTCGGACGTTGTGCAAGTTGCGCGCGACAATAGAAACTTCGCCTGGGTCACACTCTGTGTCAAATATTGGTCATCAGAAAGCTGTCTGCGTGCTGAGTATCAAGTTTGCTCATTCTTTACTACATGAATCATTGTGAGAACTGACACTTATGGTTTCGTTATTGTCGGAGGAAATGAATTCACTGTGATTTGATACAGTCAAATAGTAATTGCTCTAGAGTATTAATTTTTAGCTAAAAAATACACTCACACACTTAAAATCACAGGTTTGGTTCCCGGGTTGAACACCCGCTAAAGTGAGCTAGCTTAATGAGGGTATTACACACTAAAAATCACAGGTTCGGTTCCCGGGCTGAATACCCGCTAAAGTGAGCTAGCTTAGTGAGAGTATTACACACTAAGAATCAAAGGTTCGGTTCCCGGGTTGAACACCTTGCATTTTTCACGGCACCACCTTTTCCAGCTGCTGACAGCAATCAAAAAGTAATAAATGACTACGAAAATACTTTTCAAATTTCACTGTTGGGAGTGGCATACATCTGAAGGTGCCTCCTACTTGTAAGAGAACAGTAGGGCACACAACACGGGTGCTAGTCCCTGGTCCCCTTCTGGATTGTCACACCATCCAAAATGAATGAACATACTCTTCCATCTTCAGTTAAATGTACGTGTCTTTAAAATGATGTGATTTTGTTTAAATTTTGGTTCGAAAAGCTTGCTAGAATCAAAATTCAATTCGTGTTAAAAATTCTGGACAATGCTTGGACCTGTTTATGTCCACATATCTACAGCGATTAGACCGTTTTTTTTTTTTGCATGAAAAACAGACACAAGCAAGGGTATTTGTTTGGGCAACATGATAACACTGGACTCCGTGTGGCTGTAAGCTGGCAAAAACTACCTGGAAACGCTGGAGGTCTTAAGCTATCAACCGTATTTTCCAGACCCTGCTCTGTCCAGCTCCTAGCTTTTTCGACGGGATGTCAACGATTTGGACAGTCACCGGATCGATCCTTTCAAAGAACTCCAAGATAAACTCAATAATTGGAGCGTTGCCAGGGAGTGCTAAGTTTTTGGGGATCGTTTTAAGAAATTGTCAAAGAGATAGAAAAACGCGCAAAAATTCACTTCCAACGGACACTATTTTGTGTGATTCATTCTTTTCGTTTTTTCAGCAATTTTTGTCTTCTTCTTGCGAGGTAGAAAGCTTACAAAATAGAGTACAAAGAACTGGCTTGCTAGATCCGTCAAGGGTGTAAATCGTTGTCACTGCTGCATATTCTCTGTCGCCAAGTTTTATTTTTCTATTCCTCGTCCACCCGTTCAATTTAATGAATCATTCATATCATCAGAAAGCAATCGATTCATACACTCCAGAATCAATCAATCGAAGTTCAATGACACGCGCAAGGTGAAGTTCAACGATAAGTCGCCCCGCAACACGCTCCTTATATGCATAATTAACCTCCGAATAAAGAACCTATACAATTATGCAGTAATTGGTCCCCAATCGATGTCCGTCCTAATTATCCGGGCACCGTCTCTATTGATAAGGGCTTCCTTCAACAGGTCACCACACACATCACCGACGCCGCCGTCGTTCGCCGCGCCAGATGCAAAATAATCACGCTGCTCTCCACGGGCAGTTCTTCGAACGCATCGACGCCAAACTAATTGGAAACGTAGAAGACACATGCTTTTGTGGAGAGGCCGTGCCTGGCCTACACCGGTTCCGATTGGTGCGCCAGGTGTCTCCGAATGAAACGAAAATTATAATTCGGAGTGACCACGCGTAATTTCAAGAAGATTTCCGTGGCAGCCGCAACACGACGGACGGTCGGGGACGGCTTTCTATGCATTGGAACTAACGAACCGATGACGAAGGAGATCAGGCGGTGCTGGCGCGGTCTATGCGTTGAAACATCTTGCGGGCAGATGCATTTCGGGTTTCTTATTCCAGCAGCAACACCTTGTCGAGGATTTGGTCCTTTTTTCTTTGGTTGCTCGCTGCCTCTCCTCCTTCGCATCCGCCAGCAGGCGCAGACCTTTTATTTCCTTGTTTGACTATAATTTCGTTCTGTGGCGGATTTATACCAGTTTCGCTGTGAGGTGCTGACTGTGCGACGACAATGGCGACGGCATGTGGCTGACATTTCATTTCACTGCCGGCTCACTGCAGTTCGTTTTCATTAGATGCGATTGGCGTGCGTTTCGAGAGGGAAAAAGAGTACGGCTCACCTGCAGACGTGCCGAGGGGCGTCCGTGCAGCATTCTAGGCCCCAGGGATGCCAGCCCCTGTATTCACTTAACCCCGTTGCCGTTCGGGGGACGAATCCTGCTGCGTGTCCATTTTCAAGCGCTTCTCGTGCAATTGCGAGCATCTGTATGCGTAGGGGCTGTTCCTTGAATCCATTATTCAGACGCCTAGGCAGAGAGCGCTTCCGTGGACGCAGTGAAACCTTAATCGCGTTCATTTAAAATACAAATTGGAATCATGTCCAGAACGCAATTGTGTGTTTCAGCAGCCACGCCACGCGCCCTGCCCCGGGGACCAGTGGGGGCCAGTGACCGCAGCAATTATTCAGGGAAAAGAATTAAATTATCGAGTAATTATGTTAAAGCGCCAAAAGCGTTCAATCCGTTGTGCCATTGTTCGCATTCACTGCAAGATTCCATTTATGAGATACCGCCGCTGTCGGTGGAGCGCCCGCACAAATGTCCCCGTACGCACATGTGGACGGCGAAAAAATAAACGGCTTAACCCTAGTGCACTCGACTGCCACCGTTGGCTGGGAAAATTCGCTCGACATGAATGAGTAATGCACAATTAAGGACACAATTGATAGGCCCTCTTGTAATCAGTGTAATCGCTGTACTTGTGTGTGGATTAAGCGACGCAATGAATGTGAACCCGAGACAGGACACGGCGCGGATTTGCTGTGATTGTGCTCGGCAGCGGAGGCGACTGTTCAAATACGATTTCATTCGGTTGATGGAAAGCAATGCAGCAGCAGAAGTGGCACATTTCAAGTTTTGCTCGTGTTTGATGGGTTTTTCCAAGGACACAAGTGCCCATTGTGGAGTTGAATTTGATGCCGCTTCTCGGGGTTTCAAAAGTTCACGTTCAAGTGCCACCGAGCATGACGTTATCTCGGGAGCTGTGAATCCGAGAGCGCCCCTCTACACAAGGCATAATGTCAGTGATAACAAGGGGAAGCCACACGGAATCATAACCCCAAACTTTCATGCTCGCTGCCATGCTCAGAGGATTTAATTTACGCTAATGCAGAAACGTGGAACAAAGGGAAGTCGACGGTTCAAAGATACGTCATACCACCACCACACAAATCACGTTGCGAACAAAGCCTTCTTTAGGTCTTGAACTCGTAAATGATTAGGACCTCCTGTTGCCACATTTCACTCTTCTTGAAAACTGTCTGACACTGACAACGTTGAATGATTTAATTAACTGTCAGAGGTCTTTTGCAAATACCAAACACATCCCCGGAAGCCACAAACTCTACTCCAGACACAGATCCTCTTGTCTCCCATCCACCACCATCTCGGGAGTGCACTCCGCATGAGGATTCCACTTGCCACATGAAAATGCAACCGCTCACCACGTCTGTCATCAGGACTCCTTCAGTCAAGCACACCACCCTCAACGGGCACGGTTTCCCTTCGAACAAGCGATGCACATGATGGGAAGTGTTTGCTTACGCCTCATTTTACAAGGCACCGGATGAAGACGTTGCAACCCCTCATCAGTGTAGATCCCATTCAGAGCAATGCTGCCACCACTCACTGTGCGTGCTAATTTCAGTGCACATTCGCACAAACCCCAAACTACGGGCAGGAATCTGGCGAAACACTGCGCGCGGAACAAAAACAATTATCCCACATGAGGAATCCAGAAACAAAGACTCTCCGGGAGTCAAGTCCCAAAACTGTGTGCCCTCTAACCGAGCTCCACCCTACACAGAAGCAGAGGAAAGTGGAAACCAACTCTCTTTGGCAGTGGCGGTGGCGGTTTGCGGGAGCTTCGCTGGAGTCGGGGAAATATGTACACTTCTACAGATAAGTAGCCACGCGACATGTTCTAACTTATCCCGCACGCCGCAGTGCTCCCCAAAAACCAGGAGCACACAATTAGCTCCCGTCAACCGCATCGCGTCTCTCCCTGAGATCATCACAGCCATCACTGTCGACGAGGCACAAGCCGCAGATAGCCATCGCAATGCACTCGCATGCAAAGTCGGTTTCGCTCCTTTTCGTGTTTTCTTGACACACCGGCGAAATAACAATCAGCTCGAGCTGGTAATCAAATCTCTTGGATGGCTGTGTCTCTCAAAAATAAAACAAAACCACCAGCCCTGACGTTCTGGTTGAACTTCAGTTGCAGTAAGCCCCGCTCACCACCCGTTCTTCGCCGACACTGTCGCAGTCGTCATCGTTGGCTGACCAAAAACAGCACCTGCTTGCCGTTCGGCCATTCATAACTCGGCCAGTCGTTCGGATTTTTTCACGCTCTTGTGGTTTAGCATAAGCATGATTAAAATCCGTCCACTCCGGCTCTGTGCGCAATGAAATAATTAAATAGAATGCTGCAGTCACTCGGGGACAGACTCACTCGGCAAAAACGCCACCGCACGTGAATTGCCCCGAATGCTTTATTTTATCTATAGCTTCAAATTATCCCCTGCTCCGTCCGTGATGTGCTTTGAACTGACGAACCGGCGGGCGGGCGGTCGGAGAGTGTGTTCCGGGGAAATGTTCACCAATAACCTGTCCTGTGATAATGTGGAGGCGGGTGACAACTGGACGACAGAGGAGATGTCATCGCCATTTAATATTTTAACACTGAACGATTCGTACGTGACACGCTTGATGATGCCCCCGAGGAGCAAATCAAAGCGGGCGAGCTGATGTAAGACAACGTGTTGAGCTGCGATCGATTGAACGTAAACGATGTGTGGAGCAACCACTTGTGACATGTACTTGGCATGTAATTGCTTGGCTCTCATTTCTATCCTCGGCTCACTGGGGAACTCGAGTGGAACATTTATGTCAAATCAACGCAGTTTGTCATGGTAGGAAGAGGAGATTTTGGAAAGGCGAAAATATGCGATGTGGAGGGGGGGGCAAAATATTCTGAGGGTGCGATGTTTGTCGAGGAACTAATCAGTCGCAATATATACGAGGCACAAAGGACTAGCGTCACGACAAGCACCGCGTGTATGAATCTAGCTTAAGACGGCTTAGGCTTAACGACCAAAAGCTGGCTGTCTGAAATGAATCATCATTCCAATGCCTGTCTAAGGTTGAAGTAAACTAACCTCCTTAGCAGGCCGGTGTTCGGTTACGAGCTGATGTTCGAGCCATTGCTGACAATCCAAGGCCGAGGTCAGAGCAAGTTCTTAGAGAAAGTAAAACTTTATACCTCAGCTTCCGTTTTTCTGTTTTGGTTGAAGATTAAGACTTTTATCTAAGGACCACTCTTAACTAGTCGCTATGAAAATCATTCAATGGCTAAGCATTATCTCCTCCAAAGTCCACGCTACACCGGATTTGCTTCAAAAAGTTGATACCTCGCATAATTTGGCATTTTTCGACTTACAATCGGGAAGTTGTTGATGAGGCAGTGTAGGCTCGGGATTACCAAAGGCCTTAAGCAAGGTGCTGCGTCGTATCAAAAGGGCGATCATCAAATTTCTTTCTTTTTGTGTTCAAAAAAATTATTTCAGTTTCAGGTTGGCACTACTGTCACGGACGGAAATGCGCAAAATTTCAAGTCAAAATATCTATCAGTTTTAGCTTTACAATAATTGGGTTGCGCTACAGTCTACAGTGGAAATAAGGCCTAACTTGCTCATCAACTACGTGTTGTGCAGGCTATTGTTCTCTTACGAGTGGAGGAGACCTACAGTTTTTTGCCGACTCCGAACCATAAAGTTTGAGACAGACAAACCTAGACATTATTAATCTTTGATTGTTGTCAGCAACTTGAAGGAGGTGGTGTCGTGAAAAATTTGAGGCGTTCAGCCAGGAATCGAACCTAGACATTTCGCGTGTGAGCTTCGCACACTATCTACAACATCACAGCTGCCTTTAAGGTTGAGATTTGAGGTTGTTTCTGCTAATAAATTCAGGATAATTTTTGTGTGAGGGGAATTGTGCCACATATTAGGTCCGTTCTTATTTTAAAGAATTTTATTTTCGTAAAAACGTAGTAGTAATGTCCTTCAGAGGCGACCACCCATCTCTCTGGTCTTGCATACTATATCCAAACAATGAGTCTCCTCTGGCATCGCTTCAACCTCAATGGTTCTTCGATTTCTCTAAAATACCCGAACCGGTAACCTTTCCTGTCGTTTTGCATATGTCGAAAAAGCCAGGTGCTGGACAGAGCAGGGTCTGGAAAATACGGTTGATAGCTTAAGACCTCCACAGTTTCCAGGAAGTTTTTGACTGCTACAGCCACACGGGCCTCATTCCCATCATACTCCAATATCACCTTTTGGTCATTTCTGGCTGTTTTTCATGCAATGCACTTCTCATTAGTTGGAATCGATAACGTTCCCCACCAATGGTTTCACCTGGTTTTAGCAGTTGATTGTACACCACACTTATCTGATCCGTCTGATCTGATGATACTTTTAATCTTGGAGATCTTTCACTGGTGTCGATGTAGAAGATGATAGAGAGGGTCCACCGGGCTTTGCATAGTTGTCGTTGTTTTTCACTCTTCACCTTCAGCCAAATTCCGATGCGAAAATCCCTTTCTTTGATGTTTTTCAAAAAGCAGTTTTGACGTAGAAAAAAGTTGCGAAAGTTGCCTTTCAACTCGAACTGCAACCAATTTCCTTGCTTTGGTTGCATTATCGAATAAATCGAAATTTTCTGAAATGAACGGAAATTGTTTGCTGAGTCAATCCCAAGAATTCTGAGTGTTCACTTTGCGTTTGACACGGATCTTGAACCAATTCCTAATTTTCAAACTTTTCGGACTGGCTGAGTCGCTCCTTGTCTTCGACCCCAAAATCACCACTTTTGAAGCCTTGAAACCAGTCTCTGCTTGATAAATCAAAAGTCGTAGCGGATTCACCACAAGTCTTTTCAAGTATTCGATGGACTTCAGCTGCACTTTATTTCCAATTGAAGAAGAGAATAAAAACTTAACGCAAATGCTGTTTATCGTGGACAAATCCAACAGACATATTCGAAGAGGCAAGAAAACAAGTTTCTGACTAAAGCAGACGCTGACACATACTTATTATTGCTGACTAATATCACACCATTCCAATGAAGTAAGTTATCGCTTCCAAGATCATTCAGAACCTGCAGGTGGCGCCATCTGTTGAAAATTTCTGGTTCTTTCTTATCTTTTTCTTCTTCTTCTTCTTCCTCTTCTTTTTCTTCTTCTTCTTCTTCTTCTTCCTTTTCTTCCCTTTCTTTCTCTTCTTTTTCTTCTGCTTCTTCTTCTTCTTCTACTTCTTCTTCTTTTTATGGCGCTACAGTCCGGGATGAACCTGGGCGTTAACCAACATGCCTCTCCAGCCAGCACAATCTTTCGCCAGCTGCCTCCAGTTGCGTACTCCAAGTCGGTTGAGGCCCTTCTCCACTTGTGTGCGCCACCTTAGCCTAGGCCATTCCAATTCTGATTTTAGGACTTTTCGGGCCGGAGCAGTCGTATCCAAAGACACTTGACCAGGTGCATGTTGTTAAATCTTCTCCTCCAGATGCCATCAACGCAAACAGTACCAGAAATCGCACGCAAAACTTTTCTCTCGAAAAGACTAAGGGCTTCCTCATCCGCCTTTGCTACCGTCCAAGATTCTGCGCCATATAGTAAGACGGGGATGATCAAGCTGTTATATAAAGCAAGCTTCGTCTTTCGAGAGGGCTTTATTACTCAATTGCCTCTTGAGCCCAAAGAAACAGCGATTGGCAAGAGTGATTCTGCGTTTGATTTCGGTACTGATGTTGTTGTCACTGCTGAGCCGAGGTAGACGAAGTCCTCAACTAGCTCGAAGTTTCTGCTGCATAGTGTGACGCTCTGTCCGAGACGTCGATGTTGCGTGTCCTTCCTTGATGACAGCATGTACTTCGTTTTGCCCTCATCAGCCTTGTGTAAGACCTTTTTTGACATTGAAGGTCTTGGTGAGTTCTTAACCGACGTTAACGGAGCAGCAAGAGCTCTCTACCGTCATCGTACACAATCTGGCGAGTTTGGTAGGAATGCCAAAACTATACATGACACCGTAACGCTCGCCTCTATGCACACTGTCATATGCGGCCTTAAAATCGACGAACAGGTGAGTGTCGATTTTCACTTCTTGGGTCTTTTCCATTATCTGCCGTAAAGTGAAGATCTGGTCTTGTGGAGTTTCCTGGACTGAAACCAGACTGATACGCATCCATCAGGCTATGGACAAACGGTTTCAAACGCTCACACAATACGACAGAGAGGATCTTGAAGGCGATGTTGAAAAAGCTGATCCCTCAATAATTGGCGCAGTCAAAGGGGGTTCCTGTTTTGCGAACCAAGCAAATGACGCTGAGGTTCCACTCATCGGGCACGCTCTCCTCCGACCATAACTTACAGATGAGCTGGTGCATGCGCCCAACCAGCCATCTCCTGCGTGCAGTCTGTCCGCTCCAACAGCTTTCTTCAACTTCAGCTTCGATATTGCTATCTTCACCTCGTCTAAGGAGGGAGGACGCGATTCTTGTCTATCGTCGTCCAAATCGAGTAGAGCACTCTGCCTAACAGCGAAATTGGGGCCGTCACCGACGTTAAGGAATAATAATTGTTGGCGCGGCAGTCCACAAGGGGACCAGGGCTTAGCTTGCTTATCAACTACTTGTGTTGTATGCGCTCCTGTTCTCTCACGAATAGAAGGGATCTTCAGTTTTGTGCCGACTCCGAACGGCGAAGTTTGAGAAGATTTCTTAGACAGTTATTACTCTTTGAGTGTTGTCAGCAGCTCGAAAAAGGTGGTACTGTGAAAAAATTCAGCCGAGAATTGAACCTAGACCCTTCGACATATGAGCGTCGCACTCTACCCACTACGCCACGGTGGCCACATACGCCGTTAAGGAGTAGGAGGAGGAGAAATAATCCTTCTAGATTCTCAGTGGTCGCCGTGGCGTAGTGGGTAGAGTGCGACGCTCACACGCCGAAGGGTCTAGGTTCGACTCCCAGCTCAACACCAATTTTTCGAATTATGCACGGCACCACCTCTTTCGAGCTGCTGAAACACTCAAGGAGTAATAACTGTCTAAGAAATCTTCTCAAATCTCGCCGTTCGGACTCGGCAAAAAACTGTAGGTCCCTTCTACTCGTAAGAGAACAGTAGCGCGCACAACACGAGTAGTTGATGAGCAAGCTAGGCCCTGGTCCCCCTTTGGACTGTAGCGCCAACAATTATTATAGATTTTCAGCACTGACTGCAACTCTACCACAAGTTGTCAATTTTGATCCCGGCAGGCTACGGTCCGAACATTTTATCCTCCGGATGGATGTTTTACGTTTCAGTAAAACTTTCGGACTTCATTCCTGCCATAACACTTTTCCATTTCCTCGACGGCGCGCTTCTCACGCTCCTTCTTTTTACTTCTGAGAAGCCGGTGCTCTTCCCTTCTTCTTTGTTTGTAGAGCTCGCGAACAGACCTCGTTGTTTCACGCAGCGTTGCCTTATAGGCGCCTTGCTTGGCTGCATGCGCTTGCCTGCACTAGTCGTCAAACCATGGGTTCCTTCTGGATGGTGACGTGAAACCCAGCCCATCAGTGGCAGCTTCGTTGATGGCTTCTTGACGACGTTTCAAGTCTTCTTCTATGGTTAGTGCTGGCAGCGTCGGACTCTGAGCGAGTTTTAGAATCTCGATTGGCAAAGTTCCGAAAAAATATTGCCCCCAATATATTCAGACGATTAGCAGATTTGTAAATACTCTCAGAACAGTTTCTGCTACAAATTGCCAAACATTTTTAACAATTGTGTGAGTTTAAAGTTTTGTCTGACAATTTTTGCAGGATACATATTGCCAGTTCATCATCAGATGCTGTAAGACAGGAGGAACATTTTTTGCAGTGACAATATTTGACTATATTCGTAGACCTGGCAATCATTTAAAGACACCTTATAGATTATAAGGATGAGAGGCCTTGTGAATAACAAATAGTTCATGTTTCTTGGGACATTTGGGGAAACCAACATTCACCTCAAATATTGAAAGCGTTCCATGATTATTTACTGCTGTGAAAAAGTTTCTAAGACTTAAGGTTGGTCAACAACAGGAGAACTCTTGTCGATTTAAAAGAACAACAGTGTTGTCATTCGTGTGGCGCTGCAGTCCGTGGTGGGCCTGGGCCTCAGCTCAACAAATTTCATATGCAGCTTCAATTATTATCACTGCCCCTGCCAATTCCAACTCCTGATTTCATCACAACAATTCCACACTACACCAGGGGTATTCATAACGCTATTTCAAACTGCAGAGTTAAGTCCTCAGTAATTCATCTAAAATTAAAACGTAATCCTTGCACTTTCGTCGTCCTGTCACTGATTGAGTCAGTCAAAATTAAATTAACACGTCAGCTACCATAAATATCCAATTAATGCAAATTAATTCAAGTTCGCTTAGTCTCTGCATTCAAAAAAAGGGATTTCAGTGGTGACATGAAAACCCACGGGGATCGGATTTTGTTATTTTATTTTCCCTTGATTTCATTCATTTTATGCCCGGGTGGTGCGAGTAATTAACTTCTATCATGAGAATTAATCTGTGCGTGGCGTAGGCGGGTGAAGGAGTCGGCCCACACGTCGGAGGTCATTGGTTCGAATCCTGAACCAAATCCTTCGATTTGCGGATTGAACTCAAAAAGGATGAATTATCTATGCAAAGCTTATACGTCAATTAAGCTTCCCTCGACTATGGAGGGATCTGGAGCCTTCGTAAAAAAGAACAGCATTAGACGGCCTTCCAGGCGGAAATATTTGCGATTCTGATGGGCGCCAACTATATTGTGAAGAATATTTGGTAGGGCAGCAAAGTTGTGCTTTAGGCCTTACTCAACCCTTTAACCACTTCCAAGATAGAAGACGAATTCAAGTTTTCCTTTAATTTGGTCGGCAGACTAATTTCTCTAAGGCTTGTCTGGGTTCCGAGACCCCACGGGATCGCTGACGAACTAGGCAAGGATCAAAAGAGTCATTCGTAGAGCCCAATCCACCTTGAGGCCAACCTCGTCCTTGGTTACGGCTTTCGTTTTCGGTTGAGTTTATGTACACCACGACCAGAGATGGCATAGCTCTCCAGCAGGCTAACAAGTGCATGCTCTTAAACGTCATCAAGAAATTTGCAATGTGCTTTCTTCTGAGCCTAAATTTACTGTTGTTTGTTGTTATTAAATATTTTTTTACGCAATTAAACAAAATAATTGTTTTTTTTATTTTTTTAACTTAATATTACTCGGTTGTCCCTTGTGCGATGTCAGTAATTTTTTGACAGCGGGCGGATCTTACGGCATTGATACTATGTTCCATCCAGTTCAAAAATTAAAATTTTTTCCTTCATAAAAGGGCACCATTGTGCACCGGCCACATAGCAAAAGCTTCTCAAACTTTGCCATTCGGAACAGTAGCGCACACACCATGACCAGTTGATGAGCAAGCTAGGCACTGGTCGGCCTGTGGACTGTTGCACCTTCAAAAGTAATTATTAATTTCCTTACACAGTGGGTGTGCCTCTTTGTTCTAAGTACAAGGGATTTACTTGCTTGCGCCAGCATTTCGGAGAGAAAACATCGAAATTTATCGGTCCTAATGGGTTTCTCGTTTGCCTATCATCCTTTCTTATACATTTCCTGCTCCAGGTAAGGCATACACACTTCGCTACCTCCCTAATTCTGTATGTTGCTTTTGTCTTGTACCTGCTAGTATTCGTTTAAGTAATTCTCATGAGTGTTTTGCCTCCTACAAAAAATATGGTGACTGAGGCATCCTGGTCAGATTCCCTCTTCTGTTTTATTTTTTGTTTTTTTTTTTTTGGGTTTCTCAACTTATGAGCAATGTAAGCAAGATTTGAAGATAAAACTTCGAATTGCAAATTTTAAAATTTAAGTTAGCCATTTAATTTGTGTTGCATTGTTTTGTGGGAAAAAGTTATTTGGCATCACTCAAATTCAATTCAGGGCTGCGTTGTTACATAGGTCTCCGTAATGAAATATTTCCCATTACAATTGTTCAAACAATTGAGTGACAGAAGCCTTTTGAAAGACCAAGCTGGGTCAAAGATCTCTATCATAGCTGGCCTGATCCACAACGCAGAAGACTGTACCCTAACAAAAGCAGGTGTGGAGTCCTCCGGTTAAGTACTGCGGATGATTTTTTGGGTTCCTTTGCATCGATGATCACTGCCGGAGATGATTACATGATGACCTGAAACTCCGAACAAGCGGCTAGTTCGAATAAAAGGCCTAGAATAGTTTGGCTACGTAGAACGTATGGACATCCCAAAACTAATTTGAATTTGAGAAATTGGGACTTCGCTTCAGAAGACGTCTTCGTGTCCGCAGATGAAGTGACGCCTCAGTGAAGTTGTGACAATTTGAAGGCGGTTTAAGATAGAACTTGTCAGCTTGTACAGGGGCAGGTCGCTGGGAAATAGCTCCAACCTTAGTAGACCTAGAAACCCTGATATATAATGCACTGGAGCGCTCAAGCTCAAGTACCATTGCACCAGAAACCCTGATGCTACTCAAATATGTGGAAAAAAAAACAAACTAACAGCAGTCATCCCTTCTTAGCAACTGGTAAGTCAATGTATCACGCTTTAACTTTGCATACATCTGACAAAAGAAACTGTAAACTCTAGCCTGCACGAAGCGTTTCCTTCAACTTGGTGCCTGCTAAACTTCCATGGTGACATATTACAACGTTTCCGGTGGCTGTGCTCCTGCGAAGCGAGGGTATTTTTAATTTCGTGATGGATTTCTCTTTGCTGGCAAACACTTGAATTATGTGAAAATTATTTGTGAGGAATTTAATGATGTCCTGGCAACAGTCAGGAGGTGAATGTTATTTATCGTCACAGTAATCCCCCAGCGAAACGTTGTAACCTTCGGTGTGGTATCCATGTGACAACTACGTGGCTTAAAAAGGGATGCTCGCAGCAGTTTGTGTTTCATTTTAAATTCAGTTCATTTGGCAGAGTGAAGGGAAGTCGGATGGTATTCCAAAATCGTACCTGCTCTTAAAGTGACTGAAAAAGCATAAATGGTTCTGGTGTTGCAAATGCCTTGACTTTTTGTGAATTAACAGAATGTAGACAGACGGATTCTTCTTACTGAGTTTTATTTCCTCAAATTCATATTTTGAAACAATTGGGAGGTTGGCAGCTACTGCAATCCTGCTGTTTGCTTTAAATAACAAGCAGAAAAATGATGACATCTTACCGCTGGTGGGGGGAAGTCAATGCTTGGAGGTTACTTTATTGAAGTGGCTTTATTTAAATACTAGAAATTCGCTTACTGTACGAGGTTATCATGAAAATGCGTCGAAAAGAAATGCACAAAGGTGAATGAATCGTGATGTTGTGCGTTGTTGAGCGCTGTGCTTCACCGTTTGGCGTCGTGTTTCATTATTTGTTGTGAACGATCACAACACGGGGTTCTCGGAGGTCGAGTTGAAGTATGGTCTGAGAATTTGAGTTCACTGTCTGTTCATTTAAGGGAACGTCCACATTAATGTTGCAATCAAAATGGGTGCCAGGGAGGAATCTCAGGCATTCAGATTGGCCAAGGAGGGATGAACCGGGCCAAGGCCGTAAGCCAGCAGTTTTTCACAGTTGTAATAATTCGTTCATATTCGGCTTTAGAAACGATCAAGCTTTAAAAAAATGATTGATTTGATCCAAAGAACATTTTTGATTTTAATGAGAAATCGCAGCCAGCCTCACATAACCTATATTTTCGTCGAATCCCAATTCGCGATGACAGTTCGAAGTCATTTTTTAATTAATTTGCCTCGTTCTTTTCTCTTAAAAAAAAAGAGAAGCCTTCAACGAGTGGATGACAAGTGGTCTTACATCATTTGTTGGTTCTGTTCGTTTTGAGCATTGGTGGTCGTTACTTCGTTTGGTGTATAAGTATTTTTTATTCGGTTGCAGCAGCTTGCGCAAGCTCATCGATTTGCATCAGTTAAAACTATGTTCAATTAGAAACTCTTTTGTCGTGTGGTCGAATTTTCTCGTATTTGACAAGAAATTGTATTATTCCTCAAGCGTAAGCGAGTCAAATGATTCCAATACACAGGATCTTGATTACTAACTCCTTTTGTGTGTACGCTCGTGTACTTTAGAGAGGGAATTTTTTTTTTAAAGTTGGGAAAAACTGCACTGGAGTCCTCAGACTCAAGAACTGGTCTTGTGTACCACCAGGCAGTTACACCTTTCCCTCAATTTACACGGTACTTGATTAACACGGTTTCGCCTTAACACGGATTTCAAATCGCAACAAAATATTGTCTTTTAATCTGATAGCTTTATATGTATAAGTTTGCAAAACATATGTAAATATTTATTCGATTCACAGCAGGCCATTCACATTAGCGTTGTTTTAAACGCGAACGACATTGTGCATGAAGAAGAAGAAACTTCAAATCCATTTGTTGAATTTAGTTCTAGTAACACGGGAAAAAAGTTTAGTTTACTAATTTTAAAAATTACATAATATGTAACAGTGCTTTAATTTAAAAACAGCCCTATAATGTCAACAAACAAGCAAACCAAAGAAAAGGAGAACAATCAGTTTGGAAAAGAAAATTGAAATTTTAGACAAACTAAAATCTGGACAAGGCTCAATATCTGTAGCAAAAGAATGTGGAATGAATGAGGCAACTATTAGGACAATATTGAAAGACTCAATTCGAAAATGTGTAACCAGTTGAACTACTGTAAGCGCAAAATTTTCCATATGTCATCGAGATGAACTAATAGAAGCAGTAGAAAAAGATGTAGTAATTTGGATTGATGGCAATTTAAAAAAAAAAATACCGATAGATTCTAAATCGATAAAACACAGAGCACTCAAGATTTTCAGCGCTTTGAAAGAAAATCACCAAACTTCATCTACAAAGTAATTTAGTGCAAGCAAGAGATGGCGTTTCCTAGCATTGAAACGGAAGCGGCTAAAGTGGGACTGGTGGTAAACGAGGGCAAAACGAAGTATATGCTGTCATCGAAGAAGGACGCAGAACATCGACGTCTCGGACAGAGCCTCACTATGGGCAGCAGACACTTCGAGGTAGTGAAGGACTTCGTCTATCTCGGCTCCGCATTCAATAGGGACAACAACATCAGTACCGAAATCAAACGCAGAATCACTCTTGCCAATCGCTGTTTCTTTGGGCTCAAGAGGCAATTGAGTAATAAAGCCCTCTCCCGAACGACCAAAGTGACTTTGTACAACACCTTGATCATCCCAGTCCTGCTTTACGGCGCAGAAACCTGGACGATGCTAAAAGCGGATGAGGAAGCCATTGGTCTCTTCGAGAGAAAAGTTCTGCGTGCGATTTTTGGTCCTGTTTGCGTTGATGGCATCTGGAGGAGAAGATTCAACCACGAACTGTATGGGCTGTACGGCGGCATGAGCCTAGTCAAGCGTCTACGGATACAACGCTTAAGGTGGCTAGGCCATGTAGAGCGCATGGACAGCACTGCTCCGGCCCGAAGAGTTTTCGAATCCGAACCACAGGGACAACAACAGAGGACGTCCTAGACTGAGATGGCGCACACAATTGGAAAAGGACCTCAACCATCTTGGAGTGCGCAATTGGAGACAGCTGGCAAGAGATCGTGCTAGCTGGAGAGGCATGTTGGTTGAGGCCCAGGTCCACCCCGGACTGTAGCGCCATCCGAAGAAGAAGAAGAAGAGATGGTTTGAAAACTTTAAAAAAAGACACAATATGCACGTTAACACTTCGATCCAATCGCAACAACACTGGACAAATAATATAATCTGGAATTCATAAAAATTTAGGTTTACGAAAGTTGTCTTTTAAATTTCGGGATTGTGCAACCCCGAATGTTGCAATCTGGCAACTGCCAGCTCTATCGTAAAGTTTGACATCTTTGAGGTTATACGTACTCAGAACGTTTTGACATACGAGCGCTATTTGTGTTGTTTACATTTACTTAAAAGATTCATCTCGCCAAAAAAATGGAATTAAATCGTGAAAATTTTCGTGCGATTATTTTTACAACTTTCGACGTGTATTAACTCAACAACAGCGCATCGATGAACTTAATTAAATTATTGGTAATGAAGCTCCATCAAGGACCAGTATTTATCGATCGTATAGTGAATTCAACCGAGGTTGTAGTTCACTCCAAGACGAATTATGTGAAAGTCGCCCAAAATCAGCTTTTGTTCCGGAAACCATTGATGCTGTGCGATAACTGATATTGCTAGGTCGTCATGTGACCTATCGTGAGATTAAGACGACATTAGGCATTAGTGGAACCAGCATACATTCAATATTGCATGAACATTTGATCATAAAAAAAAATTTGTTCGCGTTGGGTCCCACACAATCAAACAAAAGCACTCGTGTCGATTGGTCGAAAGCAATGCTCCAAAAATACTATCGCGATGCTTCGAAACATGTCTATGACATCGTGACAGGTGACGAATCGTGAATTTACGCGTATGAGCCCGAAAGGAAACAGCAGTCGACTGTATGGGTGTTTCAAATTGAGCTGAAGTTGAAGTTGAGGTTTATTGAGACAAATATTTACAACTGAAATTTTATTATAATACAAAGCATAATTATTATAGCTGACTTAAGATATGTCTAGCTTTATCCAACATACAAATATGATATATCTTTATATCTTAATCAAGATTAATACAGTTAATTTACATTTTTAATCATTGTGTACGCTTGCTCCCGGCATACATACTCGTTTCAAATTGAACCAAGTCCAACAAAAGTTACTAGCGCACGAAGCACTTCCAAGCAAATAGTCGCCTGTTTTTTTGGAAAAACTGGACATGTCGCAACCGTACCACTAGAACAACGCAGAACAATCAATTCTGAGTGGTACATTTGTACCATTTGTTTGCCAGTCGTCTTCCAAGAAATCAGGAAAACCAACCGCCGAAGACGAATCATTCTTTACCGCGACAATGCGAACTCTCACACATCGGCTCAAACAACTGCATTTGTGAGCACTCAAAACATCGATTTGATGAGTCATCCGCCATATAATCCTAAATTGGCACCGAATGACTTCTTTTTATTCCCGTACGTAAAAATTAAAATGAGAGGTCAACCTTTTTTCGACACCGGAAGAAGCAGTTGATGCGTTCAGAATGCATGTTTTGGAGATACCTCACTCACAGTAGCAAAAGTGCAACAACAATTGGTTCAAACGCATGTTAAAGTGTATAGATCTTAAGGGGGAATATTTTGAAAAACAATAAAGCTTTTTTCGATGATTAATATTTGTTTTTGTTCTCTAATCCCGAAATATAAAAGGCAACCCTCGTTAAGAAGAATTCACTTGCCAGAAGTCCCAGAAAAGTACCACTACTGTCAAAAATTAACCAACAGAAACGAACGAAATTCGCAGAAGAACATATTAACTGGGAACCTTCTAAATGGCGCAATATATTATGGAAGGACGAATCCAAAATAGTTTTATTTGGTACTCCTGGGACCAGGACATTTGGCGCAGGCGAAAAAACCAAGATTTTTAACATTTAAAGACTGTTAAGCACGGTGAAGTAAAAAATTAACGTATGAGGATGCTTTTCCCATTATGGTACGGGTGCCAATTCTTGGATGACCGATGACAGCTAAAGTTTATGTCACCATAATAAGAGAAACCATGCTACCTTACGCAGAGTGGAAAATGCCGCTTAGATAGATTCTACAGCAGGACAATGACCCCAAACCTGCGAGCAAATTGGCCAAAGAATTTTTCGAAGGCAATGGAGTTTAAGTTATGAAGTGGCCGCCTCAGTCTCCGGACCTGAATCCCATTTAAAACCTTTGGGCAGATGTCAAGAAAGCTGTATATGAAGCAAAACGCAAGAATATAAAACAGCTTTGGGATGTTGTGCAGGTTGCGTGGAAGAATATCTCTGCAATGTTAGCAGATTTAGGTTAGTTAGCAATGTAAGGCCTTAATCGACTCCATGCCACGACTTTGTGATGCTGTACTTCAAAATAAAGGCTATACGACCTAGTACTTATCCAATAAAAAAAAAATTAAACAAAAAGACTTACTTCTTACTTGCTTTTACTTCATATTCATACATTTTTGATCTTCGAAACGAAATTCGATGTTATTCCGAATAACGAGAGTTCAGAATTTCTTTTTCTTCTTCTCTTGTTTATAGGTTTTATTACTGATGGAATAACGATGGTGTGGCATAAATATGATTTACATGACGGTAGGAAGAAGTTATTAGCAAGATAGTGACAAAATTGTGAATAGGTCGAACATGGTGCTATTATTTTGCACAGTGTTGTAGAAAAACTGCAAACATATGCGCGAGATAAGTGAGTGCCAAGCTAAATTTTTTTTCTTGTATGGGCGACAGTCCGGTGGATGACCAGGGCACTCTACCCACTTCGCTACGGCGACCATTATCCAGCGAGCACATAACACAATGAAAAAACCTATAATTCAAAGAACGTATACCACGAAATTTTACGTTTGACTTATTTTTTGATCAGATCTCTACATGTTTTTCCTTATTGTTGAAAATTTTTTTAAAATTTTTCAGATTTGGGATCAAACTGTTTTTTTTTCCTTTGTTAGTTCTTTAAAGTTATGTCTTTCAATCATCTGTGAAGGTGGACTTGAAAATGTCAAAAAAGTAAGGAAAACAGTCCCTGCTGATCTTTTGCGGGAACTTGTAGATTTTCCTTTTTACTCTCCTTTTGCTCAAATGTTCATTCGCTACAATCGTTCCATAAACTTCTCTAGGAAACGGTATATACTTGCATAGTTTTGCAATAAAACAAATAAGAAAAGACATTCCGCATTAGGTGATAAAGCAAACCAACGCCACTCACGTTCCAATGCGTTTTAAGCAATTTCCAAGCCACTTACATCTCGTGACTGCTATCCAGTACACCGAGTTCATCCTCTCATACATGTCACAGAAACCGCAGTCTCTTCCATTTCTCAACTCCAACAATTCATTTCTGGAAAGCTCCACCCTGTTGAGCCACTCAACTTGGCGTATCACGAACACGTGAGCGTAAGAAATGCCAATCAAACGGCACTTGACGAGGGCAAGAGAAAACTGTCGACCACAATGTTGCCTTGTGGAATTAAAACTGACCACTTTTCAACGGAAACTGGAAAACCCCCAAAAATGGGGCAAAACGTGAAAAGAAATGAAAAACATCTCCAGCAGATGTTTGAAAGAAGAGAGTAAAAAAACACACGGCTGCAGAAGGACCATCATGTCCACGTTCCAAAACGCAACCAACCATGCGGCCGCTGCTTTCCTTCACTCCAGTGCCCAACCGGTCCAGACAGTCCACCCCGCAGAACAAAAAAAAAACTACTCAACTGGTGAAATTGAAACACAAGCCGAACAATGAATCGGAATCCCTTTTCCGAGTTTTCGCATTATTTTCTGCGGTTTCACTGCTGTGCAGCGCCCCACGCCGACAGTCCCGCATGTGAACTACCATCTCGCAACCGCATTGTAGGGAATGTTTTGGTTAGCAAATTGAATGTTTAAACTCTGATTCCGACCAAAGGGTGGGCTCCAACTGAGCGCACAGCTCCGCCAGATCTGCCCACTTGGCGTTGTGTATCCACTGGGGGAGAGTGATTTCCGATCGTGAATTCAACAGGAAACGGTCGCCATGCAGGCGTGGACATTCTCTGGCGTGGAACCGGCAGGTGTCACGGTGACTCTGCCGATAACGATATCGTTTTGTCATCGATTGTGTGCGCGGTGTGCGGAGCTCGAAATGAATGAAATGAAATATCCCAGACAACTGTGAACCGTGGGGGAAGTGAATGTACAGCGGGAAGTGCGTGCTAAAGTAACTGATGCGCGGCGACTACTGGGGTCTGAATTGCTCGCGGAAGTGCTCATCAGGTCGCTTGGGCAAACACTGGAGTTGAATGCAAAACTATTTGAAAGGCGCCTGATGATGTCCTGGCGGCAGTCAGCGGAAAGGTGGACGTTATTTATTTTAACTGTCATCCTGCAGCGAAGTGGCTGGGCCTTCTGTGTGGTATCCACGTGACAACTGGCTGCGGTTGCTCTTTTCTGGAATGTTTGCTAGCAGTTCATTCTGTTGGGCGTTTGCAATGGGAGGGGGGTCTCTTCTGGGCATAGGAAATTTAAACCCTTTGAAGCGCAACAGTTTTCAAAAAGACCATCGATCGGAAGAAGCATTTTATTCAAGTGTTTGGATTTTGCTTACGTAACAGACATCAGAGTATGACATGACCAGTTAGCGGAACCATTTCATTAACAAGTAGCTAGCACAAGGGCACCCTAATTCACGCCACTGCCCAAAGAATGCGCATCGCCTCGAACCGAATTTGTCATTTGCTGGAGCATCTAAGTAACTTGCCACCTACAAGTGTAATCCCCTGGCTGTGACAACAAATCTGTCTAATCTGTCCTCGTCGTGCGAGAACCCCGAACGAATGCATAATTAATCCATGTTCAAATGCAACAACGTTGACGGACCAACCACGCTGCCAGCAACCATCACCCATCATCCATTAACCAGTTTTCGGTCTCTTCGGTCTCGTTGGCAAACGACTTCCGGGCAACAATTTTGAAAAATGCACATCCCCACGACCCAGATTCAGTCTGTCAGCTTATGCCAGCTAAATCCAACAGTTTCGCAAATCCGATTGCACACCCCCTTGGGGAATCCAAGGAAACCGTCAAAATTTCAACCCGGTTGCGTGTGTACGTCATGTCCGGGAATCCATCTTGTCCACTTGACATGCACTCCGACAACACCCTCGGAGACTGACTGCAAAAACTAAAGTCCGGCACATTCGATACACGAACTAGGACGCACCAATTCCATTTGCAGTGTGACACGTCAACCTCGTCTCGTTTCAATATTTCTGCCCGTTGTTAGCGCTGTTTTGCGTCCGATTTTTTGTGTCCCCCATCGTCCGGCTCAAAGGAAGCATGAATAAAAAATCCAATACACGACACGGCCCCCGATGGCGCATTTGTAAACAGCCAAGTGACGGAATGCTCCTGTTTTATGTCACTTCGGCCCTGCCCGCCACCGCCACCTCCGCCGCGGCGTGAGCGGTTGTATGTAGTTTCATTTTCGTATTTATACTCCGGTTCCGGAATCTCGCTCATTCGGAATATATTCGTATTTATTCAGCCAACAAATGGAGTCCCGCGCTCCCGAGCTTCTAGGCCGGACCGGATATGGCCATCGCAGTGTGCGGAAATGTGCATATATTGTGTAAATTTACGAGCCATCATCATCATTACGGTCCGCTTCTGCTCCACAAATTAAACAGGGTCTTCAGCGGCGGCGCTCGCTCCTACAGTGTCCCCCAGTGACACATTAATATTTATATCTGTGCGTCTGGCTCTGTGATACCGACCACGAGTGTGAAGCCAGTCCTTCGTTCAGACTTCATGTTCAGCGTGGGCTTGCTTCTCGCAGCGAGACTTACTTTCTTGAGGGAATGTTTGACAAACACAAAGGGACAAGTTCCCTTCCAATGAACCACTCCCCCCCCCCCCCGCCCTTCCTTGAGACCACCCATCGAAACAACGGGAGCAGAAGATAGCTTAATGTGTATTGCCAATTCGGAATCCTCTTAGCGCATTCTAATGATTCAGAATGGAGAATAATTGACTTGAATGCTCGCAGGATTCGTTGTGGAAAATTTTAATGAATCGTTTTTCGGGGCGTCCCCTTTGTGTGCGTCAACAGAAGGTCCTTGTTTCTATTCTGTTGGCATTACAATAAGTGGATGGCTTTAATACAATTTTCGTTTCGATGCGTGGAATAGAACGGAGTCTGGTACTTTGCGCGTCAAAGCCCCCGCTTAAGATTGCGCGGAACGAATGTCTCTGTTGAACAACGAGTGGAAAACCTTTCGTCTGTTACTCAACGCGTTCCGTGAATTTGTCGAATTCGGTGGTTATTGTTGATATTTGAGGGGACTTTCTTTTAATTTTCAGTGTACAATGATGAAAGCTTTGTTCGGATTTGATTTATTCTTTCAAGAGATTGTCAGTGGTAGGGAGACCAGCTTCCTTTGGTAAAGACAGATGGCAGAAAATGTTCTCTGTATTTCGTTTCGGAAACGGGTGGGTGTTATTTTCTGTCATTATTTTTCTAGGCAAAGAATTTAGGTTTGTTGTGATGAAGGATTTTTTTGTATTTCCGACGATATCCTTTTGAAGCCTTGTGCTGTATGAATTAGTGAAGATGAGTGGGAATTTAGTTTTGTATTTAGAACTTTAAGGCAAATTTTGGAGAAAACATTTTATAACGATTGAATCTGAACTGTCGCTCCGCTAAGAGGAATTTTGCGTCCCCTTAAAGAACATTTTACAAGTTGTTTATGAAGTTTGACAGTTGGAAGTGGCCATGTTGTTGAAGTGACTTCAAGTGACAAGTCAAATCAAAGTCTGTTCAGCAAACATGTTTTTAAATAACTCACGCCTCTGCACTTCGTTCATCTGCTTATGTCAAGCCCAATAAATTCCAAGACTTTGGTAAAATAATAATAATAATTGTTGGCGCGACAGTCCACAGGAGGACCAGGGCCTAGCTTGCTCTTCATCTACTCGTATTCTGCGCGCTACTGTTCTCTCACGAGAATATGAGACCTACAGTTTTTCTGCCGACTCCAAACGGCGAAGTTTGAGTAGCTTTCTTAGACAGTCTTTGAGTGTTGTCAGCAGCTCCAAAGAGGTGGTGCTGTGAAAAATTCGAAGTGTTCAGCCGAGAACCGAACCTAGACCTTCGGGGTGTGAGCGTCGCACTTAACCCACTACGCCACGGCGGCCACTTTGGTAGAAGGGGTACAAAATTTAATGGCATCCCCAACTCATTGGTGCCTTCTCTTTTTCTTCTTATGGCGCTACAGTGTAGGGTGGACCTGGGCGTCAACCAACATGCCTCTCCAGTCAGCACGATTTTTCGCCAGCTTCCTCCAGTTCCGCACTCCAAATCGGTTGAAATTCTTCTCCACTTGTGTGCGCCACCTTAGTCTAGGCCGTCCTCGCATTGCATTGTCCCAATAGTTCTAACTCGAAGACTTTTCGAGCCGGAGCAGCTGTGTCCATACGCTCTACACGGCCTAGCTATCTTAACCGTTGTATCCGAAGACGCTTGACCAGGCGCATGTCGCTGTACAGCCCATAGAGTTCGTCGTTAAATCTTCTCCTCCAGATGCCACCAATGCAAACAGGACCTAAAATCGTACGCAAAGCTTTTCTCTCGAAAAGACTGAGAACTTCCTCATCCGCTTCTAGTAACGTCCAGGTTTCTGCGCCCTAAAGTAAGACTGGGATAATCAAGCTGTTATATAAAGTGAACTAAGCCCTTCGAGGGAAGGCTTTATTACTCAATTGCCTCTTGAGCACAAGCAAACAGCGATTGGCAAGAGTGATTCTGCGTTTGATTTCGGTACTGATGTTGTTGTCCCTACTTACCGCGAAGCCGAGGTAAACAAAGTCCTCATCTACCTCGAAGTTTTTGCTGCATAGTGTGATGCTCTGTCCGAGACGTCGATGTTGTGTGTCCTTCCTTGATGACAGCATGTACTTCGTTTTGCCCTCATTAACCACCAGACCCACTTAAGCCGCTTCCGCTTCAATACCATCAAACGCCTCATTGACAGCTTGTTGTGTTCGTCCAATCAGGTCAATATCATCAGCATAAGCTAGCAATTGAACAGACTTTTGGAAGATCGTGAATCTGATGTTGACTTGTGAGTTGCGCATGATCTCCTCAAGGCTGATGTCAAAGAAGTCACATGACAGTGCGTCGCCTTGTTTAAGACCTTTTTTGACATTGAAGGTCTCGGTGAGTTCGTTACCGACCTTGACGGAGCAGCGAGAGTTCTCCATCGTCATCCTACACAATCTGACGAGTTTGGTAGGGATGCCAAAACTAGACATGGCACTGTATAGCTCGTCTCTATGCACACTCTCATATGCAGCCTTGAAATCGACGAATAGGTGGTGAGTGTCAATTTGCATTTCTTGGGTCTTTTCCAGGATCTGCCGTAATGTGAAGATCTGGTCTATTGTGGACTTCCCTGGTCTGAAACCACACTGATAGGGACCTATCAGGTCATGGACAAATGGTTTCAGACACTCACACAATACGCCAGAGAGGATCTTGTATGCGATGTTCAGGAGACTAATCCCTCTGTAGTTGGCGCAGTCAAAGGAGTCTCCTTTCTTGTGGACCGGGCAAACGACGTTGAGATTCCACTCATCGGGCATGCTTTCCTCCGACCACATGTTACAAATGAGCTGGTGCATGCGCCCAACCAAATCGTCCCCAGTTTCTTTAAATAGTTATGCAGGCAGTCCGTCCGCTACATCAGCTTTGTTCGACTTCTTTTCATCTCGCCTAAGTCGGTGGGACGGAATTCTTGTCTATCATAGTCCAAGTCAAGTAGAACATTCCGTTTAGCAGCGGAATTTTGGCCGTCATAGCCGTTAAGGAGTCTGCAGAAATGATCCTTCCCGATTCTCAGCACAGACTGCGACTCTACTACAAGTTGTCCATTTTGATCCATTTGCTGGCTTCTCAAATAACCGGAAGAACTTCCATCCTCGGTATATGCATCAACTGACAACTAAATTGAAACGATATTTGATGTAGCCAAAAATTCAGTAAAATGTCTTGATTTGTAAAAACTATACAAGAAATACATCACCTACTCCGAATTTGGCTGCAATGTGTAAACAATATATTCAGTCCAAACATAAAGCTCCTCTTCAGAATGGTGCCAGCTTGAAGACGCATAGGAGGCTAAAATATCGCTCAATCGACAAACTTTAACAAACACCGATGAAATGTATGGTGCTTATCACTCCTCAATCAATTTTTCCTCAACAGATTCTAAGATGAATTTGGCAGCCGCATTTCCACTCGTTTCCAATGACTTACCCTTACTGTTTCTTTTAAATTCACAGTCAGATTTAGAGACTCGCTCTGTAGCTGTGCCACACAAATATCGAATACTATTCCCAACTCGTTTTCGACTCATTAGAAGCCACTGGAGTACTTCTCCTCTTTTTTCTCTAATTCAGTTCACAGGGGACGTCAAAAATGTGAAAAACATTCTTAAGGACACTTGAGGTGGTGTTGTGAAGTCGACAGGGTGGTGCAAGATTGAAGTTCAGTTTAGGAATAAGGTCTGGGACTTGCGGTTTGTGAGATAGCACATTTACCCCCCATGCCGACCGTGTGTGCTGTGTGTGAATAAATAAGTGTCCAGTCTACGAAATCGAAGAAATCATAATCCCTACCCGTGAGAGTAGAGCAAATCCAATAGAAGGCGAATTCACATCAGTCAGGAAAATTTCGCTTTTCGCGAAGCAAAAATTGACGAGTTTTGTGGCCTCATTTATCCCTGCATTTCTTTACCGTTCAAAAGAAAAAGATAAACGTCGATTTAATATTTTTGAATGGACTTTGGTGCAGATGAAAATTGAAAACGATTCGCAATGTGACCGGAACCTGAACAAATTTGGACGCAATTAAACAAAAAAGGTCGAATTTGTGAATGAAAATAGACCACATGGCCCATTGCTTCGTTTCGATCTTAGGTTAAAGTCTATCTTTTCAAACAATGCTCCGCCATCAGTGTCATCGGCAAGAATTTTTGTCGACATTAGTCAACTCCTTTGGCCTAGAGTGGTGCCCTAGAGTAGTGTCCTACAATGGTGGCCTAGAATGGTGGCCTAGAGTGGTGGCCTAGAGTGGTAGCCTAGAATGGTGGCCTAGAGTGGTGACCTAAAGTAGTGGCCTAGAGTGGTGGCCTAGAGTGGTGGCCTAGATGTATGTATGGTTTGGCTTTTTTCAGCATATATCTCTCTAAGTGAGACCCAGCATCAAATCAAAGCTGTTAGAAATCTCAGCTCCCAGCAACTCAATATTCTACATCGTACTACACACCTCATTTCACATAACATTCGATGTTCGATTTTGTTTGTACGAGTATCCATTTCTCCATTCAAAAGCAACAAGCCCTTAAAGCTAACATAACTGTTGTCTTCGAACCGTCATGAAATCTTCCAAATTTATTATGAGTGTAATCTGAAAAACAAGGGGATGCTGTGCCTTGAATAAGAGGTTTGTTTATTAGAAACGACACAAAATCCAGCCTAGACTCAGAAAACCTTCAGCCAGCGTTAAAAGGATTGTTGATACCCTTAAGTGACTAGGATTAAGTCACAACACGGGCCAAAGGTGTGGCCGCCGTGGCGAAGTGGATAGAGTGCGACGCTCACACGTAGAAGGTCTAGGTTCGATTCCCGGCTGAACACTTCGAATCTTTCACTGCACCACCTCTTTCGAGGTGCTGACAACACTCAAAGCGTTTCGATTCCCAGCTCAACAGCTTTCGAGCTGCTGACAACACTCAAAGAGTATTAACTGTATAAGAAAACTTCTCGAATTTCGCCGTTTGGAGTCGGCAAAAAACTGTAGGTCCCTTCTACTCGTTAGAGAACAGTATCGCGCACAACACGAGTAAGTTGACGAGCAAGCTAGGCCCTGGCCCCCCTGTGGATTGTTGCGCCAACAATTATTATTATTATTAACAGTGTCATCAGCGAAGAGCAAAAAATCGGTGCCACAAGGATAACAAATAAAACAAAACAAAGAAGTTGTTTTCAATTGAACATAAAATTGACTGTATTCAAGGCACACTCTTCTGGCAGTATAATAGAAATATGATATCTGACACATGACTGACATGACGTGCCTAGACGTAATCTAATCTGTAGTTTCAATTGTCAAAGATTTTGTCACAGATTTGTGGCATTGTTTCGGTAACAACGGCGAATCCTGTCCTTGAAATGGTCAGTCGTAGCGAGTTTGTCAACGTAGGAAAGCGACTTCACATATTCTCACAGAAAGTAGTAAAGTCACCTTAAATTGTTCGATCTTGGACGAGAATTGGTCCTTAAAATAGTTACAAAAATTTCCTTCAATCAATCAATTTCGACACCAGCGACGTAACACGTTGCGCTGTCCTTTTGAAACAAAAGCTCCTGCACATCATGTTTGTTCAATTAATGAACTGAAAAGTTGGTAATCATGTCTCTACAGCGGTCACCATTGAATGTATTGTCCTTTCCACGGAAGTACGGTCCAATTATTGCACCAGCTCATAAAGCACACCAAAAGAGACAGTTTTTGTGATCGTAACAATGTCTCAAATATGGCCGCCGAAGCGTAGTAAATAGAGTGCTACGCTCATACGACGAAGGTCTAGGTTCGATTCCCGGCTGAACACCTAGAATTTTTCACGGCACCATCTCTTCCGAGCTGCTGGCAACACTCAAATTACAATAACTGTCTAAGAAAGCTTCTCAAATTTCCCCTTTTGGAATCGGCAAAAAACTGTAGGTCCCCTCTACTCGAGAGAGAACAATAGCGCGCACAACACGAGTAATTGATGAGCAAGCTAGGCCTTGGTCCCCTTGTGGACTGTCGCGCCATTCAATTGTTATTATTATCTCTAGATGGGCAAATCGAAAGATTCTGGAACCGGGAAGTTCGATAACATTACAATCCTTCAAATTCACGCACATATCCCCTTTTGTGAATGTCATTCGACCAACCCCACAGTCTGGCACCTCTGTCCGCCCGGAATTTCTTAAAGAATGCAATAAAAGTCCACATAACGGAGCCAATCCAACAATAACTATGAAGAAACAAACAACTAACGACAAAGAAAACTCAATTCCTTGCGATACCGAAAAGCAAACTAAAGCAATTACCTGAACGTACCCTCAGTTCACTGCAATTCCAAGCGGAAGTTGAGCAAAACAATTTTCCAAACATTTCGTTTAATTAAAGACATGGCCATCTTGCTGCAGGGCACTCCATTCGTCCTTCACGTTGCGCTGTAATTAGTCAAGTGCATTTTCAAGAAAATTGAAGGGAAATTGTTTTCTATTGTGTGTCGAGCACTGATGCACATTCTCACGTGCTTACATTCGATCGACCAGTCTCCGGCATTGTGAGGTCATTAGCTCGAAGGTGCAACAAATGAATTAATTGAGCAAAACCTCCATCGACACTATGAACATACAGGAGCTCACAGCGCGCCACCATCACCCTGGCACATACTCAGCGGCAAGCAAATAGAGAAAAATTCTTCAAATTTTAGTCAAAGTGGGGGTTATTTGCGTGTCTATGGGCTCCCCGTTGCTCGCGCCTTGGAGCGCCAAATAACACAGAGAAACACAAGTGGTCGAGTTCTGAGAATTCCATTGAATTCAATTTAATCTAATTGTCGAAGAGCTCCTCCATTTCCCCGGTGATAGCCCCTCCATTCTGCTAATCTACTTTAGAATTTATTTGCATCCCTTTGTCGGATCCCGCTGGGAACCGAACGAAACGCGCTGCGCAACAAAAAAAACTCAATCAAATGAAATTCAATGATTTACGATTGATTTAACCGACTCCTGGATATTGAAATTTAATTTCATCGCATTTGGCAACGAGTTTTATTGATTTGTTCCACGCTCCGGGTGGACGTGGGACGAAAATTTGTGTGTGATTGAAGGCTAAGGACTGACGGCTGGGAGAGTGCTCACTCTGGGCGGACTGGGGATGAGGATGGATTTGGTCATTGATGGAGGATGGATTGAGATTTCCCTTTTTAACGTTCCTAATTGAGGACAAGAAGTGAATCATTGGCCAACGTTCCTGTTGCTGAAACGGAATTAGATTTCATTCCGTCCTGCTGCTGTGATCCCTTTACATGAGTGCGGGGCTCAGAGTGGATCAGGGAGTAACCTCATGATTGAAAATTCAATGGAAAATGGATTCTCCTTTTTCATTTCATTTTAAGGACTTCACTTATCTGCCAAAGCCTGACACACAGCAGATGTTGTGTATGCGGAATTGGAAACGGAGCGGACTAATAAAGTGATTGTTGTCAAAAGTGGATATGTTTGCAATATAATTGAGAAATAAAATTGCGTACATCAGTGGTGGCCTGCTCTCTGGGGATCTATTATTTTGTGATTGTGGTTTCTGTGGTATTCAAATGGTTTTTGTTGAAAGCACACTCACCCAAGTTCCAATTGAAACAAGTGAAACACAAAAGATCTCATATCTGGACAATGCAGCAAATGCTTCAAAGTTACCAAGGGAAAGGCTCAGATTTGATGACGAGGTGCAATGGGAGACTGCTTTCGAACGTTCTACTGAAAGAGGTGATCCCAGTCATTGAAACAGGGATGGAAAGTGAAGTCTATCAATCAAAGCAATAGTTGATTCCTCATTGTTTATCTTTCGTCGAGTTTTTACGCAAAACAGGAAACAGACCTTGAGTTGCCCATTCGATTGCGCCCATCAAAAACCAATGATATTCTTCCAACAGTTTGATGGAGCCTTACAACCCTTAGTGAATACTCCATTCAACGCCAGTTCCCATCGTCTCGTTGAAGGGAAGCCACTGAAATGCCCACAAAATCCACGGAATTTGATGCTCAATTACTCGTTATGGGACTGTATAAATTTATTCGTCAATAAACTGCAGCCACTTCAGATCATGAAAATAAATTATCAGCGCGTGAGATAGACTCCCTAAATGGCCGAAGGAATGCGCGGCACGTAAATACACAGTTGGATCATGTTTAGTGGCGTGTAAGTTTGAAGCTAGGTGGTGACCAAAAAATAGGCGCATTCCATTGACACGTGGTTTTGAATACTACAAAAAGGCACTTTTAAAGGAGAGGAATGGGAGGAGATGCGAGAGGAATGGGATAAATTAGCACTATGAAATGAAATTCCCGTTGGACACTCCTATAACTGATGTGCTTGTTCCAATCAACACATCAGTTTTTAGAGTTCATAGAGTATTGATTTGTATCACCATTTTTCTATCGGAATTTTTTAGAACTAAAATAAGTACACAAAATTTTGACAGTTTGCGAGCGGGAAGAAATTTGTATGGAGAATGTAAAATCTAATATGAAATAAATTGATTAAATATAATTAGAAAGTGTTTGAAATAAATTAAATTGGAGCAAAAATATCGTTGGAGAAAAGGAAAGTATCGAATAAATGTGTTGTTAATGTGTAGAAGGTTATTTTATAACGAACGAGAAATTTAAAAAATGAAAACAAACCAATCGGGTTATGAGTGAAGAAAACAAATGATAATAATGCATTTTTTAAATCGTTTAAAATAAATGTTCTTCTTTTTCTATTTAATAGAGCACTTGCTGTAGAGAACAGTGTGAATGTTGGAATACAAATAGTGGAGTATTTTAGAGGTACTGTTCGGCCACTTCATGAGTGCGAAAAGCTGGAGAAGGCTGGCTGGGTTCATTCAATTGGAGTGGGTATTTATTGATATTTATTTTTTTTTGTTGAATTTGTGAAGTTTGTGTTTCTTTTTTTTTGTTTTGTTTGTTCAAAAATTAAAAAGTAATGTTTTGTGTTTTTTTTCTTCAATTAAAAAATATCTTTATTTTTCGTTAGTAAATAAAATATTTATCTTAATTGCAATATTTCTGACTTTTTGTTCTTAAAATTTGTCATCGCTTAAGATGGGAGGAGAGAGATTGCAGAAGCCACATGTAACTTTAAAAATGTTATCTAAATAAGGACGAGTATAGAATTTAACACTTTCGTTTAAAACCCTATAATATTTTATTTTTGCAATCCGGCGCTCCAGATGAACTCTTGCGGATGCAATAAGCCGATCGTTTTCAGCATCTTCCTTGGTTCTACCTGGAAGCATAAATTGAGGCCTTATCATCTGTACACCGATCTGCTGTAGTTCATTGCTTACCATAAAGCCTTTGTCCAACAATTACAAAAATGTACGAATTTTGTAAGTATTATGTATTTGAATCCATTAATAAACTATCAACTTACCACTACTGCATCTTCTTCTTCTTCTTCTTGTGGCGCTACAGTCCGGGGTGGACTTGGGCCTCAAACAACATGCCTCTCCAGCCATCACGAGCATTCGCCAGCTGTCCAAGTTGGTTGAGGTCCTTCTCCACTTGTGTGCGCCACTTTAATCTAGGTCGTCCTCTGTTGCGTTGTCCCAATGGCACGGATTCAAAGACTTTTCGAGCCGGAGCAGTGGTGTCCATACGCCCTACATGGCCTAGCCATCTTGAGCGTTGTATCCGTAGACCAGGCGCATGTCATTGTACAGCCCATAGAGTTCGTCATTAAATCTTCTCCTCCAGATGCCATCAACGCAAACAGGACCAAAAATCGCACGCAAAACTTTTATCTCGAAAAGACTAAGGACTTCCTCATCCGCCTTTGCCAACGTCCAAGATTCCGTGCCATAAAGTAGGACGGGGATGATCAAGCTGTTATATAAAGCGAGCTTCGTCTTTCGAGAGAGGGCTTTATTACTCAATTGCCTCTTGAGCCCAAAGAAACAGCGATTGACAAAAGTAATTCTGCGTTTGATTTCGGTACTGGTGTTGTTGTCCCTATTTACCGCGGGGGCGAGATAGACGACGTCCTTGACTACCTTGAAGTTTCTGCTGCCTAGTGTGACGCTCCGTCCGAGACGTCGATGTTGTGTGTCCTTCCACTACTGCATTACCTGGTTTTAATTTTGTTATAAGATCTGTTAAATTGAACACAGCCTTATCTGATGATCTTCCTGACCTGGATACATTTACCAGGTATACCGGTATGAATGAGCGAAAATAAAACACTAATTATTAATCGGCAAGTAAAAACATTTTATTCAAAGTATTGGCCATTGTTTTCTACACATTTTGACCACTTTTCTGGCAATTTGTGAATACCACGCCAATAAAATTGTTCGTTTTTTATGGCAAACCAATCAGACACCCAATTTTCGACCTCCTCGTAGGAATCAAAGTGCTGCTCAGCCAATGCGTGTCCCATCGATGAAACCAAATGGTAGTCGGAAGGAGTGAATACGGCGGGTGTGGTAGATGCTCCCAGCCAAGTGTTTTGATTGTATCCTGAACCCGTTTTGCTTTGTGTGCGGGTGCATTGTCATGTAGCAAAATTACCTTGCCGTGTCTTCTGGCCCATTCTGGTCATTTCTCGATCAATGTATGGTTCATGATCATTTGTTGTCGGCAGCGATCAGTATTAACGGTTTCACCAGGTTTTAGGAGCTCGTGGTACAGCACACCTCTCTGGTCCCACCAAACACACAGCATTGTCTTCTTGCCGAATCGATTTGGTTTTGCAGTCGATGTTGATGGTTGTCTTAGGTTAACCCATGATTTCTTAATTTTCTTAAATCCATTTTTCATCGCCAGTAACAATCAGATGCAAAACCGATTTTCTTTCGTGTCTTTGAAGCAAAATTTCACAAGTGTTTTTTTCGGTTTTCCATCTGTCTTTCATTCAATTCATGTGGCACCCATTTTTCACACTTTTGGATCTTTCTCATAGCTTTAAAACGGTCAGAAATTGTTTGTTGTGCAACATTTAACATTACTGCCATTTGCTTTTGACTCAGTGTCATCTCCATCCAATATCGTTTGCAATTCGGCGTCTTCAAACGTTTTTGGTTGTCTTCCACGTTCTTCATTTCTCACATCAAAATCATTATTTCTGAACCATTGAAACCATTCTTTGCATGTTGCTTCTGATAGAGCATGATCACCATATGCCTCGACAAGCATTCGATGCGACTCTGCAGCACTTTTCTTCAAATAAAAACAAAAAATTAATACTTTCCGCAAATCTTTCTGGTACAAAATTCGACATTTTTAACACGATGAAAAAATATGATGTTGTCTGTTCAATGACTTGATGTATAGGAAATATTTTTCACAAATGTCATAGCAAACAAACAAAAAAGAATAAGGGCTCGTTCACAACAAATGTTCCCTATCGAGACATTTGTATCTTGACGCTCACTTCATATCGGTATACCTGGCATATGTACATGGTACGATTTGTCCTATTGTGATATCTTTCGTATCTTTTCACTATATTTTTAATACCATACAAATACGGAAGTCTTTGGCACATTTAGCGTGGAAAAGGCTATACCCACCAGAAGACTTTTCGTTTTTTTTTTTTTCGCTGTCTGTCCACTATTTAAAGGAATAAGCACTTTCTGTGGCTCAAGTGAAGACTACAAATGCGGTAATGTTTCGGGAATGGTTTTTCCATCTTCAGCACATGCTTCCACTTGAGAAGTTCCTTTGCATTGTTCAAAATTCTTTTGGGAAGCCTGTGTAATGAAATATTATCTGTGACACAGGAGTTGCACTGTGGGACTCCACAGTGAGCAGTCTTCTTTCCACTCGGTTTCATCTCCAAAGCCTTGTCTTGAACAAATGGTCCACTCGACTGCAAATTAAAATGCCCTTAAAATGATGTTGGCATTGAATTCATACTCACAGAAATTGATCCAGTTTCACTTCTGCCTTTTTCTTTTACCAATTGTAATTATAAAAAAAAATATTTCGGATTGAATTGATTTGTGTTCAATTTATTAAACTTTGGACAACTATTGTTTACATACAATTCTCCATAAAAATGCTGAAAATGTCAAAGTTTTGTGTCCCCATTTTCGTAAAAAATAGTCCACCAGGGTGCGCTAGTTCTCATGTTAATACAAGTCAATATGCTAATTTTTATAATTAATAAAATGACATCCGACGGACGTGAAACAAACGAGCTGTCTGCGCCATGTCTTTCATTTTGACATCTCTGTCAATCGCGACACAAACACTCACTGTTCCATTAAGTTTGGCTATAAATGCACCGAAATCTTCAATGTCAAAAACAAAATTGGGACAAGGTTGACACAACTGACGTCACGATACCCTTAGATTTCGTTCAGCGTGCGCAATCTATATTGATGTGACCGTGTGAACACAGGGTGCTGTAAATGAAGCGTTTTCTCACATTAAACCAGGTGTGGATAGACACGAAGGCAAAAGAAGAACAATACCGTGGACAGAAAAAGCATGAGAGTCAAGAACTTTATTAAACCCAGATCTTTCTTCTCCTGTATGGACCTCAAAATCTGTTCCTCGTAAAAGCGGAAAAAGTGCTTAAGGGACAAATATTCTGTGTTGATTTTTTTAATCTTTATGAGAAGGAGAATATTTATCAACGAAGTCTATCGGCTGTTCAAATAAAGTTTGCCTTGTCGAACGTTTTTGAATACAGAAGAACGAATGGAAAACGAAAACTCATTATGAAGAGTCTTTGAATCCATGCTATTGAGATAACGCAACAGATAACGTCTGATTCTATAACAAAGCATTCAAGTGGAGAAGGACACTGTTAGCTGTGCAAAATGGCGAGAGAAATCTCGACTCAGGCATTCACATTCGTTAAGTTCCGTGTCCGGGCCGGGCCACTTCAAGAATGAGAAGAAAAGGCATGAACCTCTTCATTGAATTGCGTTCGTTCCTCACATGCTTTTGAGGAACTGGTCTAGTTTACACTTAACCCATTAAGTCACTCTGATTTCAGCTTACACTCTCCTAACATTTTTTTTTTTTGTGTTCCGCTTCCAAGTGTCATGGTTATAAGCAGATTGTAGATGTGGTCACCCCATTTCCATTTATATCTACCGTTTTAAATTTGGCTTATGTCAACCAATCACATGAAGCGTTTAAGCAAAAAAATAATTGAATCGTGAAATTTGACATTTACACATTTTCCTGTAGTCTATTTTTGTATTACCATTTAGGACAAATTTGGCATTCAAGGGAGACCGGATCAATATGTAACTTGCGTAAATTTGTTTGCCGTTTGCGACATTTCCCTTTGAAGCGCAAGGTTTTTTTTATGCCCAATACAAATTGTTGCGATGGTGCCCTAGAACACACCATCATTATTTTGTAGCCATCTTAAGCGTAATCCCAAGTGTCTCTCACTAGTGGAAGGAACGAATAATTTTTCACAGATATTAGAAAAACCTTTTCAAAAACAATTGGTGGTTCTTAACTTTTAAAGTATGCAGTTCTGCAATCGAAGCTATTGGACTGAAGATTTTTCGTACAAACGGCTTTGGACAATAAGTGTGTTCCCGTACCTGTAAAAAATAACACAAAATTGTACAAAATAATAAAAATCGAGAGAGAACTACTATTTTCCCACCCTGTTAAAAGCATATACTCCCACACTTGAATTCCGTTCCAATTGCTCTGAATTGAAACGAATGTCTAAGAATTTGCCCGAAAAACTACGAAAAAGCGTTCCATTAGCTGATTTTTTCGTAGAAGAGAGAGCTCATGAGTGGGCAAAATATTTCCTCTCCCTGCGAAGTTCTGCCAAAGAAATAACTGTGGGCAGCAGCACGGCAGCCGATGGCTGTCAAATCGAAAATGGAAAAACCTTTGACATTTCATATGTCTAGCAGCTGTTTACGAATTTCTACGAAAAGTCGTTTCACAATTTTCGGTTGAGTTACTCTCTTCAACAGAGATTTTTACCCAAACTACTCAACTACGAATTTCTGTACACAAATCAATTGGAACAGACCTATTTTAACAACATTTCCTCTCCTAGAACAGCTGATTAACATACAGGGTGTTTTTGTTCTTTAATGAGAATACGTGTGAGCTGCATATAAGGGGCTGAACCTGTTAGAAGGAGAGGGCCTATAAACCAGACAATTGAAAGCGAGAAGGAATAGTTTTTTTCGCCACAAAGTAATTGCTGAGCCACCTTCAGAAATTACGTTTGTTAGGCAGTGGTTGCGTCAGAAAAGCAATAGTCTTAAAACTATTCAAATACAAAAAGAGGACATAAACTTATTTTGAACGCTATAATTTATTTATAGTCTTTATGAACTCCCAAACATAACACAATTCTAAATAACTGCTACTGATTCGAAATTCTTAATTCTATTCCCTATTGGTTTCTGGTTAAAAGTGACAGAAATTAGGTCTGTTCCAGAACTTTTTAGTTGAATAGTTTGGGTGAAAATCTCTGTTGGAGACAGTAACTCTGCTGAAACTTGTGAAACAACTATTCGTAGAAACTCGCAGAACTATATGTAAACAGATACCAGATACGAGTATATGAAATGTCAAAGGTTTTTCTATTTTCACTTTGATTGTCGTCTGCTGCCCACAGATTTTTCTTCGGCAAAAATTCGTAGGGAGGGGAAATATTTTACTCACTCATGAGCTCTCTCTTCTACGAAAAAATCAGCAAATCGAACGCCTTTTGAGAATTTTTCGACAAACATAGGCATTTATAGCATTTCAGAGCAATTGGAAAACACTTATTAATCTAAATAACAATCGAATTTTTGATGAACAAACGGGAAATAAGATAATCGATCAGCTGTGAAGCTGTGCATCCCCTTCCTCATTCATCCCTGCTTTTTCCGTGTAGGCTGCTGGTTTTCTATAACACCAGTGATGACTGAATCTCAAATTGTTTGTTTTTTATTTTGGCCACGGAAACACATCTATTCAGATTTAACATTTCATAAATATCCTTGTTTACACAATTGATTTAGCTGCGTAGTCGTACTATTTTTAGAGATGTTAGGTGTGCTCCAGGACTTTCTGTACCAAATTGTGAAGTCTGTCAATTGTTAAAGAGCCGGAATAAATGTCTCTCAGGAAGGAGCAAATGCATTTTTCTCAGCTGTAGAAAGCGAATCTTTGTAAATAAATATTTAACCCTTGCGGATTAAAAAATGAATGTTTTTCAAATTATCACAAACTTACACTAAGTCCGTTCCCGTAAACCAAAAAAATGGGTTTTACGTCAAATAAGCGCCCTCTCGAGAGAGTAACATATTTCTCCACCCTGCCCATTTAAACACAGGATATTTTTGTGGGTTTTCTGTCAAATTAATTGGTGTGCGTATAAGTGAGCATGGACTCATTATCTCTGTATGTGTGTTTGTCTGTTTTTGTTTTCTGTAGCGAAAAAGTTAATTTGACATTTGTTAATGACATACTTTACATATTTGATTAAGATTCGTTCCCGTACTTTGCTCCTTTCTGAGAGAGATTTACCCCCACTCCTTAACAAATGACAGACTTCAGAATTTGGTACAGAAAGTACTGGAACACACCTAATATGGTTAGTCGAAAACGATTATGCTCAAAGCTTGGTAAGCAAAGGTGTCATATTCCACCAGCACAATGCTACACCTAATACATCTTACTTACTTACTTATCAGTCAGACGAACCATGAAGGGTCTGAGCCTGAGCAATTACTGTCTTCCACCGGTGACGGTCCTGGGCACGCTGCTTCCAGTCATCAAGACCAACCTGTCTTACATCTGCGATGACTTGGTTTCTGTACCAGAGGTTCGGACTTCCTCTCCTTCTCGAAACAGAAGGTTCGGACTCGAAGACCCTCTCTGCTGGAGCGTTGTTGTCCATTCGCTCGATTTGGCCGAGCCAGTGTAGTCGACGGATTTTTGCTTTCCGGACTACATCCACATCCTTGCACAGCTCGTCGAGTTCTTCTCAATTCGCATTCCTTGCAAATCGGACCATATACCCGACGTAGAATTTTTCTTTCCAAAGCACCAAGAATCAGCTCTGCAGCCTTACTTAATGTCCAGCTTTCGACTCCATAAAGCAGGGCTAACAGAATAAAAATTTTGTAGAACACGACTTTGGTCCTTCGAGTCAGGAGTTTCGAGCTCTGTTGTTTTGACAGACCGAAGTAGCATCGGTTGCCAAGGCGATTCTTCGTCAGATCTCCACTACGATGTGATTCGTGGAGTTTACGTCTCCTCGAGGTAGACAAACGCCTCTACTACCTCGAAATTGTAGCTGTCGATTGTAACGTTTAATACATCTTCAGCCACTGGCCAAAAACTTAGAGAGATCAACCGTGAACTTTGATGCAAGTTATAAATATTAAAATTTTTAGTTTTTTTAAAAATATTTTTTTTCCTAGAGGTGAAGCCTCTATCATTTATTTCGTTCAATTTCCAAACTTAGACTAAAACTTAGATCTGACTACAAATCTAACGTAAGCTACGGGAGCCACCAGCGTAGGTGAAGGAATTCGCTTCGCTTTGTATTTTCATCAGTTGTCCAGACTGTTGTCAGCATTTCTGCATCTCATGTGGATTTGCTGTTCATCATATCAGGTGTAGGGTGTCCGCGCATGTCGAAATATCGTGGGAGAGTAATGTTGTTCGCTCGCAACTGATGCGGTGTTAACTTGCATCCACCATACAGTCTTATCCTTGTACCTACAGGCTATCATTTGTTTTTGTCTCTATATTAAACAGTAAAACTTATAAGGATGATGACTCTGAAAATCACACTTGATTCAGTTTTTAAGTTTAATGAACTTAGGAGCTACCACAAAGATGGCAAAAGGTCATCGAGCAAAATGGAGCATACTTTCTTGACTAAATTTCATTTACAATATTTCAAAGAGCGTACTTCTTTCAATTAAAAAAGGTACCTTCGACGTGTGTCCGATGCACTTATCTACGACGCCACGACAGCGATGCATTCAAAAGTGATTATTTGCAACAACAGCTTAGTTGACTTAGTCACTTTTTGCATATGCAAGCTGCACGAGGTAGAGCGTTTCAGGAAAGTATACAGCCTAAGCTTAAGTCATCATCTTTAAAAAACAAAAAAAAAAACAAATATCAACAAACTTTTGAACATGTACTTACAGTTGTGTTCATAACAATAGCAGTAGTTATACGACTTAAATAATTAGCAACATATTTCTAAGAAGATCCTTTTTCCAAATGTATATCCGGTTTTATTGTGATTTCCGGTAACTAAGATACCATACCAGAAATAAAAAGTAAAGGCTTACTTTCTCCTTTTTCACTCTTTCATTGAAATCTGTTGATTGAAGCCTGTTCATTAAAATAGCAGTGCTTTTTGGTTTTACCATAAGGTGTCTTAGAAATTGTTGTTTAGAGCTTAAAAATTATTTGTGTATTCTTGTTTGGTAAGTGAATATTTTTGTATATGTTGTCTTTTATTAACATACTTTAAAGTTAAAAATATGAGCCGATCAAAACATTGTACCGAAAATATGTGAAATTTAATAAAAAAAAATTGCATTCGGAGGGGAAAGCATATGCTTCAATCCAGGAAATCATAGGATGTTCAGCGAAAATGGTCAGTGAAAAGCTATGCCACTAGTTTGAGTATATCAACAAGATAATGACCCAAAACATATGTCAAAACGGGCAAAATCTTGGTTTGATGAAAAAAGAATAACCGTTATGGAGTGGTCAGCACCATGAACTGACCTAAGCCCCATTGAGAACTTGTGGGGCGATGTTAAAAATTCTGTCCATGAGGCCAAACCAAAAAAACCCCAAGGAACTGTGGAAGGTAGTGCGAGACTCATGGGAAGCTATACCAGTTGAGAGATGTCGGAGTCTGGTGGACTTAATGAATCGAATATGCAGCGCAGTTATAAAAAACAAAGGCTTTGCTATAAAGTACTAATGGTAAGTAAGTAAGTGAAGGTAGAGCTTTTCAGGTAAGTATACAGCCTAAACAGTGGTCGCCGTGACGTAGTGGGTAGAGTGCGACGCTCACAAGCCTAAGGGTCTAGTTTCGACTCCCAGCTCAACACCAATTTTTCGAATTTTTCACGGCACCACCTCTTTCGAGCTGGTGACAACACTCAAAGAGTAATAACTGTCTAAGAAAGCTTCTCAAATTTCGCCGTTCGGAGTCGGCAAAAAACTGTAGGTCTCTTCTACTCGTGAGAGAACTGTAGCACGCACAACACGAGTAGTTGATGAGCAAGCTAGTCCCTGGTCCCCCTTTGGACTATAGCGCCAACAATTATTATTATTACACAGCCTAAACTGAAGCCATCATCTAAACAAAAAAATTAACAAACTTCTGAACATGTACTTACAGTCCGCGAATAAAATATAGCACAATTCGTTTTTTTTTAACATTTTTTTTGTGCACAAAACAAACGGTGAATTTATTTTTGAATACAAATTGGAATACTTCTTATTCATGTGTAGAGTTTTGTTGAGCTAAGTAATGCAATACCGAAGAAATAAAAAAAAAAAAAACTTAATTTTGGTGGAAAAGAAAGATAGCACATTTGTAGCACGTAGTTTGAAAAAAAAATCATATGTATTACTATTTCATTTCCTTTTAACTCTCAATAATTAGTAGTTCCTCCACTTTTTTTTTTATTATTTCTGCCATTCTGTTTAAACAATTTTTCAATATTTTTTGTGGTAATTTGCACCAATTTGAAACAGTGCTTTGTTTAAGCTCATTAACACTTTCATATTGCCTATTTTCAGTATGAACTGCCTTGGCAAGAAGACCCCAACAGTTTTCAATAATATTTATATCTGGCGATCGTGCTGGCCAATCTAAAACATCAACGTTGTTATCTGAAAAGTATTTTTTAACAATTTTCGCTGTATGCACCACAGCATTGTCTTGCTAAGAAATAAGCGACAAGTCCATTATTTCACCAGTTGATTCTGTTGTTTCATTGGCAATCAAATGCAGGTATTTTTTTGCTGTCCATTCTTTGTGGTACGAACTTTATATCAGTTTTACCTTGGTATCCTATTATAACTCATATCATAAAAGTTCCTCCACCATGTTGCCGACGACTCAATATTGTCTCCTATGATCTTTAGTCGTGATAGTAATATTCCAGGCCATCCGGACCGTTGAGATTAAACTTCTCGTCCGTGAATAATACCCGACGCCATCGTTTTTGCCAATGAATATGCTCCATGGCGAATTTTACCTCGTCATTGTATTTTGCCGTATGTGGTGGTTTCTTCTTATTTTTTGCGCTGAATAAATCCATCAATAGTATTCGGACGTTTCTTACATTGGTCGTGACACCCGCTTGTTCAGCGATTTTGCGAGCCGTTAAGCCCGAATTCGATGTTACTCTTAGAATTGCGCGCCTATCCCTGTCACTGATAGCCCTTGGACACCCTGGGCTACTCTTCTTTCCGTAATTTTCAGGGTCTTTGAGGAAATTTGAAATCACTTTTCGACTTCTTTTCAGTTTTTCGGCGATATACGCAGTTTTGAAATTTTCTTTGTGCAGTTTTGTAACAACCTTTATTTCGGCACTATTTAATTTTTTCCCTCTACCCATTTTACAACTTTTGGCACTCTCAAAAAATAAAATCACAGAATGCGTCTTTTTCTTTGATTTCCTTCACAGTTGTTTACGCAAAGATCACCAAAACGCAACTAAAATTCCTTTTTTGTGAAAATGTGCTATCTATTTTTCGGGGTGTTATCTACAGTTTTTTCTTATTAAGGATTTTCTAGAAACTTCTTCAGAAACCGAAATTTTGATGTGCAAAATAATAACACCACAAGTAAAACGTAGTAAATAAAATACAAAATTTAGTGGAATAGTACGGTTTTTATTTTTTTTTTTTATTTATACTACTGTTCTAGTACTTCGTCTTATAACCTTTATTTTTGAGCACAGCGGCATAACGTCGTGGCATAGAGTCGATTAGTGCCTGACATCGCCGAATTGGAATATCCCTCCACGCAGCCTGCACAGCTTCCCATAGCTGTAGTGTATTTTTTGGTTACGCTTTAAAAACAGCTTTCTTAACATCTGTCCAAAGATTCTCAATGGGGCTTAGGTCTGGAGATTGCGGCAGCCATTCCATAACTTGAACCCCATTTCTCGCAAAAAATTCCTTGCTCAATTTGCTCGTATGTTTCGGGTCATTGTCTTGCTGCAGGACCCATCTGAGAGTCATATTCCACTCGGCATAGGGCAGCATGGTTTCCCTCATTATGCCAACATAAACTTCGGCGGTCATCATTGGTTTTATACAAAATATAGGACAAGTACCGTTGTAGGAGAAGCATCCCCATATGTTAATTTTCGCGCCGCCGTGCTTAATGGTTTTTAAAGTATACTCCGGTTGAAACTCTTGGTTTTTTTTTGCCTGCGAACAAATGTCCTGGTCCCAGGAGTTCCAAATAAAACAATTTTAGACTCATCTGTCCATAATATATTACGCCTTTTGGTTACTTCCCAGTTCAAATGTTCTTGCTTGTTTTCTTTTATGAAGATGGACCTTTGTCAGGAAGGGTACTTTTCTGGGACTTCTGGCAGGTAGTTCCTTCTTTATTAACTTCCTTCTTATGGTTGATCTTGATACGGGCAGATTTAGTTCCTTTTATTTGTTTGATGTGATGAATGGGTTTTGTTTCACTAATCTTATCATTCTTCGCTCGGCGGTAGAGGTTAATTTCGATTTTTACCTCTTGTTTCTTCTTTTTCGACGTGTTTTTTTGCATTAGTAATCATTTAATCATTCGAACAACCAACGATTTCCCGAATAAATTTGTACGTTTTTCCGTCAGAAATTAATTTTTTTATAAGTTCACGTTTCTTAGGAGTACAATGCACATTTTAATTGTTTATAACGTTGTATTTTAAAAATACCAGTTTCAAAATACTTAAACATTTTTACTTAAATCTTTTGACGCACAAAAAATAAACTAAAGATCACCAAACACTTCGAAAACACTTTTTAGAATGACATGGTGCTATTATTTTGCACACCAAAATTTCCGTGTCATTTCGTATAACGGGAATTTTCTTGTCTTAAAATGCATCAATTAATATCGTGTCTTTACATGAGCATGGAGAAAAGTAATTAGCATCCAAAGTAAAGACCTCAACGTGGTGCTATTTTTTGCACAGAGCTGTATATACGTCCGACCACTTAACTTTCAGCTTCTTCAGGAAATACTCGTGCTCATTTCTCATGTGTAGAAAGGACCTTCAGCTTTTTGCCTAACCACAGAAAATTTGAGGAATAAGACAGACAAACAAATAAACTCTTGAAGCGTTTTCAGGAATTCCTAAGAGGTGAGAGATGTGTCATGTTCAATCCAGGAACTGAAATTGGAACCATTCGGCAGTGTGTGCCGCACTTCACCCACGGCAGCCCAGAACCCGGACTGGCATTAAAGCCATACGGCACAATTTCATTTTTCGTCATTCTCTGTGTAAGCTCTAGGCGACTAGACAACGTGATTACAAATCTGTTGTCGTGTAAAAAGGTTGCTTTAGAACACAGACAAAAGAAACCAAATAAGCCGACAGGTGCAAAATGATTTACAAAACGCTCCAACACAACATTCTATTCCAATTGCAAAAAACAAAAACTAATTAACATTTCCCAATTATGAGTACAGTCTACAACCAAACACACCGTCACACGATGTCATTAGTCCTACTCAAACAAAGTATCCAAATAAATAACCCAAAAATTGTGTGATCGAAACTAACGATTGAGGTTATGTGTAATTCAATTTCATCTCAACTATTTCAACCAATCCGCCCTTAGCTCCCCACCATGCAGCAACGGCGGCATACATTCGTTGGAAAAAAAAAAGCAGGCAATTAGTTTCACTGGACCGTCCACTGTGACGGGCTGTGTATACAGAAATAAAACAGGACACCATTCTAATCCATTATGGAATACACGACCAATGATAGTGAAGCGAATGCATTTTATGTCCACGAAACGAATACATATTTCTGTTTTTTTTTTTTTTAAATAAAATAATCACCCTTCGGTATTGAATGCTTCCCTCTTTGTTGTTGTTTCCTAATTTTAGACGCCGCGTGGGCTGGTTCACGCTCGCATCGCCAATGTGTTTAGCATATTGAAAAATATGAAAATAAAAATACAAGGCGGGGAAACGGAAACATCTCCCGACATTATGGTTATGCCTGATTTATATGCAAAATATATAAATTCACGATAAAAGTAAAAAAAATACCGTTATATAGATGAGATCAAAAAAAATTTAGGAGCCGGGGTCTCTGTACTGTAAAAGTGGATATAAAAATCAATACAAAACATAAAATTTTCCGAAATAGATAAAAGAAAAGGAAAAGTATGACGACGACGATGACGACGATAAAGATGGCGATGGAGCGCAAATCATATTTCCTTCATCTGTCTCGTTGGCAGAGGCAGCAGCAGCAGCAGGAGCCTGACCGTGGCCACGCCGTGACTTGGGTTTCCGCTTTAATAAAGTTGTCACGTTTTACAGCTCTGGAAGGCTGATACCGTTTATGGCCTATTTCCTGATTTGATTACCCACTGATAAGTACTTTGCTGGAATCATCAACATGCTCATTATTCATTTGGTTTTCAGTTTTTCCTTCGTTCGCTTGACTTAAGCCCCGAAGGGATGACTGATACTGACTGATACTCTTCATCGTCGGAAGGTGTGGCAACGGCAGCGGCAGCGGGAGTCTCATCCTTGCTCAAAGTACTACTATGCTGTACACCATGACACCTGTGGATGAGTGCTGAGGGAAGGTATGCCTGCGAGCAGCATGGTTGGGTGCACTTGGACTGGTGTAAATTGACGATGGGCTGCGAAGAGGTGAAGCGGAGTGTAGGGCATCCGATTACCACCGCCGCCGCCGCGCCACCGCACATACTTGATAAAGTGTCTGCCTACCCGAGTTAATTTGGGTTTTATGGGGTTCGGTCAGTTTATCGCTTTTATGCGAGAGTGAGCGGTGCGTGTTGCTGGGTCTTCGCCCTTCGTCCTTTTTTATTATGCTCTCCGCTTGCCCGCCACCCACGCACGGAGCTCATCATCAGGTTGATTCGGGATTTCTTTTCGAATCATTTGTATCAGCGAATTTGAAGGGCCGGTGGCGTGCGGAGCACACTAATCGTGCGAGAGATTATTTATGAAAATTTTCGTTGGTTTATCTTTAATGTGACATCTAGAGGTTTTAGTTTGATTGACCTGAATTAGAGTGTGTTCGTTGTCAGGGAGGCAATTAAGGATATTAACTGTAAGCGACGATTGTTGCCGATAAGGGCGACGCACGGCGCAGGCTGCTCGGTGCGTACGAACAGGGGATAATGGATGGCACTAATTTGTGATAATGGTTACACACACTTAAGAGGGTTCCACTTGAGAAGGGCTTGCGATAATTATTTTTAGCGGCGAATGAAAGATTGATCGAGGTATCAGAGTGGGTGGAACGGACTGAATTAATTCGCAGCTGATCCTGGAGGTAAATTTATTTGTTGTTCTTGGGGATTTTCAGGCGACCTTCAAATTCCCTTGTTAGCATATTCAGTCTTTCTTTGGGTATACCACTTGGTGGTGAGGGCACATCTTTTGTTTGTCTGCATGCTCTGCTTACGTTCGTCGTTCACAGAAAAATGTAGGGAAACGCTTGGCAAGTGGACGTGTCTGAAAACATTGTTTTCAGTAAGCATATAGAACTTTATGTTGGCGGCGCTATTTTAATTGACTGTCATTTTGTCGCTATTAAGTGGTTTATTTTACATTTGTCGTGGCATTTAATAACTAAAAGGCTAACGACACTTGAATGCTGGTGAAGGGTTCCAAAACAACATCGCCGTTAATCTCAGTCATCATGAGCTAATTTATTTTACAATGAAGTTCACTTTTAGGTTTTTTTTTATAATTGGCTCGCATTAAAGGGAAGGATGCCCTTAAGTGACCGATAAGTTAAGGAAGGATGCCCTTAAGTGACCGATATTAACTCGCAGCACAGGGTCGATGGTGAAGAGGAAGAGAGGGAAAGGTGATGCCGGTACACATTCGTTTTTTAATGCCCGTGGATAGTTGCGAAAGTTGAGTTGGGAAGAGCGCTCCATATTCGTGTAGTGCGGCTGAAGGATGAGTCTCTAAACCCAACTGCACGTCCGAAGGTGGACTTACGGGTGAACGGGTGGACACTCCTAGCAAAGCGAGTATTGCGGATTAATTGTTGAAGATGAGGAATTCAGTTGGCTTACTCACTACTACTCACTTACTACTTTTTGTTAAAATAGCGATAAAGGCGTGATAAAGAGGCAACATTACGTCGTTGTTCTAGCTAATCAATTGACTTCGCAGTATTATTATTACCAATAAATTTTATCGCTCGCTGTTGAGTTCTATCTAGTAGGTGCAAGGATATCTTAGGAGCTTTAGACCAGATAGGAGCATTATATTCGAACTTTGGGCGGATGTGCGCCTTGTTTATTGACGCTAGATCAAAAGGTGTAAAATATTTCTAAACATTTCGCTGCATCTTTGGCGATCTCAAATATGTGTTCGTTCCATTTTAGTGTTAAGTTGATACACATTCCGAGAATGGAAAGTCGTTCAGCTTCAGCAGCGCCAGAGCCATTTATGAATAATAATAATAATTGTTGGCGCTACAGTCCAAAGGGGGACCAGGGCCTAGCTTGCTCATCAACTACTCGTGTTGTGCGTGCTACGGTTCTCTCACGAGTAGAAGGGATCTACAGTTTTTTGCCGACTCCGAACGGCGAAATTTGAGAAGCTTTCTTAGACAGTTACTCTCTCTCTTTGAGTGTTGTCAGCAGCTCGAAACAGGTGGTGCCGTGAAAAATTCGAAAAATTGGTGTTGAACTGGGAATTGAACCTACACCCTTCGGCGTGTGAGCGTCGCACTCTACCAACTACGCCACGGCGGCCAGTTGCTTGTTTACCAAAAAACTAGACAAGGCGGTTTGGGGACTATCCCGGCTCAGTGTGAAGTTGCATTTTAAACAGGGCGCTGCAACCCAGAGAGCGGAAGAGGTTTTAGGAAGGCCTCGCGTCACACCAATGTGGGATGATTGCCCCTTAAGCATGATCTCAGTTTGGGACTTGGGTAACTAAGGCGTTTAGTCTTGCGTTATCTACGACTTGGGAAAATGGACCACGTGATATATGTAAGCCGTTAAAGCAGGTGATCACGTAAAACCAAATCCCACATTTGCATCTTCAGTCTGATCAACGGAACGAAGAAGTGTACAATCTGTGGTCAACAGTCGACTTGAAAAAGACTAGATTTATTTATCATGCATCCTGTTAATTTTATCTTATTTTTTATTTTATGTCATTTGAATATAAAACTACAAGAGAACATGTGTTTCTTAAATAATTGCGGTGGAAAAAGTTCTAAGCTACTAAACTATCTTGTCCCTGCAGAGGGGACCGCCGACTACAAACGGCTGCTGATCAGAACGAGACATGATGACTGACTTTTTCGTTCACCAGTAGATGTACAGTATGCTGTGGTTTTAACAATACGACGAAACATGTCACATAGCTCATGCCAGAATTGTTTGATTACCGAAAAGCTGAGATAAGCAGGGGGATATTCAACTTTTCCTTTATTTCAACTGTTTTGATCAGCTATTTGCCTTCCTTTTTTCTTTCCTTCTTCTTTGCATAATGGATTCAAGATCAAGATCAACTGAATTAATTTCACTTAGCTTTTTTTGTGGAAATATACTCAGTGGCTAGACCACGCAACGATAGTCAGCCAGTCCACAAAGGGACAAAATTTAACCACGTCATAATGTTCACCTTAAATTCTTTATTTACAGACCTATACCAAACACAGTAACATCTCTCCACTAGGTGTCATATTAAAAGGAAAATGTAAACTGCACCACAGCTCACTTGCAGAAGCTTCCCTTCGACACCATGCGGTAGTAAGTGTGGTACTCTGACTCGTAGTCAGTATAGGCTTGATTGTGCAGACGCTTCGTCGGGGGTACGTAGTTCTTCAGGGGATTTCTCAATAGGAATTCATAGTATCTCGTCGCTTTCTTAAAGAGTCTGTTCGTATTGATGTCGACCAATTCAATTTTGTCCAGCAACTCAGCCAAGTCCTCCCGTTGTTGCTTCGCCTTTGCCTGCAGACTCGGCAGATTGACTGAAAGTTCACAAGAATTGAAAATCTGCTCAACCGTGAGCCACCGCACACGACTTACCGCCAGTGATGGGAACCGAATTCATTTTCAACTCCGATGAAATGTCGCTAATCGAATCAGACCACGCCACCCTGTTCATGACCTCCTGCAAGCAGCCGTATGGGGTTAGCAGCACTCCCGGTGCCAGCTGAATGGTGGATGATAGCTCATGTGACTCAGTTATGAGCGGATTCGGAGCCAAGTAAAATGCACTGAAAGTTGAAACTGAATCAGATTAGGGCACGCACGCTCCAACAGGGCCAGACCTACCATTCCCTTGTCATGCAAGAGAACTTCTCGAAGGGTGTCTCCATGAAGGTGCACAGTTCTGTCAGAACTGGTGGTAGAAGGTGGCGTCCTTGTGTGCCAGCGGACATGACAGTTATATCCCCAGACCTTAAGGCGTTACTGCTGTTCAGCGTTGAATCGAAATCCAATTTCGTGCTGCTGAAGAAATTGCCACCGTAGATGTCGAAAGTGGAATTCTCGCCCGTAGCGCCAGCCGAATTGTCGTTGATTTTCATTGTCGATAGCATGAAATTGGTCCGCTCCATCTGCATTTCTCCAAGGTGGTGCTGCAACATGTTCTTCGAGAACAGAATCTTCTCCTTCATCTGGTGCAACTGGAGGACTTCGTAATGAATGCGGTTTATCGACGATTCAATCTCCGAGTACACTCTCTTAATCGAATTGAGCAGAATTTCGTGGTCCTCCAACTGCTTGGCGCCGGCTTTGATCTGCGCCTTGCACAAATCGATTTGCGACAGAATGTAGTCGTTCTGTCCCTTGTTGAAACTCTTCGTGTTGTACTGGACAATGTAGTTGGAGATAATTTCATCGGTGTCGTCATCTGCATCGACATTGAAGAGACTCACTTTACACTGAACCGCTTCAACGAACTTCGTGTAGACCGACACAAAGCGCTGATTGATTGCGTAACTCTCTTGACGGGCGGATATATAGTTTGCCACCACTCCCAGCAGGGCTGCTTTTGCTTTCATCAGTTTGACATCAAATGCACTGAGATTCTCTCGTTGCGATAGTAGAGGCTTCTTGTTCAAGGTTATGATGTTCTGCAGCTGTTCCTCCTTCACTTTCAAGATTGAGTTAAAAATTAGGAAGTTGGGGATGTTTGCGAAAATTGTTCTCATCTTCTTCCACATGTCGTCCTTGGCTTCTTGAATGATATGCGCTAAAATTTGTGTTAAAGAAGATCATATGATTGCGAATATTTTTCAGACAATGATGATGTGAAGATGGAGATGATTTACTTGGTCCAAGGAGACGGGTTGAACTTACGATTTGAATTGTTTAAAATCAACGTGTAGAAAGAATCGAGTTCCTTGAATGCTTCTTCTACAGCCACCGCGGCCACACTCTCGCTAGCGTTCAGCGGAGTCAATTTGACGGGCATGGTTGCAATGATTCGGCTTTTGTTTGTCTCTTCCTTCTCGACTTCCTTCTTCAGGCTTTCACGCTTTACATCGAGCATATTCACCTTAGCCCGCAGGCATTCAAATTTATTATTTAGTTTAATAGTCTGCATGTCTGAAACAAAACAGAATCATTGCCGGACCTGTAAGGAAATCACAACACTCACTTTTGGTCTTAATGGAACTGGCCAACGCTGTATACTGGGTACTGTGCTGCGAAATCTTTTTGTTCAACTCTTCCTTTCGGTTGTTCATATCCTTGATTTTCAAGTACCTCTGCATCTCTTTGGGTAAGAAACTGCGACTGCATGCCTGAAGCAAAATGGACCTCGTATGAAATCATCCTCAAAAGAAAAGCGACTCCCACTTACCGGAACAACTTGATCTCTAAGCTTATCCATTTTTCTGATTAGGATATTTTCTCGAATTTCACGAACCTCCTGCCGAGGTTTAACCCTTTCCATCATGTTGCAAAATACTTCTCTTTGCGGTGATTTAAAAATTCTAAAAATGCGGCAAATGAACATTTTTTTTTTACTTCTAAAGGATATGGGGCAGACTTACGACTTGAGGGCTTCTCGACTTGGTACGCTCTTTTGTGGGAAACCCATTTTCGTAGCCCATACCTCAAAGGCAAAAATATCTTCATCGAGTGTCATGTTTCATATATTTGCTATGATATTGTTTATCGAATTAATAAGTTACATAGGAAACAATCAACAAAAACAAGAAAATAATTAAACAATGTTTCAAACCAAATATAAACGGTTGAACGGTTGACACTAATTAAAATGTAATAGATTACAAGGGATGAACATAAATGAAACAGACCACTGGGTGCATTCAAGGACGTAATTGATTGTTGTTTATTCGGTTTTTATATTATATATATATTATTCGTTTTTTTAGGAATCTTTCTTGATAATTGGAATTAACATTAATATTCCTCACAAATCACCAGGTAGTCTGTGATATTTTTGTCTTATTCATGCCTTTGCAGGTTTTCCTTGAGATTTAAAATTTACTCTTCGGCTGACTTACAGGGTCAGTATTATACTAGAAAAAAGTTAAATTGTGCCTTTAAAAGTTGAATATGGCTCACACACAGTCGTGATCTCTTTATTTTGTTAGTGGATTAATTTATTAAATGCACCTTGACAGTATGTAAAAAATGCATGAATGTCATAAGAGGGAACTGCTACTTTCGAGTGTACGCGAACATGTAGTTGGAATATTTATAGCAGAAACCCCTTAGTGGTCCCTAATTTGTAGTGAACACTGACGTTTAAATAAGCGAACACATTTACATTTCTTTGAACCAAGACGTCAGCTCCTTTGTTGCTTTTTTTTTTGTGCAGACCTTGCCACAAGTGCTTTAGTAGTTGGCGTATTGAATTTACAAGTTTCTATTTTAATTTAACATCTCTTATCAAATATGGCTGTGGAAAGTTTCGACATTGACAAAGTAATAACATCATTTGAGGCCAGCTTAAAAGACGACGACGATGTCCTACTTGATGAATACCTTCAGGGATACGAAGAAATCAATAAGTACGTCCTTCCTCCTCTCCTCCTTTTAAATCAATTGAACCAAGTGTGTTAATTAGATTATTGGTTTCAGATTTTTTCATCTCATAGGAACAGTATTCGGATTCGTAAGCAGTGATGTACGTTCAAAAATCGACATCCTTACTGAATTCCGTCAAAAGGAGAACGCAAACAATTTCTCATCGGTTAAGACCATGATTGAATACGAAGAATCATCAGATCTGCTCAACAAACATAACTACGTGTCTGGCAGTCGAACATTGCTACGTCTACATAGAGGCTTAGGTAATGATGATAGCAAGCACTGCTCTTAGTTATCTTTACGAGAAAAAATTGTCTTATCTGTATCTACAATTTCCTCTTTCTCGTTACCGGGTGCTGACGTGCAGAATTTGTTCATGAATTTCTTCTGCAACTGAGTGAACTTGGGGAGTGTGATAAAGCGGGAGCCTGCTGCAAGCGTGCTTATAACTCTACTCTCGCCAACTATCATCCCTGGCTGATACGAAACGGTGCTGTTGTCGCTATGTACACGATGCCAACAAAGGGGGAACTGCTTAAGCGAATTGGCCTCAGTTCAGCGCGAGCTCTTGAAGTGCTGCCGGATATGTTGAGATCTACGAAAGTTGTACACACCCGAATAGAAAATCTTTACACTGTGTTCAATCTACACGGGCTGCCGTAGACTTTTGCTCAACCCACACAATTACCACCATTCCACACAAAGTTCGTTACCGCAAGGATAGCATTCTCCATTTTGAGGTGCTATCGGTGGAGTAGTATTTTTCATCGCCGAAGCTGGAATCTGTTCCCGTCTGCGTCATCGTATGGCTTGTTCATTAGCGTAACTCTTGTAGTCTGTGCATTTGTTTTGTATGGTGATTAATGTTGATATTCCATTTTACTAGGCCAAAAGTTTTTTTCTCTTTTTTTGTTTTGAATGTCGCTTTGTTGTATGAAAATTGTACAAACTTAAAAACGCTGCATAAATATGCTTAAAAACGCCGTTTATTCAAGTACTTGGAATTGCCACTTAAGTTGTGTCAGTACGGCGCCCCTGTGCGGGATTTGTTTACTTTCGATTTCGCTTTCAGTTTGTTGGGACCAATCTTCGCCACCGGTTGATCGGATGTTAACGGCGACCAAAGTGTGACGATACCGCTCTCGCCTGCTGTTGCTAGCAAATTAGTCTGAAAGAAAAAAATATTTTTAAGTTTTAAGAATATATACTAGAATACCAGCTGAGGATTAACTCTTTTATTCTTAATTCGAGAGGATGGAATGGGTAAAAGGAAAATCAAACATACCGTGCTGTCAAATATGCTCTCCCGAATAATTTGCTTGTTCCCATCGAATTCAGCGTGAGGGAGGAGTTTCCTGTTTTGTAACTGCACAGACCGGACAACTTCCCTGAAAGAAGGAAATCTTTGAGATGGTCTCAGAAGCAAAGCAAATTGAACAATTTTACCCTCTGTTAAAATTTGAAGCTGCGAGAAGAAAGACGCCGCGGTCTGAGGTGTTGTGACAAGACACCAAACTACAATGGGCATACGACTTCCTTTTAATCGCCTCAGTTAGTTGGATTCGATCAAATTCTGCTATCAAGTCGCTCTCCTCACAGTCGTAACACTTGAAGTCGTTTGTATGCGTGATGCATCCAATGTTGTCCTTTTCGTAGACGTTTTTAAGCCTGAAAACACCCAACAATGGTATCTGTGATTCCTTTCAGCTTCTAAATGTCCCTACCAAGTTAGCTTGTGTACACTGCTCTCAGTGTTTATTGTCGTCATGAGGGCGTCATCTTCGGACGTCGCTGAGATATCAAAAACATTGATAAGCCCGTCAATGGATCCAGTAAGTAACAAGTCTGGATTTGTTGGATGAAATTTCACGTCTGTAACATCGTCCTGATGGCTTTCCCAGTATCCACCCATCACCTCCTTTTTCCGGACATCGCAGAACGTGAGAAAAACATTGTGATCCACTTGACTTGTTCCCATGCAAATCACTCGTCCATTGGCGTTGACATCAAACGATGTTATCGGTTTTACTTTGTCATCCATTAAATCTGCAAGACCCGTAAGCTGAGCAAAATGAAGTGAATTCATTTCGGACTTACCTTTAAATGTGTGCTCCAAGTTTGCTGTTCGCAGATCAAATAGGCATACATCTCCACTTGTACTCCCAACCAACAGTGTATTGTTCGTCTCATCAAGAAATCGAACGCCGCAGATAGAGCCAGTACCCTTTAAATTGAATGTGTCGATAGTTGGGCGGGAAAGAACTCTACCGGTGTTGATGTCGATGATTTGCGCAATGTTGTTGGAAAGGCCAGCAGCAATTTTAGTGAAGGAACTGTGGAAAAACAAATTAGTTGTTAACTTTGCATTGAATCGTCAGCCCTTACCTATCTCCACAAAGACTTAGTACATATATGTGTTTTAGCGAGACAGCAGTTTCGTCTGCAATTTTGTATTTCACTGCAAAAGCCTTGTCGATATCTGAAGTACTGCACGTATCTTCGTCAACGATTGGATCTTCTTCATCGGAAGAAGATTCAGGCTCTGCAAGGTTTTCAGCAATGACATTATTGGCGAAACATATATGTTACAGGATTTACCTTCAAAAAGCTTTTCTTTCGACATTCTTTGTGTTTTGTACCTGATTTAAATAGTTCACAGGTTGAAATAAGCAACAACTCTAGAAATAAACAAAATTGCTCTTGCTACCTGACAGTTAAAAGAAGAACACGTGAAGTTTGCCGTATAGTGTTGCCAAAATGTTAGAATTGTAGCAGATGTTGCCAATTTCAATCGAATTTTCAATTCTACTACTTTGCTGTTTAAAATTCAGATATTCGTATTTCTGCCTCTTATGCCACATTTTTGGTGTGAAAAACCAGAAGATGGTTAGCGCAATTTCCCCTATTGACATAAAAAGCTTACTGTATTTTGAAGAATAATGACGAAAATAATTCCTTTCATTTCTCATTTTACTTGTTTACGTTCACACATTCGTAAAATTCCAATAATTCGTGATATCCTCAGCAATTTTAAATAATATTCAGTACATGTATCAACAGCAAATTGCTCCTTTTAATATTTTTAAATAGGAATTGGTTTTTTGTGGTCGTCGTGGCGTAGTGCGTAGAGTGCGACCCTCACACGCCGAAGGGTCTAGGTTCGATTCCCGGCTGAACACCTCGAATTTTTCGCCGTGCCACCTCTCTCGAGCTGCTGACAACACTCAAAGTACAATAACTGTCTAAGAAAGCCGTTCGGAATCAGCAAAAAATGTAGGTCCCTTCTACTCTTGAAAGAACAGTAGCGCGCAACACGAGTAGTTGATGAGCAAGCTAGGCCCTGGTTACCCTGTGGACTGTCGCGCCAACAATTATTATTATTATGTAGTTTTCAAATCATGGCTTAGGAAATATGAGCTTCTCTTGAGAGAGAAGAAATTTCAAGCGAAAAGTTTTTACATTCCCAAAAACAATACGTCAATAATGCAAAATGGTAAAATAAGTCACTTTTCAAATTGAATGTTAAACTCACAAAACAAGGGTCATCCCTGTCTGCGTCGTCTGTTGATCAAATGTCAACACCATGTGCTTCAAGAGTTGTCGCAGATTTGTTTACCATCACTTACTGTAGAGAATGATGTCGAAAAAAGAAACAAATCCTTTTGCGGTCCTTGGTCTAAAACCTTGGCTGACAAAGCAGTTGCTTAAACTCGGTAAGATCCAAAAACTCACAGTATTTCCATTCACATTTCATTATTAATTTTCTCATTTCTAGGACTCAAAACGGCAACGCCCATTCAAAAAAATTGTATTCCCAAGATTCTCTCAGGCGAGGACTGTATTGGAGCGGCTAAAACTGGATCGGGAAAAACATTCGCTTTTGCTTTGCCAATATTGCAAAAGCTCAGCGAGGAGCCTGTCAACCACTTTGCCCTTGTCCTTACTCCTACACATGAGCTGGCTTACCAGGTCAGTCAAAGAGGCATCCTCCACTTTTGAATTCGTACATAACACTTTGAATTCCCTCAAGATTTCAGAACAATTCCAAGTAGCCGGTCAGCCGCTGGGTGTTCGTGTGTGTGTAGTCGCTGGTGGAACGGATCAAATGATCGAAAGTCAAAAACTCATGGCACGTCCTCATATTGTTGTGGCCATGCCGGGCCGTCTGGCTGATCATCTAACTGGCTGCGACACATTTTCCTTTGATTCGCTGAAATTTCTTGTTGTGGATGAAGCTGATCGTATGCTTAACGGTGACTTTGACGAGAGTTTGGGCGTAATTGAGAAGTGCCTTCCCAAGGTACGACAAAACCTATTCTTCTCTGCAACCATGAAGGATTTCATGAAGGAATCAAGCATATTCCCCATTTCGGAGAAGGTTTGTTAAGGAAAGACTAATCCGTTCATAATTTTAACCAGTGCGGTGTGATGCAGGCTTTCGAATGGTCAGAGGAGTCGGAGGTGGCCACAGTCGATACTTTAGATCAGAGATACATTCTATGCGCTGACTACGATCGGGACATGGTCCTGATTGAGGCGCTGCGCAAGTACAAGGAGGATAATGAGAACTCGAACGTTATGATTTTCACAAATACAAAAAAGTGCGTAAAGACAATTTTGAGACGAGATAATTTTCCACGTTGTTTTGATTATAGGTACTGTCAACTCCTTTCGATGACTTTGAACAACTTGGGAATAGAAAACGTGTGCCTTCACGGTTTTATGCGACAGAAGGAGCGGGTTGCAGCACTCAATCGATTCAAATCTAATCATGTGCGGACACTTATCGCCACTGACGTTGCTGCTCGAGGCCTGGATATCCCAAGCGTACAATTGGTCATAAATCATCGTCTGCCGAGAACTCCAAAGGAATACATTCACAGGTAATTTCAGAAATATATTAATCTTTAAATTAATTTCAAGTGAGCTTATGCAGAGTTGGCCGAACGGCGCGTGCTGGGCGTAAGGGAATTGCCATCTCCATTTTTCGGTTTCCTCGAGATTTGGAATTGTTGGGCGAAATCGAGAGCGCGATAAATACGAAGTTGACGGAACACCCAATTGATCGTAGGCAATAGTTTCCATTGAAAAGATCGAGTTTTTTATATGAAATCATTTCAGAGCGCATGGTGGAGAGAATCTTCATGCAGGTGAATGTCGCTCGACGCGAGCAGGAGATAACCCTTGACAATAACGACTTCGATGAAAGGGCTCAAAATTACCGCAGGAAGAAGTGGATAATGGAAGGACTTGACCCTGACGAAATGGAAGAAAAGTAAGTTCCGATTCTAAACGGCGGCTAAAATGTGCTCACATCGCCCCTCATTTAAGATATCGCAAAAAACAAAAGGACAAACTACGAGAGATCAGACGGAAGCGCAAAGAGGCTCAAAAAGCAGATGCAGAGAAGCAACCGCCTGAGTTGATACAAGATGATCGCTTCAAGTCAATTCCCACCGAGAAGTTCGAAAGGAAACCAAAGACCGACAAAACTCACCCGAGAAACAAAGAAATTTCATCCAAGTCACTACACATAAACAAGGCCAAAACGAAGGACAAGGGCGGAAAGCAACTGGAGCTAAGAAAAGCGAAGAAAATAAACAAATAGTTTTATGTTCGTAACTGCTATTGTTTTATTGCTAAAGATATCCATATAAAAAAAACTGCTTTCTCTTTGTTTTCACACTCAATCAGACTAAAATAAATTAATAGACATCACTTGTTTGAAGCTTAACCTATTAGTTCGCATTTGTGAACGACACCAGAGGGAGAGGAAGATGTTGAATCAATCCAGCGCTATGGTGAGCAGTGCATCCTCGGGTTTTGTCTCGAGTATCGCCTTGGCCCCGTCGTTAAATGGATACGCAATGCTGCCGTCGATAACAAGACCTGAAAATAAAAGTGAATTAGTCACGCATTGAAAACACAATCAAACACGAAATTGAAATTTCAAAAATCGAACTTCTAATTCTAAGAATTAATGGATAAATTCTGTACTGGGATATTTCGCCAGATGCAGAAGGTAAACTTATTTAACTCTCAAATCTATTAGGACTATTCAAGTCCTGCTTTCACTTCCAGGAAGGGAACCATTACCGCATAGACACTTTGGTTCTCATCGTTTACAATTACTTCATTGTGTTTCTCATTGCGAACAAGAACGTGGAATGGACTTTTCATCCGTTTAAAGGTCAGTAAGGAGCGCTCTAAATTTAATTTTGCATACGAGTGTGTGAAGTTGAAAAGAAATTGCTTCTGTTGTGCACCTTTAAGAACAGCCAATTAAAATTCTCCGTTTTTGCGTGCAGATGACATTTTTGCTGATAAATATGGACTTGTACTTGAGAAACCCATGATTTTATCAAAATTTGGATTTGTTTTCCGGGGATTGACTCTTGTGTGCAATTTATTTGGCTTGTTGCCAATTATACGTCCCGTAAGTACTTTCAGATTCTTCATTTCCCGTGTACTTGCCTTATGTGTAAGGTTTTGTTATCAAGTGGACAAAACTTAGAAAATTTTATTATAGATAGTTGAGGGTAAGTAACTTCGAGAGTGTAGTTGTATGTATAATGAATAATGGCGCGACAGTTCACAGAGGGACCAGGGCTTAGCTTGTTCAGCAATTACTTTTGTTGTGCGTACTACTATTCTCTCACGCGCAGAAGGGACCTTAATTTTTTTTCCAAATGGCGAAGTTTGAGAAGCTTTGTCATAGGCGATTAATGCTTTGTCAGCAGCTCGAAAGAGTGTCGTAGTAGTGTCGTGGAAAATACGAGATCTTCAGGCAGAGGATCGAACCTGGCATTTCGACGTGTGAGTGGCGCTCTCGACCTGCTAAGCCACGGTGGCCACGGAATGCAGTCAGTGCCGTATTTAAGAGCTGTGTTACTCTAAGTGACTTATGATAACCTGAAGTTAGTTGGAACTGATTAAAAAAATTATGTAATCCCCACAGGAGCATTTCTGAGCTCCTGCTTCGTATTAAGTGTTTCTTTTCCTGTTTAAAAGGTATTCTACAGCTGAGCGGATATGTTAATACTTTTCTGTCACCACATGTTCTGTAGAAACTAGGTCTGTTCCAATTGCTACGAATACCTACGAAATGTTCCGAAAATCTGCCAAAAGGCGTTCCATTAGGTGATTTTTTCGTAGAAGATAGACCTCATGAGAGAATATATTTTCACTCCCTACGATTTTCTGCCGAAGAAAAATTTGTGGGCAGCAGATGACTGTCAAAGTGAAAATAAAAAACCTTTGGCATTTCATATATATGCTGTTTTCATTTAATTCTGCGAATTTTTACGAAAAGTCGTTTCATAAGTTTCGGCAGAGTTGCTCTCTTCAAGAGAGATTTTTACTTAAAATACTCAACTACGAATTTCTGTACCCAAAGGAACAGGAACAGACCTATTATTTGAAGCAATGCCAAATCTGCTTCTGTATTCATTCCGAATAGGCTAATGGCAAACCGTCTGAACGATATTATTTTGGAGCATAATCCTTAAATGAAAACATTGTTCAAGGATGGGCTATGATGTCCACTTGACTATTGGGTCTGCTTGAAGACTGTGTGGTGGTTCGCAAGTCTTAAAGACAAACTTATTTTGGAAACTTTACCTTTGATATTTACGTGAATATTACGGGAAACCAATGGTATCATTTTTTCACTAGGTTTAATTTTAAACTTATCAAAGCTGTATATAAAAAGGTGCTGTCCAGATGATGTGATGAGAATTTTAGGATTTAACCGAGAAGTATGGCACCGAAACAAACTATATCCTTTCCAAATTCTGCATGTATCGGTTTGAGGTGGTGGCAGTCCCTTATGCACATAAACATGATACACGCTGGAACTACATCCATTCGTAATTCCCTATTAAATGTTTCTTTTCAGAAAAGACAGTTTCGGCAGTACCTCATGCCGGTTCTTGTATGGAATGTTTACACAGTCACAGCTCTGATTGAGAACACACTGCAAATCTTGATGTCAATCATATACTTGGAGGTTCCTGTAAAGGTCATAGCTAGTGTAACCGTATCTGGGACGTTCGTTGTGGTTTTTTACTTGAAACTGATTCTTCAAGTTCTTAACTTTCACAACCACCTCTGTATGGTCGATTAAAAATGTTTGTTTTTTTAAATGTAGCTTGAGTTTTTTTCGACAAACTTACTTGCATCTACACATTTGGATTGTACAAAGAAATTCTCAACGAAATTCCTGGACATAAATTCAGGTGGACTCGGCCAGACACCACCGCAAATCTGTTCACGGACTGAGTAGCACATGCGCGGATCGTCTGAAGAATATACAATTTTGAGGTTATATTTGGATTTTTTTTAAACTGTGCAAAACATACCTGGTGGAAAAACTAAATTCTTGTTGTATTGTTCAACGGTTTCATCAATGTTTACATTTTTCGAATCGACTTGGGTCCCCAGTATTTTTATCAAGTCATTCACCGAACACTTTGTCAAACGATTAATGCTATAAGAGTGAGAGTGAGAAACACAAGAATTCACATCAGGTATGGAGGGATACCTTGTATGCCACGCAGTTGATCCAGACCCAGTGCTCACGCAAAGTCCCGAGCACTTTGTATGGTTTTCCTGGTCCGAGCCGTCGAGGATAATCTTTAAGAGCGACACACGAGCTGACAGAGTTTCCCCAATGAAGACCTTTTATGAGAACAAATTCAAAGTGATCACTTTCAAACGATTCATTCATCTTTACCTCATTTAATGCCAAATGCGGAACAATGCTCATCAACTTTGCATTGTACTTCCTCCCAATGTCGTCACTCACTTTCTGTACATTAGCGCTGTCCACCTGCGTCAGCTTTGGATTGTAGGTGTGCAAATCAACACAATCCGACAAGTGGCCGTTATTTCCAAGCAGCGTGGTGCGAATTCTTGTCCGATGCAACCAACGGAAATCACCCTAAGGTTTGACCATACAATTTAGAGCTACGCACATATGCTATGCTTTACTTACACTTTTTATTTTAGCAATTGCATCTTCTGGATGTTCCGTGTAGTGTTTCGGCAGCATTAGGCGTCCCTCAGACTTCTTCGGATCAGAGTTGAAGCCAACTATGGGAGTTTGTTTTTCCTTTTGCGAGAACACAGGAATCAGACGGCCAGCGGCGACTATGAACGTCCCATCGCCGCCAATGGGCACAATCATATCGGCCCACTTTACCAACTCTTCAATAGAGGATGCACTGAATTCAGATCTTTAGTAACGATTACATAATCTTAGCTTATGTGAGGCGAGACTGGCAGAAAGCATATAATTTGTATACGAATGGCAGACGGTACCTGTTTGTGATTTTCACTTCGCAGCCGGCATCCTGAAAGCATTTGATTACCTTCTTCTCGAAGTCCTTGTGTGTTTGGTACTCGCGCGTTAGGCTGTCCAAGTCTGTCCCTCGATTGACGAGCAGATCTTCGAACTGCTTTTTACTTAGATGCGAGAAACGCTCCTGTTCGTGTTCGTATTTTGAAATTTTTGAGATTATGAGTGCCCGTCTCAATTTGAATGGATTGCGTGGCTGTGGGCATTGGTTGCTGTACATTCTTGTGGTACATAATTCTAGATAGAGAGAGATTTATTTATTAGATAAGTTAAGATTATATATTTTTCGGAAGCCAGATACATAGATATAAAAATTCCCGTTTCGTGCAAACACAGCCTTGAGCGTTTGCCCCCAGTGAAGAAAACTGATAAACTGTGTTTATTTAAGTAATGTCGTCAGTGAATTCCAAATTGTGTCGCATTATCAATTGTTTTTTAGTTAGAACGCACATATGATGGCAGACAATGACTGGAGATTTTTAAAAGTGAAAATCGAATACGATATAATATGGGGTGGCTTCCAGTCAAGCACTGCAATGTCTTTTAAATTTCAAACAATTTCTAAAGAAAATGCAGACTGCTGGCTCTTATGTAATGGAAATAAAGATCCGTAAGACGTGTGAATTGGACAGATTTTGTTTGGAACACACTTTTCGTTGTTCAGCGCAACTAAATGCTGGTTACGCTAACAGGTCTAACACTGACTCGGGTTCAAAAAAAAACTAGCGATACATGCTCTATAAGCGTTTCCTTAAAGCTGTAGAATACAAGATAATCCCTTTTTAAAAGAACGAACAAGTGATCATCATCTATAAGATAAGGTATTTTGTAGACATTTTTGGTTGTCCTACATCTCTGCTGAAAAACCCTACTCTGTAACGACTATCCACTCACATAACACAAAGTTTCAACAAATAAAGTCTGAAACAAGGCACATAATTGGTTCGCACGAAAAGTCATTGTTTCCCCAGCTCTAGAAATCCAGATAAAACTAACTTCTAACTTCATTTGGCCTGCGAAAAAGAACAAAATGTAATAACAACACTCCAAACTGTATACTCATTGAGAACATGTGTAGGAGTGGGAGCGTACTTTGCTTAATATTCAACATTTGGCTGCTTTATCTCACTTCAGTTTTTTTTTTTAAATTCTCTTTGGAGCAAAGGTTATCACCAGTGACTGGGCAGCCCTTTGAAGAGCATTTTTATCACTATACGGCTTCAAAAGTGCACCAAGATTAAGGTGTGCAAAAGGAAACGATAGTTCATGCAACTTACTGATTAAGACACAAATATTTTGAAATTAAAATTTTAATTTCAAATGAATATTAAAACTCTTACTACACCTATGGGTCACCTTGATCTTCTTTTGAAAGAATTGCTGACATCTCTAATCGGGAGACATTACCAGAAATCGATTTTCATTGACAACCGGCACAACTTCAGTTGTAGTCAACAACCACCTGTTATGTTCCACTTTTGTTATTGTTCCATATGACAGAAATAAAGTTTTCGTTCTCAACAAAGTGCATTGAACTTTTTAATATCACTGATAATCTTAGCACCTTCTTTTCCCAATTCGATCCCTCAAAGAACATCTGATGCACTGCAATTTATGAACGCAGTATGCCGGCAAAGAGCCCAAGAACCAGATGTCAGGTTTCATACTGCATAATCTACAAAGCAGTGTCTGACCTAGTTTCAAAAGTACATGAACTCTTCCGCTAAAACAGGAAATCGAAGGCGGGTGAATTCAAACGCTTCCCCGTTCGAACGTCAAGGCTCATTTTTCTCTTTAAACATCACAAGCAATTCACATTTAATTGTAACCGATTTCCAGTGAAAGAATTCCTCGATCCCCATTCAATCTAAATTTAGCTGATCACTTGGGCTCGTCGTTCGTTCATAACCAAAGCTCTTATCAACAGGCAGTTTTTTTTTCTTCTTTTTGTTATTCATTTGCCTCAATACAAACCCTCCGCTGATAAGAACTTTAGTCAGATAACCAAAAAATATACGTTTTTTCAGATGAGAACGAGCATAACAAACACGATTTAAGTAACTCACGAAAAGTGAATAATAAAACGATTGCAATAAGGTGACTGGCGTTTTGTCCTTTCACGCCAAACCAGTTTACACTGTCACGGAATTTTTATTCTTGTTTGCAGGCACTTACCGTTCAATGTTTTGTAGATTAATCGCTTTGACTTGAACATCGAAAGGTTGTATTCGGTAGGCACAAACAGAAAAATTCAAGATTTTTATTAATTCTTCACATTAGCCGAAGCTTTTTTGCAATTAAATTGGATTAAATCGAAAACGAAATTAGAAAAAAATTCGCCTAAACCCCACACAACAACCACACACATTGACAGTTCAACAGCAACTGACACTTGTTTCTCGCTTGACATCTGTGAAGTTTTTAAAGTGCATCGCTGTCATTTCCTTTTTTGCCACTTTGTTTCTGGGAACATGACAAGGAGAAGAACAAAAATTTAATACACAAACCAGAAACCATTAAGGAATATTTTTATTGGTCTCTGACACAAACCATGAAATCTGAGTGGATGTTGTATGATTTTCACAAACGAAACGTTAAATTTGAAAGTACGAAAAAAAACTTGGAGTATGAACGAGGTGAATGTCGCACCGAGCTTATGTTCTTAAGCATATTAATAAGGTGCTTTTCGCAAAGTGTTGGATAATGACTTTAAATGTTTGCTAGCTTAGAAGTAATCTTTGCTGAAGTCTAAGGCTGATTATGTTAACTTTCACAGTTCGGGAGCTGTGTATTAGTAGCGGATATTTAGTAGCTGACACAGGAACCTTGGTCAAGGGTGTCTAAGCGGACTGTGTGTCTAGGCAGAAATTTGAAACTTTCTTTATAAAACAGAGACTATTGAAAAGAACTCAATACATTTCTGGTCTTATATGAGTAACAATGTTGATTTCCTACGGGGTAGTGTTATCAAAAATCGACAAAGCTGATGAATTCTTGAAAATATTAGATTGACATACATGTTTTTAGTCATATTTTAAACTAAATCATTTGTTATATTCTTTCCCCATGCCTGTTTTAAACTCAATGTGCGATAGTCTACAAGGAGAGCAGCTCATCAGATACTCTGTTGGGCGCGTTGTGGAACAGTACCATTACGAGTAGAAGAAACCTACAGTCTATTGCCGACTCCGAACGGTGAAGTTTAAGAAACTTTTTTTTTCAGAAATAATTATAACTATTTGAGTGTTGTCAACAGCTCGAAAAAGGTGGTGTCTTGAAAAGTGTGAGGTGTGGACCTGCGGCATGCGAGCTTCACACTAAACCCACTACACCACTGGGAACACAATAATTCAGTTTTACTTATTTAATTTAGGCTTAATTTTTTTGTATTATGCACCTTTAAAAATCTGCACAGTCCAGAAGATCAACCTGGACCTTCGGCATGCGAGCTTCACACTAAACCCACTACACCACGGGGAACAATTCAGTTTTACTTTCATGGAAGGCTTAATTTTCGTATTATGCACCTTTAAAAATTTGGTATTCACTAACTATACTGTATAAAGTGGATTTATACATTTAGAATAATTTCAATTCCAACTGTGACAACTATACCCCTAAAATGTGTCAGGCACGGAGTGTAGCTTTGTTATGAAGTGTAATTAGCCTATTTCGTCCGCGTTATTTTCTTACTGATTTTTTTTTTGCTTTCCCTGGTTGAAGAGGTGAAGAATACTTTTTGATTTACACTACAGCAGCATAATGTTTCTAAAAGTTTCTTGGGTTTTCGCCTCAATTCAACCTCTGTACATATCTTTTATGGTTGATATCAAAAACATACTTTTCATCAGTGATTGGCGTTTCGATGTCTTGTACTCAACGATGTACAGCTTTCTAAAGGGAGTACCAGATATTTTGTCCGAGTTAAATTCATGGAATTATTTAGCTTTGAGCGTTCAGTAGAATGATATTATTAAGGTTTTCAACTTTTTTTTGTTGTGTCTTAAATTCGAAATCCCAACTTGAACTCGAAATAGAAAAGAGAACGAATTTATACAGTCGACATCATTATAATTCTTGAAAATAAAAATTGCAAACGGATCCAATTAGCTGCACTCTGACTTATAAAATTAATCTAACTTCTAGTTGAGGACTAAGTGAAAAATATTTCGTCTGCTAGAAGCTTGTAGCAGTTACAGAAATACTTTCTTAAATGAGAAACGTTTGGAAGAACCTTGTCGCTCGATTTTAATCAAAAATTACAATATAACAAAAAAAATTAGAATAATAAATTGTTCTTTGTCTAAAAAAAAATTTTTAGTCAGACTAAAAAATAGTGGCATATAAATGCAAGTGTAGTAACTGAGCACTCTGTGATAAGAAGTATATGAAGACATGAAGAGGTAGAGCTGAGCTATCTGGTGAATTGCAACTTCCCTCAAACATCTCCCAAAGTTAGGAAGAAACTGATGGAAAAGGAAATATATGCCAATTATAACGTACTGGTTAAATTTAAGTCAATGAACTGGTACAAGCAGACTGATGGGAGGCACTGTCGCTACACTGCACTTGTTCGTACAAAATCATGAAAGCGTAATGGGCAGTGAACCAAGTGGGCTACCATAGCATACTCACGCATAAAGCAACAAATTTATTAGTCCAAGCGGCATTTGTATTCAAAAGGACTATGAACAAGAGTTTCACAACAGAGCTCAACAAGGATGTGTTGAAGTTATTCGTCGCCTAGAAAAATTAACGCCAAGACCTGCACATCACTCACTAGGTCGCAAGTATAACTGTCGAACTCTGATTTCACTAAAATTTGTATGACATTCGTAGCCCACCGCAAGCATGCCACAGCAGTATTCAATCATAAAATTTGTTTAAAATAAAAACAAAACTATGAACGAACTTACTTTTAAAAGTTTTTTTTTTTATTAATAAAAATTTACTTTTTGTGTCCAAAAGTAAACCCGAACTTTTGCAATGGAAAAATCATACAGCAGTACACAAACGAGTCTCTCGTTTACTTCTTGGCGGCCTGTCCAACCTTGGCCTTCTTGGTACCACGGACCTTCTTCATTCTGTTTCTGCGTTCCTTGCGCTGCTTACGGGTCTGTTTCTTCTGTTCGAACAGTCCATGACGAGCCAATCGGTATTTGGGTTCGAATTTCTTGGCATAGTCCAATGTATCGTAGATGAGGGCGAAGCCAGTCGATCGACCGCCACCGAAGTTTGTCCTGAAACCGAAGACGAAGCAGACGTCTGGGGTGACTTTGTAAAGAGCGGCGAGTTTCTCGCGGATGTCCTTCTTGTTAACCGAAGCCAGACCTGGGTGGAGGACATCACAAACCATTTGTTTTCTGCATAGCAGACGGTTCGTCATGAACTTTCGGGTACGAATTGTTGCGGTTGTTGCAGACATTATCGCAAATCTGCAAAACGAAAATTCACATTAGCACTTGGAGAAATTTAAGACAATTAACATTTTGCCGCTCAGAGAAATTCAACAGAAAATTGCTATCATAAACCGAACATTTAGTGTTCACCACAAACGTCAAACCTAACCTAGAAGAGTCAAGACTAAATACATCCACGTGCATGAATTTTATTGAAATTAGTGGCGTAATCGAATAAATGTTAACTGCATTAGTTGAGCACTTCTTTGAGCGACGACATGTTTGTGAATTTAATGATTTTTAACCGCATTTTACCTGTGAAAATACTAAAATAGTATCCAAACACGTCTTCAGTGCAGGCACAATTTTTTGAGAAAGGAAGATGGCCTCCGCGATTTATGTTTATCTGTGTCATGTTGGCTGGCATGGAACGAGTCTCGTTAGAAAAACAGTCAACAAAAGGATGTGTTTGTAGAGTACTCTTCTTTACACTCCGTTCACAATGAATGTTTTTCTGTTGTTATTACAAGTTTTCAAAATTTGTTTGTTTATTGTGATATTTATTTATTTTGTATATTTAGTTTATTCTGCTACTCAGGACATTTGCCGGTTTTGTAAATGGTTTTAGATAATACTAAAATACTGCGAAATTAATTTTCGTGTGTTCGTTGTATACTGTATTGACAGGTAGAACATATTTGTAAAATACATTTTAGGAGTTGTAAGTTTACTAATCGCGCGTAAAACTTCTACCCCGCAAGATCTGCGTTTCAATTTTTCCTTATTGATCAATAAGTTATGGAAAATTTAAACTGAAAGAAACTATCACACAGTGCAGAATTTGTTAATAAATATGGTGTACTTTTTGTTTTGGAAGCATACATCATAAAAAGATGATTTTTTTAATTAACATTGTGCGTATATCGGCAACAACACAGCGATTCTGGTCTTACAAGTTGTTAATCTTTTCGGGGTTATCGGTGTAGGTGAACAACTTCACATATTCTCGCAGATAATGCTGATTTTGGAGACGTCACGTGAAACAAGATCAACTTACCAAACATTTCTTTCACGAAATGAATTTTTGCACCGACTATGTAACATGTTGGTTCGTCTTGTAAAAACCAAAGCTTCTACACCTCAGTAAGTTTTCATGGCTTGTACATGCCAACATCGAATTTAAAAAAGCGTGGAATAGTTGTTGCACTAACTCATTAAGCACATGACCTTTTGTAGATGAAATGGTGCTATTAGCATCGAAAATACGTTATTGACGTATCCATTTAAACAAAAGGGAGTTTTATCGCAAAAAAAAAATCGCTAGTGAAAATTGGGACTAACGGCGATGTTGTTTTGGGACTATTACTAAACGTTTGTTAAGCGTCGTCAGTCATTTATTTTTTATATGATAGTGGGCACAATCGCTGCCAGCAAGTATAGTATTTTCAACGTAGAGTTCTGTATCTTAACAAAGTAGTTCTTGTTAAAAGCTGACTTTCATAACACGTACAAGTTTGCAGCATGATGCGCTTACGTAGTTTACATTACTTTACTCTTCTCAATTTCTATAGAAACAGGGGAATTGATCCTGAGGCAGCAAGGCAGCTTGTGAAACAATCCTAGAACTTCGGGTGTTATATGTGTATGTGAATGTATGATGTTCTGAGAGAAGTATGTTGTTGTAAGAGGAAATTAATATAATAAAATACTCCCATTACTCAAATGTACTATTCAGGAAGAAAAATTCCCGACAGTATGACAGCAATGTTCTTAGCTATCACAGCGTTAAGTTTACTTAATTTTTTACGTTTTGTGCGATTTGACGTTTTGATTGATTTTTTTCTTTTACTATTGGGTGTGTTCCATTACTTTCTGTACCACATTCTTAAGTCTGTCATTTGTTAACACTAAATCTCTCTCAGAAATAGACAAAGTGCGGGAACGAATTTAAACCAAATTTGTAAAGAATGTTTTTAAGAAACGTCAAGTTCACTTTTTCGCTACAGAAAACAAAAACAACAACGAAATTTGAGACATGTATATAGAGATAATAGGACCGTTCTAATTGCTCTGAATTGCTATGATTTCCTACGAATTTGTCCGAAAAACTATGAAGCGTTCCATTAGCTGATTTTTTCGTAAAAGAGAAAGCTCATGAGAGAGCGAAATATTTTCCCTCCCTACGAATTGCTGCCAAAGAAAGATCTTTGGGCAGCAGTTGGCTGTCAAAGTGAAAACAAAAACCTCTGACATTTCATACATCCGATAGCTGTTTACGAATTTCTACGGAAAGTCGTTTCACAAGTTTTGGTAGAGTTACTCTCTGCAAGAGAGATTTTTACCCAAACTACTCAACTACGAATTTCTGTACACAAATGAATTGGAACATACCTATAAGTCAATGCTCACTTATCTCTGTACGCACGCCAATTAATTTGACAGAAAACGAACTACCTGCCCACAAAAATTTGGTGGAATATTTAACTCTCTCTCTAGGGCGCTCATTTGACGTAAAACCCATTTTTCTGGAAAACTGGAACGGACATTGTTGTTTGTTTCGGGTACGGGAACACACCTATTATGTACTGATGAAATGGGAATTTTATATCAAAAATTAAGCATAGCCACGGTGTTGAACTGAGGTCCGTTCAGAAAACATGTGGCATTTGTTTAATTGCATGTGCACTAGGAATGCGTGCATCTTGACGATATTTCACTACATACAGTGAACAAAAAAAAAATAAATAAAATAAAATTAAGACACTTCAAATTCAGCTTGAAATATCTCAACATTTTTTAATATATTAAAACGAAATAAATTGCATATTAACTGCAGCTTAATACGGTTTCAGTAAAACAAACACATTTATTGTTAATTTTTTAATTTTCGCAACTAAAGGTTTAAATCAAAAATAGTACAAATTCATCGGGAAAAAAATTCCGGGATAGTTACAAAAAATTAAAATAATTATTTGTTTTAATATTTTGTGTGTTGTCCTTCTGCTTTTATAACTTTAAGCAATCTTCTGTTCATCGATCTGACCAGGTTTTTTTTTACAGCCGATGGAGTTTTTTTTGCCGTTCTTCATACAATGCTGTCTTTAACTATTCTCTGGTAAAAATGGTTCTTTATCGAAATTCCTTTTCTAAAACAGCCCAAAGGTGCTCTATGGGATTAAGATCCGGACTTGGGGAGGGGGGGGGGGTTGCGGCAACACCTTTTTTATGTTCCACATACACCAATTTTTTGTTATACCGGCTGTGTGCTTTGAATCATTATCATGCAACAGCATTACACCCGGCGGTAGTCCCAATTTTTCTTTGGTTTCGGGAATACAACGTTTTAGAATATCAACGTATCCAAACTTTGTTAAATTTCCGTTAACTACATGAAGAGAACCAACTCCGTTTGTTGCCATTGAACCCCCAACCATTATGTTCCACCACCGTGCTTAACTGTAGAAGTGACATTTTTGAGATCAGTTCCGCAGTTCCGTCCCTGGACGTTTGTTTATTTACAATTTTTTAACAACAAAATTTAGTTACATAAATATGCAATTATAAACAGCTTGACAGAATAGCGGTAGTAATCTTTGATCAAAGATAAGGCTATATCATAAAAGTTAAGGTACATTATTTCTGGTCTTGGAAAACAAGTGTCCCAGTTTTTTTTTGGCCGATGAATTTGCACTATATTTGATTTAAATCTTTAGTTGCTGAAATTAAAAAATTAACTGTAGAAGTGTTTGGATCACTGAAACCGTATTAAACTGCTGTTTCATATGCAATTTAAATATATTAAAAAATGCCTGAGATATTTCAAGCTGAATTTGAAGGTAAGGTTTTTTTTGGTTCACTGTACACAAGCCGACATAATTTATCGTACAAAAGATAAAGTTCTAATATTTTCTATAAATGTGGATGGATGGTTTTTTTTTGTATTGCTAGTCTCAATAGCTTTTAATCACCTATTTATATCTTTGCTTTATATTTCTATTAGTTCAGGAAGTCTTAAAATTAATATGGAAACAAACAAACGATAGAATGTATCGTACGATACTTGTTTCCGTTAAATTCTCTTATAATTCCCTTATAATTTTCAAGTATTTATTGATCTTGGACAGGAATCATGATATTCTTTAATCAGTGTTTTCTGTATAAACCACTTTTGTGATCACATCAGCTCAACAGCGCAAAAAAGAAAACTCGGTAGATTGTGTACAAGTGGTAGTTAATTTGTACTTGAATGATAGAAAATCATTGACAGGGTCTAGCTCTGATTAACTACTCGTGTTGTGAGCACTAATGTTCTTTGACGAGTGGAAGTATTTTGTCGATTCCGAATGGCGAAGTTTGAGACAGTTAGGGCTCTTTGAGCGTTGTCAGTAGCCGTGAAAAATTCGAGGTGTTCAGCCGGGAATCGAACCTAGATCTTCGGCGTGTGAGCGTCGCACTCTACTTACTACGCCACGGCGCCACGTCTATTTGTTAATCATAAAAAAACAAGTCTCGGATAATTGCAACAAAGAAGTCAGCACCCCGGGTATCTGAAGGACCAAACCACTAGGAACCAATTGCGGTGTAATAGCCCATTTTTTAACATGAGTACGATGAGTTTTGTCGTGTAAACTATTTTTTGTTTTCAAATAACGGCAAAAAATTGAAAACTGAAATTTCTGTTATACGTAAATATTTTTTGTTTTTTATTACAATTCTGAAATGTTCATTATTTTTACCAAACACGGTTGGTACTAAAAACGAGCATTCTTGAACGTCGTACAATGAATTATGTTGGCCTGTGTATGTAATGAAATATCGTCAAGATGCACGCGTTCTAGTGCACATACAATTCAAAAACACATGCCACCTCTTTTCTGAACGGACTGCAGTTCAACACCGTTACAATGTGACAATGCAGAAATAAAATTGATCATTGAACTGTGTAAACGGCTCTGAGTTTTTCTTTGAGTATCATAGATGAGGTTAGGGTTAGGTTGAACACCACATTGATCGTATTAACTCGTACTGAAAAACAGCGACACTTTATCTTTTTGCGACTGTGTGATTTGGAAGTTTAAGTAGAAACCAGACTGTAAGTCCACCAAGCCTTTTTCCTTTTAAGAAATAAATGTTTTACTTAGGTTTCCTTTTTTAATAATGTACTAAGACAACGGTCTTCTTTTCTGTCACGTGTAGTGAAACAAACGCAGTTTAGCTCTATTGCTCTAATTGTACGCCAGTCAGCAATGCCCAGGGTTATTTTCTTTATTACGACGTTAAAACACAAATTCCGACGATGTTTTGAACAATAAATGATGTACATAAGAGCTTTACTAAATCAGAATAATGGTAGCTTGACCTCAAATGAACTGATGCAGTAAGGGAAGCGTCATTTCAAGTTGCTAATCGTTGTCAATTTAAGGTATTATGCTGTCGCAGGGCACAGTTTCAGGAAAAGAATTTATTGAACATATCTGAGTGTACCAAATCAGCACAAGGGGGCCTATGATTCACCTAATGATTCAGAGATTTACGAGACGAGCCCAGAATTACTCTCCATATGTTTGCTTTTACAAAGCTAAGTAAGCCAGTTTTTAGAACTGAACAAAAGCACATGTCTTCACTGTTCTTCCTTCGATTATCTTTAAGTACGAGCACTTCTAGAAATACAAACCTTTTAACGATTTCTCGCATTAACCCAGCTTCGTAGCGCCTTCGCACTTCAGCCAACGATACACTGCTGCGAACTCACCTGCATTGTTTTCCCACGGCAAAGTGTAACTCAGCACACACATAAGTCTATTCTTCATATGAACCCAGTTTAAGAATGTCTTAAGCACCTTGACACTTGCGTCAGTTGCAGCACCATTGTCTGCCTCACATAATCTGTTGAATCGCGTCTATCCCGCATGGGGATCCATCGAAAAGCGATACATAAGCGGATTGCGCTTCTTACAATGTCCTCCATCATTCAGTGCAGCGAATCATTCATCCACGTGCTAATAGTTCGATTACAGAGGAACACACGCACGTCATTGTCTCTGGTCACGTTTCGTTCGGCAAGGAGTAACCACGTGTGATTCTCGGCACAGTGAACCTCAATGTGTCTATTTGCGTATTTGTGTCGGTGGCATCCTTCGCAAGCACGTCATTCCCGACTACACGATGGGAGTGTGTAGTGTTATGTGCGCCTACGCGAACCACACATCTGAACAACTGCGATAGAATGTAAAAATAGGACGTTTGCGCTTGACGAGCAGGCACAAATTTGGAACCATACGGCGGCATATAACCCCATCCACGTGTGCCGGAAATCAATCGATTCCCCAACCGCGTGCATGATGGATGATAGATTTGGTGACAATTACCAAGTACAAGAAATTAGGCAGCTCAAATTACTAAAACCTCGTTTATTTAGGTCTAGCGTATCTTTGTGTACAGCTTTTCCACTTCACGTCGTTTGGAGAGCACGGTGCAGCCTTTGTAGAGCGCGTACCCCACCAGAAAGACCCCAACGTTGGCAAGAGCCATTAGAACGACTAAGTCGAGTAGATGCAGTTGATACCAGGGAAGGTCTGTTCCCGGCGTTCTCAAGTGGGCTGCAGTCTTGTGTCTCAGAACGTGTTCGATCCAGAAGAGGGACATGGTGACCGCCCCCATCGGCCGATCACGGAACTTGGAGGAAACCTCTCGGGCATTTGTGAGGAGGGACTGGTCTGTAAGGAGTTTGTCCAGGGCCCAGCTGAGAGAAGCCTCCGTGAGGTTGGAAAATTCTAAATATATCCCGAGACCAAGCTTCTCGACGGTTTTCACGTTCAGATGCTGCAACAACGCAAACAATTAGTCGGAGGTATCGGCCGGAAACTTAGAGACATACCTGATCGTGGAACACTGGAATGCCGAGGATGGGGATGCTCCTGTGGATCGCCTCCTGCAAGCTGAGCAGGCCTCCGGTTGTGATGAAGAACTTCAAGTGTGGGTGGGCCAGGACATCGCTGGAAACGATGATTTTCTGGAGCATGATGTTCTTTGGCAAGTTCTCTATGTTTTCCTTGTCGCAGTGCCACAGAACCTTCAGCTTTTGCTTACCGAGGACCGTGAGAAGGGCGTCAAGTTTTTCCTTGGGCAGGTCGGAGCACTTAAGGGTTGTACCGAGGCTAAAGTATATCACTCCATCTCTGGCATCATCAAGGAACCTCCTAATATCCCAGCGGATCTCCTGCGTTGGCTTGATGTGCAGTCCCCCCACCGGGATTATGTTCAGTAACGTCGGCCTGGCCACCATCAGCGGGGGATAGTTGTTCAGGAGGGTTATGGCAGTTCGAGTTTGGACTTCGGCAAGCGAGGGTAGGTTTCCTGAAATGACACCTAGTTAGCTTCGGACAACGTAAATTGTCACTGAGACACTCACCGTTGGGAGAGATGAAATGTTTGCTGGCGACTTGGTCCTGAGCAAGCAAGTCGTACTTGCGTTGATTCCTGCGCTCTCCGCATTCAAAGATGTTTGAAACGCGTTCAAAAAACGGCATATTCGGGGTGTAAGTGTCAAAGTTGATGGGAGAGCAGGCACTGGGAACACTGTAGTCCACAAGAGAGGTCATGTAGCCTTCAAAGTTTGAGGAACTGATCACAATCGTGGGTGTCTGAAAGATTTCCCCCAACATGAGGAGCGCCTCTGAGTAAAAGAGGTCCAGAAGAATAAGGTCGTAGTCGAATTTATCGGCGCCACTTAGGAGCGACTTTAATTTCGGCTGCGACAGAAAGTGCTCGGTGAGCGCTACTCCAGCCACCCGCAACGCTTTACGCATACTTTGAGTATTTGCGCGGCTGGCATGAAACATGTCTCTGGCGCCGAGTTCATTCTGCACTGGAATTGAAGGGAAAATCAAATAAATCCAATACCCTTACCACTTAAACTTACCAGCACTCCAAAAATCAAACGCTGGCACGATGATCTCTTGATAGTTGTCCCTCTTCTCCCACAAACGGAAGCTGCCTATTGCTGTGACCTGGTGGAGTGAAGAGGAAATGTCATTCGAATGTAGAAAGATGTTGGAAGTGGGCTTACGTTGTGATTGTTTTTAGTCAGCCCTGCGAGCAGCGCTTGGACAGCGTTGAAATGACTTTGGCTGGGAGAGGGAAACAGTCCGAGAATCCGAGCGCCATAAGTTTGATGGCTTAAGATGCAAAGGATGAGTACAGGCACTAGGGAATATTTCATACTGCTGCTGAAAAGACGATGTGTGTTATGAGTAGGATTATTCTTTGAGAGGGAAGTCGTTTGGAAATTTAATTTAGTTTGAAGCAAGGTTTGATTGAGTCGAAATCAGGAGATAGGAAGGAAACACAAAGCACATCTGCGTTTACGGTCAACCTGCTGAAGTCAATTAAGAGTTTTTAGGCAATCTGTTTAAGTGTGCGAAGCGTTTTCATCGAGGGTATCCAGTCTTGCAATGTCCACATAGTTGGGGTTTAAAGATTTGGCTAACAAAAAGTTAAGGCTTAAGGTTAATTCGGCAAACTGTTTTTAATTTAAGACAAATTGTGGAGTAGAGAGAAGAATGTGTGATGAAGGGAAACCCAAGACCAGTTTACTTGATCCGGAAAACATCGATTGAACTATTCGCTGTGTGGCTTGTGGCACCTTTCTGTAGAAACAACATGTTGACCAAGTATGTTCCTTGCAAATGTGGACAGAAGGGGGGTTTAGTTTTACGTGATCACCTGCCTTTTCGAATTTATCACGGGGTACATTTTCCCAAGAGTCGTAGGTAACGCAAGACTAAACGCCTTAGTTACCCAAGTACCAAACTGAGATTATGCTGGAAGGGCAATCATCCCACCTTGGCTTGACGCGAGGCCTTCCTGAAACCTTTTCCACTCTCTGGGTCGCAGCGCCCAGTTGAGAATGCAACTCCACACTGAGCCGGTATAGTCCCCTAACCGCCTTGCCTAGCCATGGGATTGACAATTTACAATTGTGGACAGATGTGGGATTTGGTTTTACGTGATCACCTGCCTTAACGGCTTATATCACGGGGAACCTTTTTCCCAAGAGTCGTAAGTAACGCAAGACTAAACGCCTTATTTACCCAAGTACCAAATTGGGATCATGCTTGAGGGGCAATCACCCCACCTTGGTTTGATGCGAAGCCTTCCTAAAACCTCTTCCGCTCTTTGGGTCGCAGCGGTTGAGAATGCAACTCCACACTGAGAAGGGATAGTCCCTTAACCGACTTGCCTAGTTTTGCTTAAACAATGGACTAGACAAGTCAGCACAGTACACTATCCTCGACTCTACCCGCGATGTTAGGTGGTAAACCACAGCCACCACGAAACTCCCACAAGGGGGCCTACCGCAATGGTCAGGCTGGAACCGAAGTTCCAGGGGCCCCTGACCTCCCGTGGCACCAGAATATAGCCTCTGGTTAAGCTGTCACTATCAGTCAGGTTCCCTCTAAGCCTGGGTCTGTTAGCCGCCATCCCGCCACAGATGGTCTTTCCTCCATCAGTGTTTCCGTTGTCACTATAAATAGTGATACGGATGTGATTTTGAATCATGTGATTCATAAATCCAGTCACATCATCTGGAACAATTGTGGACAACAATTATTTCTTATTAACTGACTTTCTTTCACAGTATGGTGGCGATTGGCAGGATCAAAGCGGATATATGGTCCAATGAGACCGCCGGCTTGTATTCTCCACCAAACACTGTTTTCCTCGGAATTTAAGGATGCCTTGTGAAGCTCGTCAGGAATGCTGCCTGCCACGCAACTGATATTTTGCTTGTTGAGAAATCAACTCAGCCAGAAATGAGCCCCATCGTTGAAAATGAGTTTAAGAGGGTTATTAGCTCGATTTACGAATCTTCTTATGCAACTTTCAGGTTGATCATGTTTGGATGCAGAACAAGATTTTTTGGAAAAATTCGACACAACAACGACACGAAGATGCCCAAATGTTCAGAACGTCGAGTCAGTGATAAATTTGGGTCCTCTGGTGCGAAAGTGCACGGGGCGGCGGTTTTTTCTTCACTGTGCGTTCTTCTTCGTCTCACTGGCCGTGGGACGCCCAATTTGAGACATTGTAAAGCAAAAGATGTCGTTCGAGAAATGGTCTTTACACTCTTTCAGTTGCGTTTACTTAATTTAACTTGAAAACATTGTTCAAGACTGTACTCAAATCAAGATTTTGATATTCCAACTTAAAACGAGTATATATTCAAAGAACAGGAAAAACACTGGCCTCATTTACCTATTCGAAAATATTTTATAAATAAACCGGATTGGGGTGACAAAACAGCAAATCAATTCTTGGTTTATAGTCAATTAGTCATTAGGGAATGGTTTCTTCTTCTTCAAATGCTGTCGTTGCGTTTGTTGTTCACGGAAAAACTTATATTTATTGGCAATTCAAAATCGTGAATTTTGAAAAGCAGTTGTCACCACAAAGCTTTTTGTTTATTTTAAAACCCGGTGCCGTGGTCAACTTCAAGATGTTCGTTTGCCTATGGCGGGCAACGATCTTTTGACACATCACGTAAATTCACCAATTAACACCCTCCTCAATCTGAATAGAATCTTGGGAAGAAGACGCACTGATTTTTGCATAAGAAAAATAAGGATCAGGCTGAGAAGCATTGTATGCCTTCGACAATGTTCTGATAAAATAAATGTGACTGGCGGCTTTCCTACAGAAAAAGGAGCAGTCCGTACTGTAATGTCGGAATGTTTGTAAAATATTATTATTCTCTTAAATTGACACGATTTTGCATATAATTCAGTTAGTTAAGTAGACATTGACTTCGAATTTTCTTTCCTTCTCAATTTAAACTACCTAGGGTCCGAGTACTCGTAATTCACACAAGTTACACTTAAAATACGTTCTCAAAAGAGTCTTCATTGCTAGTTAAATTTGGTGTAGAGGGTTAAATCATTATATTTTATACGAAGGTTGCCTTTTATATTTCGGGATTGGGTAACCCTAGTGTTGCAATCTGGGAACTGCCAGCTCTATCGTAAAGTTTGACATTTTTGAGGTTATATACATTTTGACATACGAGCGCTATTTGTGTTGTTTACAGTAACTTGAAAGATTCATCTCGCCCAATAAATGGAATTAAATCGTGCAAATTTTCGTGCGATTATTTTTTACAACTTTCGACGTGGATTAACTCAACAACAGTGCATCGATGAACTTAATTCAATTTTTGGCGATGAAGCTCTATAGAGGACCAGTGTTTATCGATGGTATGGTGAATCCAAACCAGGTCGTAGTTCACTGCAAGACGAATTTCGTGAAGGTCGTCCAAAATCAGTAGTTGTTCCGAAAACCAAAACCATTAATGCTGCGCGCCAACTAATATTGCAAGATCGTCATGTGACATATCGTGAGATTGAGACAACCTTAAGCGTTAGTGGGACCAGTATACATTCAATAAGGCATGAACATTTGACCGTCAAAAAAATTTGTTCGCGTTGGATCCCACACAATTTGTCAATCGTTAAAAAAAGTCTCGTTTGGTCGAAAGAAATGCTCCAAAATGAGATCGCGGTGCTTCGAAACACGTGTAGTATGACATAGTGATAGGTAGTGAATCGTGGACTTACGCGTATGAGCCCGAAAGTAAACAACAGTCGACTGTATGGGTGCTTCAAATTGAGCCAAATCTACTTCACTTCCAAGCAACTGAAAACGGAAAAACTGGATATGTCGCAACCGTGCCACTAGAAGAATGCAGAAAAGTCAATTCTGAGTGGTACACAACCATTTGTTTGCCAGTCGTCTTCCAAGAAATCAGGAAAACCAACCGCCGAAGACGGATTACTCTTCACCACAACAGTGCGAGCTCTCACACATCGGCTCAAACAACTGCATTTTTGAGCACTCAAAACATCGGTTTGATGAGTCATCCGCCGTATAGTCCTGACTTGGCACCGAATGACTCCTTTTTATTCCCGTACGTAAAAAATAAAATGAGAGGTGAACATTTTTCGACACCTGAGGAAGCGGTTGATGCGTTCAGAATGCATGTTTTGGAGATATCTCAATCAGAGTGGTAACAGTGCTTTGACAATTGGTTCAAACGCATGCAAAAGTGTATAGACCTTAATGGGGAATATTTTGAAAAAAACAATAAAGCTATTTTCGATGATTAATATTTGTTTTTGTTCTCTAATCCCTAAATATAAAAGGCAACTCTCGTAGTACTTCAAATTTGTACAGCGTTAGTTAAACTGGTTGTTTGTTGTTTCTCAAAGCAACAATTTAATCGTTTTTGTGCCTAGCAATTTTTGTAAATATGTATGAAAATACCATGTCTTTAAAGAAAAGAATAATTGTGTCAAATAAAGCACTCTAATTGAGAAAATTAAGAAATAAATTAGAAAACAAATGGTAACCTTTGTTAAGATAATTTCTAATTGAACGCAATTTTTGCACATTTGCAAGTCCAAGTTATATATATATATATATATATATATATATATATATGTGTGTACATATTTCGCTTATGCCTTTACCTCATTTGTAGCAGAAAAAGGCCAAGCAACCGAAACCGAATCGCAAAGCATCCAAAATTTGATCTTCCATTAATGATGAATTTTCTTTGGGGTGTATTGCTTATGACAGATTAGCAGTGAGTACCAACTCATGAATCATCGACAGATGATTGTTGGTTCGGTATGTAATGTCGCTGGAATACAGTGTTTGCGCGTTTGACAAGCACATCAAAACTGCCAGCATAAGAATGCACAAATTAGGTTGGAATACGTTTACTTCTGCGGAACCCACCGCGCCGCAAACTGCAACGATGTAAACTATCGGATTCAGTTTTGCACCGCGTAGCACTCTAACGGTTAAAGTTTCTGAAATTAAATCCTTTGTCAGAACTAATGGTTTATTTATTGATTCTAAGGCAGCATGATTTTTTTTTTCTGAGACAGTTATCACTCTTTGAGTGTTGTCAGTAGCACAGTGGTGACTTGAAAAATTCGAGGTGTTCAACCGGGAATCGAATCTGGATCTTGGGTGTGTGAGCGTCACACCCTACCCCCTGCGGCCACTCCTTCTTCACAATTCTTGCCGTTCGGAGTCGGCAAAAATCTGTAGGTCCCTAATACTCGTGAGAGGACAGTAGTACGCACAACACGAGTGATGGATGAGCAAGCTAGGCCCTGGTTGCCCTGCAGACTGTCGTGCCATCTAATTATTATTATAAAGGCAGCATGATGCTTAGTAGTGTTTAATTTAGCATGTAAAATTTGTTTAAAATGGAGTTAAAAACGGTGACTTGCCAACTTTAATTTTAATTTGTAAACGCAGGTTTCCACTAATCTTCACACTTTCACTGTCAATTTATTTTACAAACTCAACATTTTCTTCATAGCAAGGTTCACAAACGTTCAACTTCTGTACAATATTAAAGTAAGAATCAAATTTTTTGTCGTAATTCTCCTTCTAGTAGACAATATGGCAGTAATAAGTTTAGTGCAAAAGTCAGAGTTAACATATTCGTTGTGTGATGTTGCCGCATCAATGAGAAGTCGGACTGTTCGAAGTGTCGAAATTATCGCTGCTGTTCAATGATCGACATCGGTCAATTCCATATTTTTTTCAAAAATTAGTTATCGTTCAGACCATATCATTGCGTAATTTGCAAGAGCGGGCTTTACACCTGCACAAGTGACTCAAGAATTAAAGTCGATCAACCATTTGAAGCGATGTACGTATTTGGTTCTGGAGAAAGTGCGCCAAGAAGATGAATTTCATCACAAAATCATCTTCAGTCGCGAATGGATTCATCAATGAGCAAAATATTTGTTTGCGGTCGGTTTGAAAATTCACCACTTCCTCCACAAAAATAGTTGTTTGGTGCACTTTCTATGCCTGCGGTGTTATTGGACCATATTTTTACATCAACAATAACAATCGCCGTGTTACTGTGAGTGGTTAGCGTTATCGCTACGATTATTTTTCTTCAGTTTAATGGTAGCCACACAGCACACGTTACAATCGATTTATTAAAGAGTAAGTATATTGAGAAACCGCCGTGGCGTAGTGGGTAGAGTGCGACACACACACGCCGAAGATCAAGGTTCGATTCCCGGCTGATGTTCAGATGTATGAAATGTCAGAGGTATTTTATATTTTCGATTTGACTGCCATCTGCTGCCCACAGAGTTTTCTTCGGCAGCAATTCATAAGGAAGGGAAATATTTTGCTCTCTCATAAGCTCTCTTTTCCACGAAAAAATTAGCTAAAGAAACGCCTTTTGGGAGTTCCAATGTAGATAATCGTAGCAATTCAGAGCAATTGGAACTGACCTATTAATATATTGAGCGTGTTTTCTTTAAAAATGGGTCAATCGATTGGTAGCCTCGTTTTTGCGATTTAACGAACCTCTACTACTTTCTGTGGGGCTTCTTTAATGGCACTGGCTTATGACAATAAGCCTACAAAGAACAGAACAGAGAGACTGGAACAGCTAAATTAACATTAAATGTGAAATAGCGGCTTAATCGGCTAAAATGTGTAACCGAGTCATTTAAAATTGGGTTTAAATAACTGCCCGCTGCAAGTGTTCCCGCGGTGGTCATATGAACGGATTCGAGTTTCATTCAAAAACGTTTGGATTGTACTTAAAGCTGATGTTAAACGTTCCTGGAATAAAAAAATGTCAAGCCTCTACCGGGATAGCCATTACAGACAAGTTTAGTCCCTATAAGCTACAACTTTATTTTTCGTGGCCGCCGTGGCGTAGTGGGTAGAGTGCGACGCTTACATGCCGAAGGTCTAGGTTCGACTCAACACGAATTTTTCGAACTTTTCACGGCACCACATCTTTCGAGCTGCTGACAACACTCAAAGAGGTTATTACTGTCAAAGAAAAAGCTTCTAAAATTTCGCCGTTCGGAGTCGGCAAAAAACAGTAGGTCCCTTTTACTCTTGAGAGAACAGCAGCGCGCACAACATGAGTAGTTGATGAGCAAGCTAGGCCCTGGTCCCACTGTGGACTGTCGCTCCAACAACTATTATTATTATTATTATTAAGCTACAGCCTTTCTATCTACTCAGGAGACACTCGAAGGAGAGAACAAAAACATTCTGCGAACTCTATCGAAATGTTGCGGTGGGTAGATCAATATTAAATTTCGATCTGTGATTTACAAGTTTTATTTAGCTTCAACGACATAAGGGCAAACACAAGACATTTTTATGGATCGATTAACAAAGTACAAACTTGAACCAAGAAGATCAAAAATTTTCTTGCTAGAAGTTCTAGAATATTCTCAGCTTTTCTTCATCACTGTGCAGAGAACTTTGTTTCACACATCTTCAACCACTGTCATTAGAGTCTGATCATCAGATAACAGTTATCTAGAGTTCGAATTAAGTTAAAGGACTTAAGTTCAAAATCATTTTAGTTCCCTCAAGCGCTTGAGAAAAATATGCAAACCCTTAAGTACAGTCTCAAACACAAAAATTAAACATTTTAGCACAAAAAATTATTATTCCACAAAAATCTGATCCAAATTCTCTACACCACGTCATTTCTGACAGATTCCACTGCCAACAGTCAGATCATCGAATTGACCCAAGATAAACAAACAATCATCAATGTCGCGCACACACAAGCATACCTAATGAGACCGGAACTAGTTGAATAACTGCGAACGTTATCACGGAAGAGAATCCAATTGTCACTTGTAACACTTGCACTTTTTATCGTTCTCACACCGAATTCATTTTTGATTTACAGACTACACCAAAAAATAATTCACAAGAGCGCCGATATTCATGGAATCTGACTGCACTCGCTCCAGTGTTGGTCAGAATGAAACTCAGTTTACTCTTCCAGGCTGTTCTAATTTGGGATACACTACTACTAGCACACAGATCGAAACAGATTCTGTGTGTTGATACGCTGTTACCCCTCGGTGCACGATGAAGCCATATGGTTCTGGAAGATCGTTTATGTGGTCACACACATGAAAGAGTTCACAGATTAAGGGGAAAATGTGCTTTCTGTGACAAGTGACAACAATGATCGTGTGGGTCTTGTGTGAATTGTTTTTTTTTTTTCTTTAATGATGGTCTATGTGACCATCACGTATTTAGATCGTCTGTTGGTCTACTAAGTTGTTTCTAAATTTGGATTTTCCACAAAAAAGCGGCCTAATCCTTTTCCAATGTTTATAGGTGCCTTTCCTTTGTACTAGAGCGCCAACAGGCCATGTTATTGATACGATTTGTAGTCACAGTGTATTAAGCGTGTATGTAAGCAAAATTTGAAACAAACCAAGTTCATTGATAAACCTCAGAAAGCCCGACTGTCGAAAAAAATTTCAACAAATTGTTACGACTTGTTCCTCCGGTTCGCTTTGAAATCGAATTAAGATAAACCTTATTAAAGAGTAAAATCTCAGTACTTATGTGCTAGCTGGATAGGCATGTTGATTGAGGCCCATGTAGCGCCACACTCTGTGTGTTACTTGGGCCTCAAGTCTTACTCTTCAACCTCAACCTTACTCTTTAGAAAACACAGGTCACAGGAGAGCTTTATCTTAATTCGATTTCAAAGTGAACCGGAGGAAATACCGGAAATAATATATGCCTACAGCAGATAACGTCTATTTGATACTCGTACACCCTTAATTCTCTCCATATAAAAATTATTAAAAAATGCCATCATGAATTCCCCTAATCTGTACTGCAATAGTATCCCGCACAATCTCTCAGTTCCCCAGCCATGAAAAAGAAACAAATAAAATTGCGACCACGATGGAATTGTATATCACGATTTCGAGTACAATTTCATTGAGTCGGCTTTTTGCTCTCGCTCGTGAGGCGCATGTTTCTTTGGTCAACTCGGCTTGAGATCCCAAGGCAACACATGCTCATATAAAATTTTACTGCACAAAGAATATAAGAGAGGCGATTTTTAATCGGATGCTGACCAGTGAAATGAGTCAAACTCAAATCGTATTGAGGGACTTTGACAGAGTTGTGCGTCTAAGGCGAAGGAGGAAATTCACCATGTTTGTGCTTGACTTACCGACGTTCTTGACATTCGAAGCTTTGTTGTATTTTCCAAAGAGTGTTTTATTTGAGACAGATTTTTTGAGCAATCTTTGAGCCAAACGCCTCGTTGACAAGGCAAGGAAATACAGTGGCTCCATCGAATAATCAGTCAAGGGTTCTGATTACTTTTCAAGTAAAACAACTAATAAAATAAGTTGTATATTCGCGGCTACGTTAAGGTCGGTAGTTAACTCACCGAGATCTACAATGTCAATAAGGGTTCTGGACAAGGCGACGCACTGTCTGATGACTTCTTTAACATCATCCTCGAGAAGATCGTGTGTAACTCACAAGTCAACACCAGAGGCACGATCTTTCAGAAGTCAATTCAATTGCCAGCTTATCCTGATGACATCTACATACGTGATTGGGCGAAATCAAGGGAAAGGCGGATGAGGAAGCCTTTAGTCTTTTTGAGAAAAAAGTTTTGCGTGCGATTTTTGGCCCTGTTTGCGTTGATGGCATCTGGAAGAGAAGATTTAATGACGAACTCTATGGGCTGTATAGCAACATGCGCCTGGTCAAGCGTCTACGAATACAACGCTTAAGATGGCTAGGCCATGTAGAGCGTATGGACACCACTGCTCCTACCCGAAAAGTCTTTGAATCCGAGCCATTGGGACAACGCAACAGAGGACGACCTAGACTAAAGTGGCGCACACAAGTGGAGAAGGACCTCAAATAACATGGAGGGCGCAATTGGAGACAGCTGGCGAAAGATCGCGCTGGTTGGAAAGGCAAGAGATTGACCCCCAGGTCCACCCCGGATTGTAGCGGCACAACAAGAAGAAGAAGAAGAAGAAGAAGAAGAAGAAGAAGAAGAAGAAGAAGAAGAAGAAGAAGAAGAAGAAGAAGAAGAAGAAGAAGAAGAAGAAGAAGAAGAAGAAGAAGAAGAAGAAGAAGAAGAAGAAGAAGAAGAAGAAGAAGAAGAAGAAGAAGAAGAAGAAGAAGAAGAAGAAGAAGAAGAAGAAGAAGAAGAAGAAGAAGAAGTAGAAGAAGAAGAAGAAGAAGAAGAAGAAGAAGAAGGAGAAGAAGAAGAAGAAGAAGAAGAAGAAGAAGAAGAAGAAGAAGAAGAAGAAGAAGAAGTAGAAGAAGAAGAAGAAGAAGAAGAAGAAGAAGAGGAAGAAGAAGAAGAAGAAGTAGAAGAAGAAGAAGAAGAAGAAGAAGAAGAAGAAGAAGAAGAAGAAGAAGAAGAAGAAGAAGAAGAAGAAGAAGAAGAAGAAGAAGAAGAAGAAGAAGAAGAAGAAGAAGAAGAAGAAGAAGAAGAAGAAGAAGAAGAAGAAGAAGAAGAAGAAGAAGAAGAAGAAGAAGAAGAAGAAGAAGAAGAAGAAGAAGAAGAAGAAGAAGAAGAAGAAGAAGAAGAAGAAGAAGAAGAAGAATTAGATTTATGTTGGGTATTTCGAACGGTGTTCAAGCAAACATCTTTTGCACTCCTTTCTTTTAGCAAAATTTGTTAGTCTTTAGCTGTTTTAAATTAATCTGTCTGTAATGCCCCACCTCGTTATTATGTCGTGGATAGTAGATTTACTTTTTCCGTTTTTTCAGCGATTTCCCTTACTATTTTACCTTTGCCTACTTAATTACACAATCAACTGTTTAACTTCAAAAGATGCTTACTTACAACGTGGAACCATTTTCTAAAAAAGGCGTTTCAATTATGGAAACTTATTACTTAATGCCAGTATGAAATAAATGTGAAACAAATATCGTCATGAGGTACATTTTGTGAACGATTACTGTAATTTTAACAATATTTCTTAAGTTGTCCGAGTATATGTTGCGCAGTATAAAATTAGTTTTCTTACTGTCGTCATCTTTTTAACCACTATTTTGAGTTTTTCTCTTAATGTTTGTTTTTGTTACTGAAGAAGAAGTTTCAAAGAATAAATATATGAAAAAAGGAATAGCCCCTTCAACTTATTTTATTAATTGTTTTACTTGAAAAGAAATCAGAGCCCTTGTCCGATTATTCGTTGGAGCCACTGTATATTAAGAAATTGTAAGACCTATAAACTTCAATGTATAAAATTGCACGTGGTGACTCTTGGTGATTTCTCTTCAAATTAAGAAACGACCGCAACTTGACAACTTACACATGTCAAACCTTAAATTTGCCCAGATATTAGAAAGAAAAGATGATTTCAGCGAGCAGATTCAAGTTTTAATTGGACGTGTTCCCCTGGGGAGAGCGTCTTATACATACGTTGCAACTCACTCGCACTTGCGCCGACTATTGGACACATTAAACTTTATAAATACTCCACTTGGAAGGGTGTTCCTTTTAATGGCACAAAATATCAGGGTCTACAATGTGTTTATCGTGGCATTGTGAGCAGAATGCAATGTTCACACGCCGAAAGTCTAGGTTCGATTCCTGTGAGAGAACAGAAGTGCTCACAACATTATTAATTTATGAGGATGAGGTCCAGGGAACCATTCTTTGATTAAATACAGACCGAATGCTACGTGGCCGCCGTTGCGTAGTGGGTAGAATGCGACGCTCACACTCCGAAGGGCCTAGGTTCGATTCCCGGCTGAACACCTTGAATTTTTCACGGCATCACCTCTTTCGACATGCTGACAAGACTCAAAGAGTACTAACTGTCCAAGAAAGCTTCTCAAACTTCGCCGTTCGGAGTCGGCAAAAAACTGTAGGTCCCTTCTACTCGTAAGAGAGCAGTAAAGCGCACAACACCAGTAGTTGATGAGTATTCTAGGCCCTGGTCCCCTGTGGACTGTCGCGCCATACAATTATTATTACAATGCTACGTTGCAACGACATTTTGAAAGTGTTCGACTTGCCTAAAAAATAAGACGAGTCTATTTCACATTGATAAGAACCGGCTTCAAATGTTCTTCTGTTTATAACATTCGACAAATGCCGATATATGGAATACAAGCTGTTTATTCTTCAACGCGTGTGTTGACAAAAACAACAACATTGCACTAGAGACACAGGTCTAACTTTATAGTCCCCAGGCATTGAGTTGGTGTAAGTGCTCAATTGGTCGCAGTGCAACTTCACACCGAGCCGTGAAAGTCCCTTAACCGCTTGGCCTTGTCGTGAGTCAACAATAAACTGGACAAGTGCACTCAGTACCACGATCTCGATTCTGCAAACAATATTGGGCTCTTAACTAAAGCCATCACGATACTCCCACAAATTTCAGGTTTTTCTGACCTCCCGTGTGGCCAAAAAATGGCCTTTGGTCAAGTTGTCAGTACCAGTCAGGTTTCCTCAACACCTGGGACTGAAAACCGTTATCTCCCAAAGCAGCTTTCCATCAGTGTCTCCGTGGAGTATTGGGTAGAGTGCGACACTCACACGCCGAAGGTTCGGTTATCAGACTGAATACTTCAAACTATTCACGCCACCACCGTTTTTGAGCTGCTGAGATCACTCAAAGAAAATACATTTTCAAACTTCCCCGAAGCAAAGTAGCGCGCCCAACACGAGTAATTGACTAATTGATTGAGGAAGCTAGACACTCGACTCCTTTTGGACTATCGCGCCATCCGTAATCATAATTTCTTTCACATGATCTGGAGGTATATTTATGACAGTGGCACAGCGAGGGCCACATACGTCTTTTATATAAAAGTTATGTTTAGAGTAAGCTGATCTGTTTTTAATCCTTTTAGTATCCTAATTGCAAGTCTAACACAACTTACTTAAAGCATTGAGAAGGATTCCTCTTAAAATTAACCTCCTTATGACACAAGTTATCAAACTTTCCAGGCAATTTAGTTTTTTTAAATTTAACATTCTCTACCCAACTTCCAAACCTTTTTAAAACTAGCCTTCCATCTTTTAATCTTTATTTCACTTTTCCATATCTGGCCATATCTGTTTCCTGTGTGCTGCCTATCTTTACTTTTGGATAATTCCTTGCCAGATCTCAGATCAGACATCACATTTCAAAAATTAACTCAATCAATAGTTTCTTGACCTCGCTTCGATTTCCTCCACTTCACAATTAAATTTCGAATTTCCCCTTTCATTAGGAGCAAACTATACAAATTGGCCAAACCCGGTGCGACCGCGAAATCCAAGGCCGCCCAAACCGACGTGACCAGCTGTGAACCCTGAAAATGGCCACTTTTACGCGGCATGCTATGAGCGATTACCCTATTTTTATCTGTACGGCACAGCCAGATGGAAGTAATTCAATCAAACAGTCACAAAGGATCTAATTAGATCGCCTCCATCCACCATGCCCCTCACTCAGTGAAATAAGAGTCTTCATCGGAATAAGGTCAATGACGGTGCCGGAGGAGTTATGAGGCGTTTTCAGGTGAATAAAAGTGCTTTGCGGTTGCTGTTCGCTAGCGAAACCGCAGCAGACGCTGTGCAGGCGATGATTAGTTTAAATACGAGTTCATTTCGGTGACTTACTGATGTGGAGCATGTTATTCATGACTGGGATGTCATGGACTATTCAAGGGAACAAACTTTAATGTTCATCATAATGTGGACAAAGGGAGCTTAGTTTTAAAGCTATCTTTTAGAGTGATAAGGGTTTAAGTTTTGAATTCGAGGAAAGTGTCAAGTGTCGATGATCTCATGGAAATTCAATTGCCCAAGAGAATTTTCGATAAGCGTAAATGAAGTTGCGTTTCGCCTTTCTTCAAGTTTTATGACAGTTCAGGATAAGGTTGAACATGACTTATTTATTTGCTTTCCTGACTAGCGATCTAGGTTCTCAGAAGAGTATAAGTGCTTACTTGAGTTTTGTTTTCAATGTAACCTTTTGGTCCCCTTTACGTCTATTGCGAAATCTTTTAGCACATGAATAAATGAACATTCAACATGGGACCATCGTCTTTTTTCTGCAAGAGTCATTTGTATTGTGCATGCTATTCATTCCATATGTAGAAGGGGACTGCAGTTTAATGCCGTTTTCGAACGGGAGCAATTCGTAAATTCATTTCACTTCTTTGAGATAAGTTAGAAGCTTGAAAGTACAGCAATTAATGGATTGTATAGCTTAGGTTAGAGCAAAGACTACATTTCGAAGCTACTTCTCCAGAGCCTGCCAGTAAATTAGAAGTTCATATACCTTCAGTTAAGAATACAGTGAAGTGACATTATAAGGTTAGTGTCATGTTCAGTGTCATCAGTTTCTATAAATCACAACAAAACCAACCCCGAGTCTGTAGGAGACCAATAACTTTTAAAAGAGAAACTCATTGCAGATGGTTTTGACAAAATACTTGACAATATTTTAACCGACAGTAATAAATGAAAAAAAAAAAAACAGAAACCAAATTATTTAAAATTTGTTTGCTTCCGATCTCACTCACTCACTCACTGTTCTCACTGTTCACAAACGAATGGCGGAAACGTTCTCTGTTCCTATCTGGTAGTTCCTTTTACATTTTTATTTACTTCTGAGAAAAGCGTTTGAGTTTGAGGAATGCATTGTTTTTCAAAGAAGACTTCAAGGCCTTCTTCTTTTTCTTCTTGTGGCGTTACAGTCCGGGGTGGACCTGGGCCTCAACCAACATGCCTCTCCAGGAAGCACGATCTTTCGCCAGCTGTCTCCAGTTGCGCACCAAGTTGGTTGAGATCCCTCTCCACTTGTGTGCGCCACTTTAGTCTAGGTCGTCCTCTGTTGCGTTGTCCCAATGGCTCGGATTCAAAGACTTTTCGGGCCGGAGCAGTGGCCTACTACAAGGCGTACTACAATATTTCTTTTTCTCATTCTCAAACTAATAAATTGTGGTTTTGACTCTCGGTGTAATTATTTAATGTTGTTTCTCTATAAAGGAAATTAAAAATCTCAGATATTGACCTGAAAAACAAATTCCCCGAATGCCAATTATTGGAAAATTGTGTGAATTTACTGCTAAGGTAGAATGTTAATAAAGGTTATGTGGGCCTTTCCAAAATCTGTGACATTTTGTATTTTGTCGTTTCTAGATGGCCCTCAAATTTTAACGCTCTTTGCACGTTTGGCTTTTGAAACTCGAATTTAAGGTTTAGCTGTTTTAACCAAAATTTTTGAATTTCGGTTTTAAGTTTTCAGAATGTTGCATTTTCGAATACGTGTTTTTTGCAATTTTAAAAAAGCTTAAAAATTTGTAAAAATTTCGGGTAGATAGGTTTTTCTACATTGGTTACTATTTCCATTTAAACTTTCAGACTTTCACTTTAACTTTTCAATCACTCACCGTCCGGGATGGAGCTGGGCTTCAACCAACACGCTTCTTCCAAAATTGCAAACTATTATCTTGAAAAGACTAAGGTCTTCCTCATTCGCTATTTTCCTCCGACCATATCTTACAGATGAGCTGGTGCATGCGCCCAACCAACTCAATTCAATTAGCTCTGCGGGCACTCCATCCGCTCCAGCAGCTTTGTTCGACTTCAGCTTGGATGTTACAATCTTCACCTCGTCTAAATCGGAGGGACGGAATTCTTGTCTATCATCGTCCAAATTGAGTGGAACATTCTGCCTTACAGCGGAATTGGGGCCACCATCGCCGTTAAGAAGTCTGCAAAAATGATCCTTCCAGATTCTCAGCACGGACTGCGACTCTAACACGAGTTGTTCATTTTGGATCCATCAGGCTTCGGTCTGAACTTTATATCCTCCGGATAGCTATTTTACCTTTTGACAAAACTTTCAGACTTCATTCCTGCCATAACACCTTTCCATTTCCTCGACCGCGCGCTTCTCATATTCCTCTTTTTTTCCTACTGAGAAGCCGGTTCTCTTCCCTTCTTATCTGTTCGTAGAGCTCACGAACAGCCCTCGTTGTTCAATGCAGCCTCGCCTTATAGGCTCCTTGTTTAGCTGCATGCGCTTACCTGCACTCATCGTCAAACCATTGGTTGCTTCTGGGTGGTGACGTAAAACCCAGCACATCAGTGGCAGCTTCTTTGATGGCTTCTTGACAACGTTTCCAGTTTTCTTCTATGATTAGTGCAGACAGCGTCGAACTCTGAGCGAGTTTCAGGGAGACTCGGTCGGCAAAGTTCCGAGCGATCGGTTGTAATTGTAGCTTCCCGACATCAAACCGTCTTGGCCTGTCTCGATTCCGCTGATCTCTCAATATCCGGGTTCTAACCTTGGCTACAACAAGGTGATGAATCGAGTCGATGTTTGCACCTCGGAAGGTTGAGACATCGTCTGACGTCGATCGCGACGTTATCAATCTGGTTGACGGTGGCTTGATCAGGAGGTCACCGGGTACCGTTGTGAATTTTCAGGTGTGGGAACCGCGTGCTCGCGAACGAGATGTTCCGCTCCGAGGCGAAGCCTGAGTCCGTTTCCGGATGTGTTGTCGTGCAGGCTGTGTTGACTCCAGCAATGATGTCCTCCTTTCCCAGCTGAGCGTTGGAATCTCCTAGAACTATCTTAGTGTTGTAGCTGGGGCATCGATCGTATATTCTTTCTAGGAGATCATAGAGGTCGTCCTTGGTGTTGTCATCCTTCTCCTCTGTCGGAGCGTAAGCGCATATTAGGTTAATGGTCCCGAATTTAGCCTTGATGCGGATTGTCATGAGGCGTTCGCTGTCGGGGTCGAAGCTCAAGACATTTTGCTCAAGTCATTTAAGTCTACCTTGAAAAAGAAATCCGCATCCGAATAAGCGCTGCCTTCTCTATCTGTGGCAATCGTTGTAGTATATGTCTCATCGTATATGTTTCATCGTTTTCTTGCCGGACCTATACCATCGCACTACCTGGATGGCGGTAATGTCTGCCAAGCCTCCGTACGTGGCCTGTTAAGGGCCTCACTATGCATATTATTTAAACCCTCGGGCGGAGGGGCTCGCTGCATACATTGGTTCACCATACAACGGGTGTTGTGATGTTTATCCAGGGGGCGCCGCGTAGAGCCTGTATGTTGAGGATAGTAACGAGGATAGTGTTGGCAGCTCGCCTTGTTGAACGCAATCAACATATACCGCGCGTGAACAAGCTCATGAACCTCTCTGATTCACCATCCCATAATTTCCTGTATAATTGGCCGATTTGGTAACTCTGGATGTCGCGTAACAGTCCGTGTCATTAAAAAGGATCCATTTTTATCTGCTAGAGCGATAGGAAGTAAACTAAATCTTTCCAGCAAAGGGTGGTGGAAACCAGTTTTCTTTCCTGCCGGTCTCTAAAACGAAAGCGCAAGACTTGCGTTTTCAAAGGCGCGTATTAACTGGACTATTGCCAAATGGAAAACAGTTTCATTTTCGGATGAATTGAAATTCAATCTAAAGAGTTTTGATCGAATGAAGCAAGTCCACGCTTATAAAGGGTACAATAAAGCATGGTGGAGGAAATATTTTGGTCTGTGAAGGTTTTTCTAGTCAGGGAATAGGTCCAATTCACAGAATGAATAGAATGTTCAATCGTTTCATGTATAAGGATATTCTTTAGTATGTCGAAAAAAAGATATCCTTAAAATGGATGTTCCAGCATGGCAATGATCCAAAGCACACCGCTTAAATTGTGCAAAACTGGCTTTTGGAAAATAAAATCACCGTGTTCTGAGTGCTATTGTTTTGTCCTGATCTGCATGTTTCAGACAAGTGTACCAATATATTCGTAACAAAATAAAACAATCGAAAATCGAATGTACGTAGCCCGCGAATTTTGACTTTCACCTTATGTTTTGACCAGACCTCGTACGTATGCGTGTCTATTCTTACGTCATTTCTTTAGATTTTACTTGGAAAACTTCTGCTATTGCTGAATCAAAGCGCAACGTGGCCGATGTGGCGTAGTGGGTAGAGTACGACACTCACACGCCGAAGGCCCAGCTTCGATTCCCGGCTGAACACCTCGAGTTTTTCGCGGCACCACCTCTTTCGAGTTGCTGACAACACTCAAAGAGTAACAACAGTCTATGAAAGCTTCTCAAATTTCGCTGTTCGGTGTCGGCAAAAAACTGTAGGTCCCCTCTACTCTCAGAAGAACAGTAGTGCGCACAACACGAGTAGTTGATGAACAAGCTAGGCCGTGGGCTGTCGCGCCACCAAATTATTATTTTTTTTTAATTGAGCTCGGTTGATTTAGATTTTGTCCACTCCACTCAGTTTGAGCAATGTAAAAAGACCAACCGGAAAATGCATGTTCATTTAACCCGTTGAGCCGTTTGAGTGGAATAACATATCAATTCCATTCACGTGATCGGTCAAATGGACATCCATAAGACTGGGTTGCTATAAAAGTCTATTCAACGATAAGACATTTGCATAACCTAAAATATTTTTATGGCTTTCTGAGGCTTTCCAAAATCATATTCCAAAATACTCAAAAAATTCCACACCTTTGCAACTTCAATCACAAACCTGCTCTTTTAATCGCCTTTCTTGCAGAATCTCTAAAAACGAATGTTTTCAGTCCTTACACAACACCTTCATGTCAACACCTAACTAACCAACCTTTTAATTTCTAAGACAACGATATGTCCTTGGTCTAAACTCATTTAAGCGCTCCGTCCTCATGCAAATCCCATCACAGTGTTGAAGTCCTGGAGGAATATTTGTTCATCTGAAATAAACGCCCCGAGGTCACCACTTAGTATCCTAGGTAAGCGATGACACGAATAAAGAGGCCATTGGCATAAATTTAAATTCAGTCTGAGTGCTGTGTAATCAGGAGAACGACGACCTTGCCCCGCATTGAGTTTGTGAACATGTGCTTCACAGCCAAACCCTCTTATCCCCTTTCGGAGTGTCGCCGTAAGTTCATTAAAGACGTGCTACTGTAAGAATACCTCCACTATTGTTGTCCTGACCGCTCACAGCTACCGATAGCAAAGAAGTGGAGAGAAGAAAACGAATGGTTGCCTTGAAAGTTGAGTTCATCCGTTTTGAGTTGCTCCTCTTGTGAAGAAACCAGATCTCGGAAGTGAAAGCTGGGATCTTGAAAGTTTCCTCGAAGTTGTGGAGTGTATGAACTTCTTCTGAGTTGAATGGTTTCTGCTTGTTTAGGAACTGCTTCTGTTGCCTATCCACAGGCTTCCTCATGCCATGTCTGCTCGCGATGTCATGGTGAACCGCTTCACATGATTGAGTCGCAGACAATTTAATTTGCCGTCTGGTCATACGTTTACCACAGCGGGAAGGACGTAGCAACCGCCCAAGGACCTTTGCTTTTACGTCCACTCACTTGCACTGATCTGCTTATGTCTTGATTTCCTGGAAAGGAAACAATGAACGCCTAAAAATAGGTAGTTTCCCTGGCACTCAAGGACTCTGCGTCTCTCGAACTTTGTTTACCAGTTATACCCCACAATCCTCCGAAAAACACGGCATTTTGTCGAAAAATCCAGTGGAATGGTTAGCAGCTTTCCTTTCGCAAATAACCTCGAGTGCGGCAGCCGGAAGAGACGACTGGAAAGCGAAGGTGAAGTATTCCACTTCACCAGTATTATGGTGTTGAAACTCAAAAGTTCATTGCCGTGCCACATCAATTTGTCAGGTCTTTATCACGGTCCTGCCGCTGGATGGTTTGGGTTTCTTCAGAATCACCTTCGGGCACTGTCGCAAATTCATTCAACGCAGCGGTGTGGGGTTTCCCACAACAAAAACAAAACCACCGCACAGTTGGCGTGGCGCCAGGAGAACAATGCTCGAGTGCACTCAACTCCCCGGCGTAATCATAACCTTTCGACTTCACACCACAGCGTTAGTTGGTATGCACATAATGCCCTGTTCGTGGCAAACGGAGTGCATCCGAAATTGTCCAGCATCTGTGCACCATGAGAGACTTCGCCGTAAGCGAATCGAATCACATTCCTGTGGTGAACGCCACGAAGCCACTTAAAGCAATGACCTTTCCGCAACCTGTATCGACCGTCTACTGAATGCCGGCCATTGTGTCCCCTGACTGTGGAACTCCCCGCCGCCGTCGGGCGACTCTTGGCCATGGGTGTGTTGTTTACTTTTTGAAAACATCGTTTTAACCGATTCCCGGGGACCATGCAAGGAGTTATTGTTGTTCCTCAGCCGACAACAACGACGAAGCACCGGCAAAGCTCATCTTCGACCATGAAGGTCTGCCAGGATATTGAGTGGATGCTGTTATGCCGACAAAAGGAGCATTTGTGGATTTTCATTTCTCACACGTGGCCTGGCAATAAACTTATCCGCTACGCAGATCACGTCCGTGGGGCGGTCGGTCAGACGAGAAGCCTCACAGATAGACAGACCGTGTATAGTGATGATACGACTAAGGACAGTGGTTGCCGGAGAAATAGGAAGGCTCTTTAGGGGACTTCCTAAAGTGTTTCAATTCAATTGCCCTGACTATCATCACTTAATTGTGCTTATGATTCATTTATGCGTTCCGTGCGGGGGACTTGGGGCGCTGTTGCGTGCGTGTTGAAAGGCATTGGTTTGGAGTGCAATTTAGCTGCAGGCTGTAAACTTACTTGGTTGTTCTAAGGGACGAGGGAAAGTAATTTCTGCAGATGAAAGTGAAGTATCCGCCAAAAGATGACATATTTTGTGTCATGAGTAGAGCTGTGTAGTTCCGGACCTTGTACATACTTAGTTCTCTCATGACTCACGAGAGCGTATTAGCGTATGAGCGCTTAATATTTTTCAGATTTTCACGGATGGAGGGATCTGGAGCTGGGACCTTCGTGGATAACGACATCAAACTTCTTTAGGAGATTTCGCGTCGGTCTTCCAGGCGGAAACATATGCGATCCTAATGGTAACGAACTACAACTCGTATATTGTGGAAACAGATGGAAGGGGCGGAGTACAGGCGTGTGCATATTAATTGGGACAAACAATTTTTTTTTAATTTCTTGATAGTAGGCTTTGGTTTGTACTTTTTTTTCAAATATTTTGGTAAGTTTAAGTAGGTTATATATTATAAGCTCTATTTCAAATATTTTTGTTAGTAATTTAAATTAATTTGGGTGCTCTAAGAGGTAAGTTGGACAATTTCAAATTTCAAACATTATTGGTTGAGACTTCATCATCATGGATACAAGGGTTGCCTTTTATATTTCGGGATTAGAGAATAAAAACAAATATTAATAATTGTTGGCACGACAGTCCACAGGGAGGCTAGGGTCTAGCTTGCTCATTAACTACTCGTGTTGTGCGCTCTACTGTTCTCTCACGAGTAGAAGGGGCCTACAATTTTTTGCCGACTCCGAACGGCGTAGTTTTAGAAGCTTTCTTAGACAGCAATTATTCTTTGAGTATTGTCAGCAGCTCGAAAGAGGTGGTGCCATGAAAAATTCGAGGTGTTCAGCCGGGAATCGAACCTAGACCCTTCGGCGTGTGAGCGTCGCACTCTACCCACTACGCCACGGCGGCCACAGAGAGAACAAATACAAATATTAGTCATCGAAAATAGCTTAATAGTTTTTCAAAATACTCCCCATTCCCCACCAATTCAAAATATCCCCCCCCATACGATTGAATGCGTTTGAACCAATTGTCAAAGCACTGTTACAACTCTGATTGAGATATCTCCAAAACATGCATTCTGAACGCATCAACCGCTTCCTCAGGTGTCGAGAAATGTTCACCTCTTATTTTATTTTTTACGTACGGGAATAAACAGAAGTCATTCGGTGCCAAGTCAGGACTATACGGCGGATGACTCATCAAATCGATGTTTTGAGTGCTCAAAAATGCAGTTGTTTGATGTGAGAGCCGATGTGTGAGAGCTCGCATTGTCGGGGTGAAGAGTGGTCCGTCTTCGGCGGTTGGTTTTCCTGATTTCTTGGAAGACAACTGGCAAACAAATGGTTGTGTACCACTCAGAACTGACTGTTCTGCGTTGTTCTGGTGGTACGGTTGTGACATGTCCAGCTTTTCCGAAAAAACAGACTACCATTTGCTTGGAAGTGCTTCGTGCGCCAGACATTTTTGTTGAATTTGGCTCAATTTGAAACACCCATACAGTCGACTGCTGTTTACTTTCGGGCTCATACGCGTAAATCTATGATTTATCACCTATCACGATGTCATATACGTGTTTCGAAGCACAGCGATTGTATTTTTGGAGCATTTCTTTCGAACAAACGACACGAACCTTTTTTGAGCGATTGATAAATTGTGTGGATTTTTTGACGGTCAAGTATTCATGCAATATTGAATGTATGCTGGTCCCATTAGTGCCTAAGGTTGTCTCAATCTCACGACAGGTCACATGATGATCTTGCAATATCAGTTGGCGCACAGCATCAATGGTTTCTGGAACAACAACTGATTTTGGACGACCTTCACGAAATTCGTCTTGGAGTGAACTACGACCTCGGTTGAATTCACCATACCATCGATAAACACTGGTCCTTGATGGAGTTTCATCACAAAAAATTGAATTAAGTTCATAGGTGCACCATTTGTTGAGTTAATCCACGTCGAAAGTTGTAAAAAAAAATCGCTTTTCACGATTTAATTCCATTTTTGCGCGAGATGAATCTTTCAAGTTACCGTAAACAAGATCACTAGCGCTCGTATATCAAAACGTTCTGAGTACGTATAACCTCAATAACCGATTTTTGAATTTTACGGCTATGTTCAAAGTGCTACAGAGCTCGTATCTGGCAATACTATACAGCATTGAATGAAAGGTCTTGACATAACCTAAAAAACAAAGTTAAGCATGTGGTAAACTTTATCGCATTCACCATATAGCCCGGACACGCGCCAAGTGATTACCACCTTTTCCTGTTCATGGCGAACGCCCTTGGTGGTGTGAAGTTGAACTCAAACGAGGCTTGTGGAAAGTGGCTGCCGAGTTCTTCGCAAATAAGAAGGGGGGGCTTCTGTGAGGGGGGTATTGTGAAGTTGGAAAAAGATTATCGAACAAAACGGTGCATATTTGAACTAAATCCGATAACTGTAACACTTTTTATGAAGCATTGAATGAAGAGCAAAAAAGCGGAAGGGAGATATTTGACAACCTTATATAAAGCTCTTTACACATTTGTGTAGTTACGCGATCGAAACTGACATAACCCACAAACGACATCTATTTCAAAATCTAACACCGACCATGAAAGCAAACTACGTCAAACCTCAAGTATGTAAATTGCACCGATTCTTCGACAGAAAATATTGCAGAAATACTCTCATGGGACAGTATTTTTATGCTCAGACGGCGACGTCGTTGTCAATACGTCAACTTTCCATAATGCAGCCATTACTATTCGCCGATGATACGAGCATTATGTAAATCCCTCCGCGCAATTCTATGCCACCATCGTTCAAGTAAGTCAGTTAAAAAAATGAATGTTTGATGTAAACATGTCGTTACACTCATCACCGGACAAATTGACAAGGGTATTTGAAGTTGACAGAGGCATCGGGCGCAAATGTGTGCGATGCCATAATGAAAGGCGAATCTATGAAGTAAGCGCTCGAATGATAAGATTTTGTGACTGACAATTGATGACAGGGTGCGGCTGAGTGCGAGTTTTGTAAGCTATTCGGGGGAGTGCTTTTGTGAGCACGTCGCGGGTTATAAACAGGTCATATTTGTTGAGGAGAGACAAGTTTTGCTCATTCATGTCCAGTGCATGCAAGAAAAACTATCGCAGAAGGACATGATGTAAAATATAAAATTGTTTGAACGCCTGGTGCATGTATGCTTCGTTACAATGCTCGAAAAATTGTCTTACCTACCTTTTTGGAATCCGAGAAGACCATTTTAAATGGTTTTTTAGGCCCCCCGTTCGGAGTCGGAAAAAAACTGTAGGTCCCTTCTACTCGTGAGAGAACAGTAGAGCGCACAACACGAGTGGTTGATGAGCAAGCCATTCCCCTGTGGACTGTCACGCCATACAATTATAACTAATGGGCTTGTCCTCGTTAATCAAGACGCCGGTTGTTTCTGAAATGAGACCCGGTCCTTGAAATCACCACCAAACTTTTTGGGTTACAGTTTTACTAATTTAACATTACCCGAAGAAGCATTGGAAAAGGCTTTGATGTTGAGAATTGTACTTCAGCCCCTTCAGTTGTTGACTGATTTGTGCCATGATGGAGTGCATTGAAGCGGTTTTTGAAACGTGTTCTTGCCCTTTATGGCCTTGTCTTCATATTCGAAAACCGGTTCTGCTTCCTTTAAACTATCATTCATCTGAAGGCCTTCAACAGTCCCATTCTGCAAGTCCAAACAGAGAGGGAAAATTAACAATATCTCCAAAAACGGGCTGTTGCTGCCATGTCCAATACTCAACTTCTTCAGAAATCGAAAATCGTTAAGAAACTCCTCAGGGACTACGAAGACCTCTTCGGCGACGATGAAGAACAGACGGTCAGCGTTAAGAGGAGTTTCCTCGTCGCCGCCCAACAACTGCCCGAAATGCAACAGCAATCAAATCGCCTCCAAAGGCAGATCACGAAGACACACCTGCCAGTGTACTCATCAGAGAACACAAATTTTACCAGGACTGTCGACTTGCTGCTGCATACTTCTCTCAAGGATCCTTACACCCCCTTTGGTTTCAGGGACATTTAAAAGACAATTAACCCTTAAATAGGAGTCTAAATTAGCATTCCCCCTTTGAATGCTATACGGTTGTCAAATATCTCCGCTTTTTTGCTCTTCATTCAATGCTTCATAAAAAGTGTAACAGTGATCGGATTTAGTTCAAATATGTGCTGTTTTGTTCGATAATCTGTTTCCATCTAGACGGCAACTTCATAATACCCCCCTCGTAGAAGCCCCCCGACTTATTTGCCAAGAACTCGGATAGCCACTTTTCACAAGCCTCTTTTAAGTTCAACTCCACACCAACAAGGGCCTTCGCCATGGAGAAGAACAGGTGGTAATCACTTGGCGCTATATCCGGGCTTCTGGACGCTTCTGGTCGATCGCCCGCTTCAAACGGTCCAGTTGTTCGCAGTAGATAGTAGAATTAAGCGTCTGCCCATATGGGAGCAGCTCATAGTGGACGATTCCCTGCCAATCCCACCAATCACACAGCAAAACCTTCCTGGCCGTCAATCCCGGCTTGACCACTGTTTGGGACGATTCACCGGCCTTCAACCACAACCGTTTTCGCTTGATATTGTCGTATGTATTCCATTTTTGTCGCCAGTTACGATCCGCTTCAAAAATGGGTCGAGTTCGCTCCGTTCCAGCAGCATATCGCAGACGTTGATTCGATCCAGAAGTTTTTTTTGCGTCAAATTATGCGGCACCCAAACATCAAGCTTTGCTTTGTATCCAGGCTTCTGCAGATGGTTTAAAATGGTTTGGTGACTAACTCCAATCTCCGGGGCGATGTCACGCGATGCCACATGCTGGTCTAACATGATGATTTCCATGATTCGATCGGTATTCGTCCTCACAGGTCTTCCGGCGGCTGCCTTATCCATGGTGTCATTTTCACCGAACATTCCTCCGCGGTTCGAAGTGAAAGAGTACCATTCCTCAAATCACCATTAATCTCACGGTTCGTTTCTCTAGCGGAATTGCATTTAACGAAGGAAAACTTTAAAATAGTGTGAATTTCGGCATTAGTGAACTCCATCTTTAGACGTCTATAACTGTCGAACGCAATACTTGAACAAATCATGCATAGCGTCGTTTTGTAGGTTATGTCAAGACCTGTCAAATGATGTAGAGTATTGCCAGATACGAGCTGTGTTGCACTTTCTACATAACCGGAAAATTGAAAGGCCAAAAAGGAAGGACAACCTTATATTAGCTTTCAAAAATTAAAATAATATGTGCAGAATTAGTTTATAACTAAAACGTATTCAAAAGACTGGTGTACACTTCGAAATCGCTCCTCAGAATGACGTGGTGCTATTATTTTGCAGCCAAAGCATTTCCGGTAACGGGACCTATTTTAATGACAATCTGCATTTTTTTATTATCTTTTTTATGAGTTATAAGAATGATATAATAAAGATGTTGTGGAATAGATATGAGGTTCCCGCCTGTCCATAGGAAAAGGCAATCAGCATAATGGTGACAAAGTCGAACATGGTGCTATTATTTTACACAGTGCTGTATTGACTTATTTCCTAGACTAACAAAACAACGGACTAACTGATTCTTTACAAGTACTCTACTAGCCAAGGATTTTGGCTGCAATTATAACAAACTAAAGCTGCTTTCCGACGACGACCTAGACTAAAGTGGCGCACACAAGTGGAGAAGGACCACAACCAACTTGGAGTGCGCAACTGGAGGCAGCTGGCGAAAGACCGTGCTGGCTGGAGAGGCATGTTGGTTGAGGCCCAGGTCCACCCCGGATTGTAGAGCCACAGAAGAAGAAGAAGAAAGCTGCTTTCCTATTCTGTTGTTTCTACTTCGATTCCTTCTCTTTTCCTCACAAAACCAGGGTTGTTTTTACTGATTGTCGTTTATAGAGATCAGGAAACGGCTTTTTTCATTCCAGGGAATGTTGAGCTCAAGGCCCACTACTTCCGTGTGTTCGTCGTCAAGTCACGACACTAGCAGCAACTTCTTAAACATTTTTGCATGTGTTTCTCTTGTGCATCAGGAAGGATCTACGACCAATGCTTTGAACATGAGTTCGTGTCTGCTTTTGCTTTCAAGCGTTTTGCTGTTTGGAGTTAAACACAAACAACACCGAACGCCTCATTACCCCTGATGTCCATATAACCTTGAATTATATCAAATTTTCGCAGAAGAATGATACGCATCTTAACGCTCCACGAAGCGGATAAACTCTGAGTTCAAAAAAGGCATCTGCCTCTGTCGAAGATAAGTCAGAGCTGCCACCTAATCAGCGACGTCCCACGATCGACCTCTTCGCAATTAAAAAAGTAAATAAGGACACCGATAGCAATCAAAGGCTTATGAATAAATTTTCCTCATTTTTGCCGTCGTCTTCGTCCACGAGGAAACGATTAAATCACTCATCACACGCAGGCTGCTTCTGGAGTCAAGACGTCCAACGGAGGGGAAGCCTCTAGGAGCCGGCGAAGATTCGATAGAAGTTGAAACACAAAAGAATAATCTCATCACAAGGCAGCAGCTGCCGGCTACCCCCAGCTAGGCAGAGGGTCGCATTGCGCATGTCATGAAACCTTGGCGGCGGAAGGAATGAAAAGGTGGTCGAATGCGGTGAGCTCCAACATTCGCTTTGATTCCTTCGCTCCGAACGGTTGTCTCGATTTCAGTGGAGTCCTCTTGCGTAGTTTTGTGCGTGAATTTCGCGTTTGAGTTCGAGTCCCTCAGAAGGTGATTTCGACAACAAAGCGTCGCAGTGTCGAAGTGCTGAATTGCGAAAGTGTAAGTGGTGTTGGGTGCAGTTCTAAATCGAGGATATCACCGGCAGTTAAGTGCGAGTGAGTATTAAATTACTTTGTACCTTCTTCGTGTTTAGGGTTAGCTGTGGCGCCCGTGGAGTACATTTTCCCAGATTATATCAAGCGTCAGTTAGACAAACAATATCCTTAGAAGGGGATGTATTCTTATGCTTCTCGGTCACTCTTGTGACGTTTGTGGAGAGGGGGGGTATGTGCAGGCCCGACAGAGGTGTGTTTGGAAATTGATTAACCGGTGTTGGGGTTATTGTGTCCTGCCATACGACGCTAATTGGTGTCGGGTGAACGCAAGAAGGGATTCATTAGAAGCGGTCATTTGGCAGGAGAATTAAATGATCAACGAGTGACAGCTTGTCGCCAAAATGACCTCGTCCATCATGAAAATTGGTTTTTCTGCCCTTCCATTTTTTAGGCAATTCATTAATTCTTTAATTCAGATGAGGCAGAATTTCCTTTTTCCAGAAATGTTCTCAAAACAGAGTTTTTGCGCGTCGCTTCGTTACTGTCAACCACAGACCGTCCCTAAGCAGAACGGGACCGAGTGAGATAAAAACAACTCGGTCTTCATGTGGAATGCCAAATTTCAGAGAACTTTACTTCTGTTGAATACAAATCTGAATGGCATTCTGAAGTATGACTGATTGCATTTAGATGCAGTGCATGCATGAATTAACTTTTTCCGCATTTGGTGAATCGCTTGTGTTCATGCCTGAATCAAACGTAAAATTCAATTTCGGCTTATATCCTTGACGCTGCAGGTGTATGTGTATGATCAAGAGCTGGTACCGTTGTCAATTGCATGTCTCTTACACTCGTGGACCCTGTTAATCTTCTAAGCTCACTGGGACATGTCGGTATGGTGCAGTATGGGATGAATTTGAAAACGGAGAAGCTTAAAACTCATTAACAAGTTAATTTTCATTTGTTCCTTCTCAGTGCGTTCATCTCTTTGGTTATGGCATTCCTTAATGAATTCAGGTTGACGCCGTCTTTCCACTCCATCTTCGTGGAATCTCCATACCATGCTGTGTTGCTTATGGTATTCTTTTAATAGTGTTTCAACTGCATTGCGTTGACTTCGTTGACGTCTACTTTTAACTCGAACGCAAATCCTTCCATTTAACAATAATCTTATTTTCATTGAATCTTCTTGCCAAACCCGGCAACGACACAACTCTACAAAGAGAAAATAAATTGTCAACGGAGGCGGTCATGAAATTAAATGAATACAAATAACGGCACTTACCACCATTGTGAATTTATTTGCCGTAAAAGAAAACGAATAACTTTGTCTCTTTCCTTTTGATTTTTTTTAAATTTTAATTTCTAATTTATTGAAAAATTAACTGAATGCAACAAATACTGAACGTGTGAAGTTGTTTAAATTATTTTGAGCCAACAAATCTGTAAACATGTCTCAGTGGAAATGAATTATTCTTCTCGACTACGTGCTTGTAAAACAAAGATACTGTGAAAATTGAAGTGAATGCATACTCGCAATTCAAAAATCAAATCCAAATCCAAAAGAGCTGAAAATATAGGAACCACCAACACTTTGAAATTATGGAAATGAACAACTCTGTTTAACCTGAAGGACATTTCAACTTTCCAAATTTAGTACGAATTCCAAATCCTAGAGGTTCTAAAAAGGAAAAGGAAGTGGGTTGTGAGTGGGAAATAGTGGTGGCAAAAGTACTTTAACTGGATTATTTGCTTCAGGACATAATTTTGTTTTGAGCATTCGTGCACTTTGGATATAAGGCGTTTTTAATCATTTGGGTCTTGACCCTTTTCGGACATCTATCATTTTTGAGCTTCGATTGGAAATTTGGTTTATTTTGGTATTCTGGTCATTTGAAGATTTTTGTCATTTCGGTAATTTTGCCTTTTCGCAATTTTGGTCATTTCGATAATTTAGACTTTTCGGATTTTATGTCATTTCAAGATTTGCTGTTATTCCGCCGATTTGAATTTTTCGGAAGTTTGGTCTTTTCAAAATTTTGATCAGGTTTGGAATTGATATTTGGGTCATTTCAGGAACTTCAGGAACAGGTCATTCCGGCAATTTGAACTTTACGTTATTTTGGTCATGTCAAGATTAGGGTCATTCCGGTGACTTGGACTTTTCGGGATTTCGGTCATTTCAGGATTTTGGTAATTTCCATAAATTATGGGAATTTTGGTAATTTCAAGATTGTGGTACTTTCCGTAATTTTAACTTTTCAGGACCTCGTTCATTTTGTTCCTTCGATCGGAGTTTCAGATTTGCAATTTTGATCATTTTAGAAATTCAGTCATTCCGATAATTTTGACTTTTCGCGATTTTGGTAATGTCAAGATTGTGACCATTCCGGTTATTTATGAACTTTGGGATTTCGCTCGCTTAAAGATTTCTGGCTTATTGGTGATTTGGACTTTTAGGAATTTTGGTCATTTCAAGATTGTGTTAATTTTCGTAATTTTGACTATTAAAAAGTTCGTTAATTTTGGGACCTAGATTGGAATTTCGGAATTGGAATTTGTTACTTCTGGTAATTTGGACTTTACGGGATTGTGGTCGTGTCAAGATTGTGGTCATTCCTGTGTCATGGATTTATCGTGATTTCGCTAATTTCAAGATTTTTGTCCTTTGGGTTAATTTAAACTTTTTTGGGATTTCGCCCATTTTAAGATCTCGGTCATTTCGGAAAATTCGACTTGTCGGAATTTTGATCATTTCAAGATTGTGGTAATTTCTGTAACTTAGACTTTTCATGACCTTGTTCATTTTGGGCCCTCGATCGTGGTTTTGGAATTGGAATTTTGGTCATTTCAGAAATTTGGTCCTTCCAGTAATTTAAACTTTACGGGATTTTAGTCGTATTTGGTCGTCATTCCGGTGAATTGGACTTTTCGGGATTTTGGGCATTTCAAGATTTTGGTTATTTCAAGACCTCGTTCATTGTGTTCCTTTGATCAGAGTTTTGGAATTGCAATTTCGGTTATTTAAGAAATGCGGTCATTCCGATAATTGTGACTTTTCGCGATTTGGGGAGTTTCAAGATTGTGACCATTCCGGTTATTTGTACATTTCAGGATTTCGCTCGCTTAAAGACTTCGGTCTTATTGGTGCTTGGCACTTTTAGGAATGCTGGCCCTTTCAAGATTGTGGTCATACTGGGGATTTGAGCTTTTCGGGATTTTAGTCGTTTCAAGATTTTGGTAAATTCGGGCATCTCGGGATTTTCCTCATTTCGGAATTTGTTTTTTGCTTCGGAATTTTTGCCATTTCGAAACATTCATGTTGCTATTGCCCCGGCATAGTTCCTTAAAAATGAAATAGGTGTCCCCAAAGAAATTTAACTCACACCAGCACAAGTTGTTTTCAAAAGTCGTACAACAACTTAAATAGGCATAATCGAGTACACGCCTAAAAATAAACGGGCAATGTTCTCTGTATTTATATATGTAATTATCTTTAATCTATGGAACAAAATTTCATGTCATATTGCCGACATAAAATACCAGGAATATCGATGTGAAGGTTTTGTAATATTGTATGGCGCAGCAGTCCACAAGGAAATCGAACCTGTGAGCTTTGCGGTGTGATTGTTGCACCTTACATAGTGGGCGGCAGATACGAGGTGTATCTTATATTACAGATTTCTAGCCATAATTATCTTTTCGGTTAATTGGCCTGACTTCATTATGGCGCTTGTTACTATTCGCCCACTCTTTCTGCCTCCTCATGGATTTTTCATTGAACTTCATGATCATGATGTATTGTGTTAATCGAGAACCACAGGGGTGGGCGTCCGCATTCAGAAAATTAGCATTCGTAGAAATATGTTGCACACTAACATTTGAAGTTCAGACTACATTTAATATTTCAAAAACTCGCCAACAGCCACTTCGGGTTTTCTTTAAAAGATCACATATTTTAAAGGTGGTTAATTGAGTTCTTGAGACACGTTTTTCCTTAAAATTACTGTCGGTCTCATAGGTCTGTGACACAAACTTTTTCATCGGTTTGTCTCCGAAAACGAGAACGCAGCAAAAAATATCAGTCTTCATTCTGTACCACTCTAATTAGAGAAAAGCTTCTTACCTCATAACTTTAAGTACATTTTCACACAACTGAATGTCACATAAACGTGTCAAATGCGATCTAAAGAGGTGTACGCATTTTATTTTCAATTGTCGCACGTTCCGTGGACAAGAATTGAAAATCACGACGATTTCACACGTTCACACAACACAATCCTTGTCACGTGTGCATTCAGAATCACTCCTGCCTCCATCTCCAATATCCTTTTTTTGTCATAGTCTCTCTCACTGAAATTCCATCGATGATGTATAGACATAGTTGAACACCAGTTGCCTCCGTTGCCTGCTTAGTTTAATTTCGATTAACTGCGTTGCATGGTGACAAGCTAAATTCTCGAGATACTTAGCGGGGGAGTTTGATTAACAATGCGGAGTGATGTAACTTTATCGACACGAATCACCGTTGTCTATCGCCGAGGGAAATCAATTTATAATCTAATGCCTGTTCTATGGTCTCCTTTCGCCGAGATTTTACACCCTTGCAGGCATTCAATTGCATAATCAAATTTCAATCAGTATTATGTTTTTCGAGGAAGGAGAAGTGTGGGGTGCGCTTTGAAACCCGGTTGTAGGTTTGCTCTGTTCCCACCTTTGGTTTATCTTATTTGCTTCGCCTTCATAAAAGAATACTGTTTGTGAACATCTTGAGGAGGAAATGGTCTCCCAGAAATAATTGCTTGTCTTTCAATTTTAGTGAGTTCACGTTACACTACGTGTGCTACAAGGAAGACATTTCGATCCCGTACTGTTTCTTTTTGGTTATAAACGATGATCATGAAGTCTAAAACTATTTTTCTTGGTTTTTTTGGTTATTATCGATGATCATGAAGTATAAAACTATTTTACTATTTTGAATTTGTAAGGGCATCAACGAAGTTGTGGAGCAGAATTTGGAGCCGTTGAGAGAAGACCGGTCTAGTAATAATAACAACTGTATGTCGCGACAGTTCACAAGGGACCAAAGTCTAGCTTACTCATCAACTCCTCGTGTTGTGGGCGCTACTGTTCTCTCATGAGTAGAAGGGATCTACAGTTATTTGCCAACTCCGAACGGCGAAGTTTGAGAAGCTTTCTTAGACAGTTATAGCTCTTTGAGTCAAGTCAGCAGCTTGAAAGAGGTGGGGCCGAGAAGAATTGGAGGTGTTCAGCCGGGAATCGAAACCGAGTGTCGTTCTCTACCCACTACGCCACGGCGGCCAACAGACCGGTCTGCTACCTAATTAATGAGCTTTTGCGTTGAGTTTTATTTGGAGAACTTTACAGTAGGGCTTAAGTATTTTCATTTTAGCGGCAATCGGAATTTTCGTTTTGTGTTTACAACCAAGCTGGTTGTGGCTTATTCACTAAGAGCAGCAACATAAGTCATTTCCACAAGAAAACATTTGCAGATTAAAATATTCTTCAACTTCGTGTGGCGCTGCAGTCCGGTGTGGACCTGCGCCTCAACCAACATGCGTCGACAGCCAGAACGATCTGCCTCCAATTACGCGCTCAAGGTGCGTAGTAATATTTTTTTACTCAGCCTAGACCGTCGTCTGTTGCGTTGTCCCAATGGTTCGGATTCTAAGACTTCTCGAGCCGGAGTCATATGCTCTACATGCCCTGTCCATCTTATGCGTTGAATCTAAAGACGGTTGATCAGGCTCATACCGTCCATAAAGTTCGTCTTCTCTTTCAAATGCCATCAACGCACGAATGAAGTAAAAATCGCGCTCAGAAATGTTTTCTCGAAAAGATAGCCCTTAATCTCCCAGTCCGTAGTAGTGTCCAAGTTTCCGAACGAATTGCAGACAAGTTGATTTACAAAGCCGGTTCTATCACTCAATTGCGTCTTAAGGCCAAAGAAAAAGCCTGCTACAAAGCCTGCTAAATCTATCGAGAGACGGCTCTTTCACTCAATTGCGACTTGAGTCAAAAGAAAAAGCCTGCTACAGAGCCTGCTAAATCTATCGAGAGACGGCTCTATCACTCAATTGCGACTTGAGTCAAAAGAAAAAGCCTGCTAAATCTATCGAGAGACGGCTCTATCACTCAATCGCGTCTTGAGTCAAAAGAATAAGCCTGCTACAGAGCCTGCTAAATCTATCGAGAGACGGCTCTATCACTCAATCGCGTCTTGAGTCTAAAGAAAAAGAGATCTGCTTTTGAATTCGGTGATGATGTTTTTATCCCTATTTACCGCGAAACAGAGATGGAGCTTGTGCTGAATAGTGTCACGCTCTGCCCGAAGCGTTTTGCGTCCTTTCTTGATGACAGTATGTACTTTCTTTTCTCATTTATCGCTAGACTCATTTTAGCCGCTTTTGCTTTAATCCCACCAAGCGCCTCACTGACGGCTCACTGTGTTCGTCCAATCACGCGTCCAAATGTCACAGTTGAGCCGACTTTTGAAAGATCCTGCCTCTGGTGTGAACCTCTGAGTAAGGCACGACTTCCTCATGATTAAGAAGTTAGTCGCGTTGCCTTGTCTTACAAATTAGGACCATATGCTTTCAAATCGTTCGAGGCGGTCTCCTGTGGCCATCGTATCATGTAGCGCTGTCCTGTTGCAATAACATGCATCTTCTTTGTTTTGCACTAGGACCCAGGGCGGATCTGCAATTTGTCCAAAATGCCTGATTAGTTAAGAAGCTGGTCACTGGTGTCAACATCATTTGTAAGACAAAGGGGAAAGTAGCAGTCATGTATAGCGGTTGCAATTGGCGCCCAGTAGAAGGCTTTGCTTGATAACGCAGCCGTTCCTTTAAGAATTTTTCTCATCGAAGAAAATGATTTTCTGACGGAGGCCTAATGCAATCCATCAGTCGACTGGTCTTTTGGCTGCTGCATGTCGTTCGTCAAGTTGTGACTTGTGACAAGAACTTGGGATAAGTACTTGCAACGTAAATGTTTTTACTTTAAATGAAGGTTACTGCCTGGCAGTACAGTGGACCAGTATTTGAGTCTGAGCGACCCAGTGCAATATATCCCAAACTCCACCAAAAAAAGGGTAAATGTTGACTTCCGTGGAACATTAACGGATGCGATGTGTGTGATGTGTGACTATGTTTTTCGGAATGTTTTGCTTCTCAAGGATTGGTGTATGTTTGTCGAATATTTTGAAAGTGCGCTCTAATTTACTTACCACCAGCTGTGAATATTCAAATGAACATGAAACTTTTGGTATCTGTTAAATTGATGAAGCGTTCAGGTTTGTTGTTTGCAAACAGAACACATAGTTCAATGAAACATGGATATCCACTTTGGTCTTCATGGTTTTCGATACAAATTAAATTTCTCTTGAGAGGCACTTTGAACAGTTGTTACTTATGTAAGTTGTTCCTCAAATTCCGTAGTGGACAAGAGTATTTGCAGGGAATCAAATGACTTGTTGCTTGTGAGAGTCCCCTTAAACTGCATTCAACAATGTAAACGCAGTAATCCTTGAAGTCATGAATAATTCTGAGTTCAGTGAAATCTCAGAATCCTTTAACATTTCCCCTAAGCAATCACTTCTCAGGTAAACACATTTTGTATGTTTTCAAATCTCCATTGGGTCAACGGTCTCGCAATTACTTGTAAGGAATTTTCTGCTGAATTCCAGAAGACGAAGCATAACTGCTTAGGAAATCAAATTAGAAAAGTTCCATAAATCCAATTTTCAAAAGAAGTTCGTACCTGAGCACAAACTCATCCATCTGGACCTTGTGGCACGACTTCAGAAGTCTCACGTATTTAGGACTGCATATCGTCTCAACGGCGTTAGTCTGTGTGCAAAACACGGCAATCCAGGAATTGAGTATTTTTAGACACGTGACAGGATGAATGTCTGTTCAGGCTCCCACGCATTTGATTTGCCGTCCTTGGGGGCAGAGTTTTCGTCGCGGTGTATAAGTAGACGCCAGAGTCATCGCTTCACTAAAAATTCTCAGAATTCAACAATTGCTGGGATATGAAATTAAACAACTTTTTGCTCCACCGCGGCAAATGGGATTTCTTAGGGGTGGGTTTCCCGGAAATCAATTCTAATGGCATCCACTTTGTGCGAATAAATAACGACTCCCATTACGATACTGACCTTCGCACAGGTGAAAAGGAATAATGATTTTCTCTTTTTTGTCACGTCGACGTAATGATGGCCTTGACATCGTTGAAACTGAGGCGGGTGTACCGACATTGAGAGGCACGTTTTCAGTTTGTGTCGATATCAAAAGAAAAGCAATTAAGACAAAATATGAATGCTTGAGAGAAGATACGAAGTAAAGAGATTCGATTGATGGGTATTTTGTTCAGGGGAACTCATCCTTATAATGCACCAGACAATGTTGCAGAAAAATGGCAATTTTGAATTTCGTTTAGCATCGTCGGTAGGTGCGATAAATAATTTCCCGTACTTAAGTGGGAGGCCAAGAGTAACAACATGGCGTGCTGTCAGTTAACCAAATGATGCCAAGTCAAATTTTCATGGTTGTTTAGGAAAAATGATTGCTTGTGATCTAAATGGCTTAAAATTTTATTGGATAGGAAATATTAGGCGACTTGTTTTTATATCTGATTAATCTGTTAGACATCAACTTGGACTATAAGACGTTCCTTTGACTGCCATGAGGCAGCTGTTCTTTCCATTTGTCAAAATAAAAGACACAGCAAAGCAGAGCAACGTTGAGTTGAGTTTATTGAGTCTATTGTTCCTGATACAACAAAGTTGGCCATACAAAAAGTTAATATCCAAAATGTCCACCAACATCTCCATTGAGTTATTCCTTCTGTGCTGGATAATATCTGAAAGCGATAGAAGAGAATCTATGTAAGATGTAGGTTGGCCTCACAATGTTAACTTACCTTATATTAACTTACATAAAGACAATTGAACACCTGCGTAGGAGGCTGGAGGCTGCAGAAGATTGTTCATACGGTGTTAAACGTTACGCAAGGTAGTTCTTCTTTTAGGAACATAAATTACATATATATGATGTTCATCATAATATACATTTTTAGTGATTTTTATCTGTTGTATATTTGCCGAGTATTCAATAAGGAGCGGGGTTGTTGGTTAAAAACTGTTGGAACCACAAATGACAGTTGTTGTCGTCCATAGGAATTATGTATCCTCGGTATCTTCAGTATTCCATTCGCCCTTTGTCTAGTGTTGGCTCCGTGATCAATTGGGTGTATACCACGTTGATCGTTTCGACGAATTTCGTGAAGGTCGTCTAAAATCAGTTGTTGTTCCGGAAACCATTGATGCTGTGCGCCAACTGTTATTGCAAGATCATCACTGGAGCTATCGTGAGATTGAGACAACCCTAGGCGTTAGTGGGACCAGCATACATTCAATATTGCCTGAACATTTGACCTTCAAAAAAATTTTTTCGTGTTGGATCCCACCTAATTTGTCAATCGCTCAAAAAGAGGCTCGTGGCGATTGGTCAAAAGAAATTCTCCAAAAATACGATCGTAGTGCTTCGAAACACGGCTATGACATCGTGACAGGTAACGAACCGTGTTTTTACGCGTATGAGCCCGAAGGTAAACAGCAATATGGGTGTTTCAAATTGAGCCAAATCCAACAAGAGTTACACGCGCACGAAGCACTTCCAAGCAAATGGTCGTCTGTTTTTTCGGAAAAACTGGACATGTCGCAACCGTACCACTAGAACAACGCAAAACAGTGAATTCTGACTCACAACCATTTGTTTGCCAGTTGTCTTCCAACAAGTCAGGAAAACCAACCGCCGAAGACGGATCACTCTTCATCACGACAAGAGGTCAACGTTTTTCTACACCTGAAGAAGGGGTTGATGCGTTTAAAATGCGTGTTTTGGAGATACCTCAATCAGAGTGGCAAGAGTGCTTCGACAATTGGTTCAAACGCATGCAAAAGTATATAGATCTTAATGGGGAATATTTTCAAAAACAATGAAGCAACTTTTGATGATTGATATTTGGTTTTGTTCTCTACGCTCTCTGTACGCTCTCTCTTGCGACTCTCGTAAGATCGCAACTTAATTCTAGAAAAATACTTAAAACTAGGTTATATTTATCTCAATAATAGCTCTTAAATCTAATTTACTGACCATAAGCAAATGCTCTAAGCTAATCTATGTCAAATTCAAAATTGCCTTCGGACACAAGTAAATAATTTTTTAATATAATTGTATATAGTTCTTTGTTCTTCCAAGGAAAGGCTGAAAAGCTTGGCTCATTTGTTTTTGTTTTAACCTATCTTAACCTATTCTTAATTTAAACTTAACTAACAAAAACTGTAGGGCCTTTCTACTCGTGAGAGAACAGAAGCGCGCACAAGACGAGCAGTTGATGGCCCTGGTCCCCCTTTGGACTGTAGCGCCAACAATTATTATTATTATTAGTATCGAATGGACTAATGAGAAGTATACCTGTTTCAGAACCTCAAATGGGGTGTAATTGCTCAGATGATAAAGAGCATACGTTGACTGGCGGAGTCGCTTGCAAAGAGACTTTATGTGAATGTCCCACTTGAAGTTGCAGTCTACTTCTACTTCAAGATATCGATACACGTTGAGTGTGTCAATGTATGACATTAATAGACGATCCTATTGTATGGGTAGGTCGTATGTGCATTATTTTCTTTATTTTGGAGTTAATTATGTGGCCGTTATCGTGATGCCAACGCAGAGCATTGTTGAACTCTGATTGCATTGTTTGAGTTGCTCTGGTTTGTTATTCACAATTATGGCTGTATCATCAGCATATTGAAAACCAACGCCTTACGCATATAATTTACATAAATAATAAAGAGGAGAGGCCCAAGAATGATTCTTTGAGGAAAACTCAACTCAACTTTGCGTATATTGCTACGTGACTTAAATTTTCGGTAATCCCTAACCAAATCACCTAGTCATTCCTTTCAGTCAGTGTTGGCAGTTTTTTTTTCACCTAATTCACGATTTGATTGTATTAATTGAGTTGCAGTCGATTAAGTTTCTCCTCTATGGATTAAGCTCATAGTTCACCACATCTCTCTGGGGCCGCCAATTATATCTGACACACCGTGAAGGTTTTTCTTTATCGTTGTTGGAGACGATGATGGCTGGAGAGGCATGTTTTTTGAGGCCCAGGTTCACCCCGACTGTAGCGCCACGAGAAAAGAAGAAGAAGATGATGAAAAAATGGGTTCACCAGACTTATTCTAATATTTTTTCTTCTTGGGGTTATCGTTGTAAATCCACTTTTAATCTCCAGTCACGATCCGGTGTAAAATTCTCTTCTTTGATGTCTTCCAAAAAGCAGCTTCGAGGTGAAAATTTGCCTTTCGAATTTTACTGGCTCTAATTCTTGTAACAGTAGTCGCCGTGGCGTAGTGGGTAGAGTGCGACGCTCACACGCCGAAGGGTCTAGGTTTGACTCCCAGTTCAACACCAATTTTTCTAATATTTCACTGCACCACCTCTTTCGAGCTGCTGACAACACTCAAAGAGTAATAACTGTCTAAGAAAGCTTCTCAAATTTCGCCGTTCGGAGTCGGCAAAAAACTGTAGGTCCCTTCTACTCGTGAGAGAACAGTGGCGCGCACAACACGAGTAGTTGATGAGCAAGCTAGGCCCTGGTCCCCTTTGGACTGTAGCGCCAACAATTATTAATTATTGATTCTTGTAACACGTTCTTTAACCGCACGGGAGTTGTTTGCCTGAGCGACTTCCGAAGATTGTGCGATTGGTACGGATCTTAATCCAGTATTTCCCTGCAACTCCTCGTCTGCCCAAGGAGGGCTGTTCGTGAGCTCTACGAACAGAGAAGAAGGGAAGAACAGCGGCTTCTCAGAAGAAAAAGAAGAAGCATGAGAAGCGCGCGTTCGAGGAAATGGAAAGGTGCTATGGCAGGAATGAAGTCCGAAAGTTTTGTCGAAAGGTAAAACAGCTATCCAGAGGATACAAGGTTCGGAACAAGGCCTGCAGAACCAAAACGGACAAGTCGTAGTAGAGTCGCAGTCTGTGCTAAGAATCAGGAAGATCATTTCTGCAGAATCCTTAATGGCGGAGACGACCCAAAGCCCGCTGTTAGGCAGAGTGTTCCACTCGATTTGCACGATAATAAACAAGAATTCCGTCCCTCTGATTTAGACAAGGTTAAGATAGCAACAACCAAGCCGCTGGAGCGGATGGACTGTACACAGAACTATTTAAAACAGTCGGAGATGACCTGGTTGGACGCATGCACCAGCTCATCTGTAAGATATGGTCGGAGGAAAACATGCCCGATAAGTGGAATCTCAGTGTCGTTTGTCCGGTCCATAAGAAGAGAGACCCCTTTGACTGCTCCAATTACCGAGGGATCAGCCTTCTTAACATCGCATACTAAATCCTCCCTTCCATATTGTGTGAGCCTCTGAAACCATTTGTCCATAGCCTGATAGGTCTCTATCAGTGTGGTTTCAGACCAAGGAAGTCCACAATAGACCAGATCTTCACATTACGGCAGATCCTGGAAAAGACTCAAGAACTCGACACCCACCACCAATTCGTTGATTTTAAGGCCACATTTGACAGTGTGCATAGAGACGAGCTATACAGTGCCATGTCTAGTTTTGGCGGGCTTTGTCCTCCACGCTGAAATCACCACATTTGAATCCTCAAAGCCTCTCTGCATGACTTACCGATCGCAGCAGATTTATCATACGCTTCTACAAATTTTCGATAGGTTTCAGTTTCACTTTTCGTCCAATTAAAAAGGAAAATCAAAACTTCCCGCAAATGCTGTCTTTTTAAATCATATCCATTAATTTTCAAAGAGGCAAGGAATGGGTCTGTTGCACACTTAATACGAGTATTGCTCACATATGTTACACCTTTCCAATAAGGTAGGTAATCGCTTCCAAGGTCAGCCGCAACTCGCACGTGGCGCCATCTTTTGAAAACGTAATGAATTAACTTGTTCCTCCAAAAATAAGTTACATAAATCCTATCAAACATTGTTGCAGTTTGCAATGGTTGCAAGTAAAAAATTTAATAAACAAATTAAATGGTGTTGTAGTCTACAGTACAGCCAGGTAAGGCGTCTTCAGCAACTGTTGGTTTTGTGCATCCTGTTGCTCTCATAGGAATCGGAAAGGCAAGGTGATCCAATGCTTGTTTTAAAAGAACCACGCATGACCTAAGTTAAACATTATCGTTTGTTTCAGTAGTCATCCAGTTGGCTTCAACAACAAAACACCACTTGAGTGAATATCACCTAACCAGTGACCGCCCAAGCGATTTCTAGTCAATACTGGCGTCCGTGTCTGCCTCCTAGCCGAAAGTGCAATTTTACCAGAAGCTAATTGAACTTTATTGCTCTTAACCTAATTTGTAAATTGATTCCCTCCGCAGTTACCACAAAGTTCCCGCATATAAAGTTCTCCTGCATTTAAATATCCCCGCGTTTTACCTGCTTCCTCACTTTGCCTTCCCAGTCTCACAACCTCACGAGTTCCTCACAATTGTGAATTCAAGTAGAACTCAGTCCTGGCATGTGCTGTAGTGTTTGCGAAGTCAACAGGTGGAGGTGGCGCATTCGCCGGAAGAGCTTCTCATGCGACGAGAACAAGGTGCAGGCGACGGGGTATGGGCAGGACACTCGCTGATTGAGAAATCGGTTCATTTCAGTTCACAAGAGCTCACGTGGAGGATTGTTTCAAAACTTTCAGGGCCATTTGTTGAAGAGGACTTCTTCTCAAGTCAATCATGATGTTCAATTGCTTGTGGATGATTGTGGGGCATAGAGTCAAAGAGCGAACTTAATCGACCTCAAAGTGATGACTGAATGCTGAGTGTGGTCCGATGAAAGCTGCATGTTTTGCACATATCCCATCCCTCAATCTTCTTGTTAATTCATGCCTTCGAAGCCCCATACCCTCTTTAAAGTCATTTCTGTTGTCTGTCATAAAAACAAAAAAAAAAAAAAAAATCGAAATGACGACCCTTAAGCACCCGTATGGTTTCGAAATGTCAGAAATTCAATTATCGGCCTATTGCCAAATTGCCCACGCTCTTTGATGCCTTTTAGCTCCCGGAATTCGTTCTGATTTACGACCCCAAAAAAGAGGCGTGACCTACGGCAGCCATAAAAATCTGTCGATGTGAAAATAAATGCCACCAGCCCATCAAATTTTTTATCGCGACTACGGTTCGAGGCTTATAGCAGTGTATCGCATTTTCGAAAATGTGTCAAATCCGTTTGGGCTGCCCTTCAAGTGACGTACGTGTCCTTCGAGAAGAATTTCATTTGCAATTTAAAAGAATATCTTCCCATTAAATTATGGCAGGGGGTGGGTGGAATTCTGGCTACAGCGGCAGTGGCCTTTGTGTTAGCATTCCTTTTGAGCAGTTTATTCAGCTAGGAATTTTTTGAAGGACGAGTCGACCGAGAATCGTTTTGATTTAAATCAGATCAAAGGCTGTGACGGGAAATGGATGGGAGTAAACAAAACAGGAACCCAGCACTTGTCCTCGGTAGTTGAAGAGCACCCAACGATGTGACAAATTTTTTCCCTCAGCCACTCCATAATAGGGCCTAGAGTTGATGTCTCGTGATCGTGCTATTGCTGCGCCAGTTATCCACCAAACAATTTTTTCCTGACGAATAAAATGTTCAGCAAAAAACTCGTCCTGCCAGCTGTGATGGTGGTGTGCTGTGCATTGTCGTTAGCACTTTAACGTCACCAGCCCTTCGTAATCCCCTTGAGTGGTCGATGTGTGCACAAAAATAAACACACTTCAATTTAATTATTCGACAAAGCTTACGTTTTTATGATTTTTCGTTGGCAAACTGAATGTCGATTGAAACTGTGAGAGGCGCAAAGGTTGGACAAAAACGGTTCTGTTGATGAGTAAAATTTATTAAATTTTTAGCAGTAAATGTACTGCATCCGCTTTTAAAATTTTCGTTATTTTTTCTATTTTGTAAGAAACGTTTGTTTAGATTTTTGCTCAATTAATCCTTTTTAATTTCTGTATTGTATTGTAAAGCACTTTACTTCATGAAGAAACTTATGATGTGAGCAGAACTTAATTCGTTTCAATAAGGCCAACAACTTTAAGTTTCTTACACATTCTTATCAAGAAACACTGTATTAGCTTTGAAAAATTTTTTTTTTATTAACTTGTAACCACGTTCCGATTCAAATCAGACACTCCTCCAATATTCTCGATGTCCGAACCCGGATATCGAGAGATAAGCGAAGTCGAGGCATGCCAATACGGTTTGACGTCGGAAAGCTACGATCGCAGCTAATCGCTGGGAACTTGGCCGACCGAGTCTCCCTGAAACTCGCTCAGTGTTCGACGTTGCCTGCACTAACCATAGAAGAAGACTGAAAACGTTGTCAGAAAGCCATCAAAGAAGTTACCATTGATGTGCTGGGTCTCACGTCACTTCCCAGAAGCAACCCATGGTTTGACGATGAGTGCAGGCAAGTGCATGCAGCCAAACAAGACGACAACGAATATAAGGCAACGCTGCATTGATCAACGAGGGCTGTTCGTGAGCTCTACGAACAGAGAAGAAGGAAAGAGCTCAGAAGGAAGGAAAAAGAAGGAGCATGAGAAGCGTGCAGTCGAGGAAATGGAAATGTTTTATGGCAGGAATGAAGTCCGAAATTTTCTCGAAAGGTAAAACAGCTATCCGGAGGATTCAATGTTCAGACCGAAGCCTGCCGGAACCAAAATGGACAACCCGTGGTAGAGTCGCAGACTGTGCTGGGAATCTGGAAGGATCATTTCTGCAGACTTCTTAACGGCGATGATGGCCCCGATTCCGCTGTTAGGCAGAATGTTCCACTCAATTTGGACGATGATAGACAAGAATTCAGTCCCTTCGATTTAGACGAGGTGAAGATAGCAATATCCAAGCTGCTGGAGCGGATGGACTGCCCATAGAACTATTTAAAACAGCCGGAGATGACCTGTTTGGGCACACGCACCAGCTCATCTGTAAGATATGGTCGGAGGAAAGCATGCCCGATGAGTGAAATCTCAGCGTCGTTTGTGCGGTCCACAAGAAGAGAGACCCTTTTGACTGCTCCAATTACCGAGGGATTAGCATTTTAAACATCTGAGTTAAGAAGGCATTCTGAGTTGATTGGTTTGGCGAGTTTACTTTGCGTTAGAAAATGGATTTTGACCCAGTAGGGCTTCCAACTCCTCAAATTTTTTGGGCTGCCCAAACACCCAATCACTTAAATGTTCTCGACACTTAAATCGTCGCCTCAAAAGTGACAAAACCACTCTTTCCATGACTAATCATCATCTCGGTCGGAGCATATTCTCCATAGACTTCTTCACGCATTTGATGGGTTTTAGCTATTCTTTTCTTCCATTTAAAGATGAAAATTAAGACCTCCCTCGAATTTTGTTTATTTAAGACCAATCCGGCCATTTTCGAAATGCACAATGTAATGTCTAAAACAGCCGCTGATCCACACTGATTGTTACAAGTTTCCAATAAAGTAGGCAGCCACTTCCAAGATCAGCCACATTTTGCTGGTGGCGCCATCTTATGGAAGTGTGCAATTTGAAGCCCTCAATATGATCAGGCTATTGTACAGAAACAGCTTAAGAAGGGGGCTCTCGAGAGCAGGAAGATAGAAAACACCAGGAGCGACTTCAGGCTTTAAAACAATTTGATGGTTATGTAAATCATCGATGGAACACCTCGATCTGAGAAACAGATGCTGAACGTCTTTTCTTGTCTCTGATTACACCTCGATCTGAGGAATCGATGCTGAGCGTCATTTCTTGTCCCTGATAACAGCTAGATTCAGTTTGGTTGCCTTACGCCTGTATGCATAATAGAAAGACAACAACACTTAATCTGGTCGATAATAATAATAATAATTGTTGGAGCGACAGTCCACAGGGGGACCAGGGCCTAGCTTGCTCATCAACTACTCGTGTTGTGCTCTCTCACGAGTAAAAGGGACCTTCAGTTGTTTGCCGACTCCGAACGGCGAAGTTTTAGAAGCTTTCTTAGACAGTTATTACTTTTCGAGTGTTGTCAGCAGCTCGAAAGAGGTGGTGCAGTAAAAAATTCGAGGTGTTCAGCCGGGAATCGAACCTAAACCCTTCGGCGTATGAGCGTCGCACTCTACCCACTATGCCACAGCGGCCACTTAATCTGGTCAATGGTGGCCAAATATTACGTCCCCTCGACTTAGACAAGATTGAGGTAGCAACACTTAGACTGAATCAATCTATTGAGACTGGCCGTAGAAATATTTAAATCCAGCTCAGATATGCTCCAGATATGGTCTCTTCTTGTCTCCTGGCCGGTTCACAGAAATAGGATCAGTCTTTTAAAAAACGCTTGGAAGGGAGAACCCACCATTTGACCTGCATCCTCTTCCATAATTTTCATCTCAGCACCTTTTCCCCATCACCTTTCTGCCCCACATAAAACGCCTGACGCCTCCAAGCGGCATCTTACACAAACACAGAGAACCAACAAAAGTTATTCTTTTCGTAAATAAACACTGCCACCATCAAGTGAAGTTCTCTCTTTCTCTTAACACTCAAGGGGAGAAGTACCAAAACAAAGGGGGATATTTATTTAGAAGCAACTCGTTGCACAACAAAAACAGAAATTGACAGAATGAACACGAATTGTGATTCAATGAAAGGCGGTTCCTAGAACGAAATGAAATGCCTACCCTTTGGAGAAAGATGTCCTCTGTAACGATTCCCGCGAGCGTGTAAGCGAGCACCTCTCCAAACCGTATCGTATCGTTTCGGCGTAGTTGTCGTCCCTTCGAGCGACAGCATGCACGACCTTGACAATAGAAAGCGACGTGGCGGAAAGGTCGTGTCGGGCTTTATCGATTTTTAATAACCAAACCCGGAGACTTTTATGATGGCTCGTGTGATCATGACCTTGGTGAGGTGCGCTTTCATCATTAAACCAATTTAGGATGAAAACGAGTTGCTGAGGATGTGTGCGTGTGTGTGGAGCGAGGGAAAGGATGAAAGTGTCCCTTTGATTTCAGGCAAGGATTTTTGAGCGCTCTTCTATTCTTATTGATCTGCCGGGAGGTAGAAAACGTTTATTTGATTGAGTACCTTAAAATTCTCATCCGGCTGAGTGGAAGCAGAGGACGATGATGACCTTTTTTTGTTTTGGTGTGTTGGACAAATGTTTTCTTAGGTGTACGCCTTTGTGTCTTAAAGAGAGTGTCTGCTTTCTGCTTCTGCAAACGTAATGAAACATCCACCATCTAGTTCTATTGCGTACCAGGACGTGAGAAGAACGAATTTCTGGAAATGTCGTGTTTTATTTCTGAACATTGGTACTGATGCTCACATTTTTTCAGCCCGTTTTCTTGAGTTAAGAAAGTCTCCATTGCTGTGACAACCCACTTAACAAATCACTTAATATGTCCCGGGAATATAGAGGGCGCCACTAAAAAAATGATTAATTTAACATTACTTCTTTTGTTAGTGGCGTGTTATGTGACTTCAAGTTGTTGCGAGTGTTGCGAGTATGTCACGTCCTGATACGCAATAGAAATAAATTAACAACTGTATGGCGCGAAAGTCCACAAGGGGACCAGGGCCTTGCTTGCTCATCAACTACTCGTGTTATGCGCTACATTTCTCTTACGAGTAGAAGTTACCTACAGTCTCTTGCCGACACCAAACGGAGAATTTTGAGAAGCTTTGTCAAAGACGTTCATTACTCTTTGAGTGTTGTCAGCAGTTCGAAGAGGTAGTGCCGTGAAAAATTCGAGGTGTTCAGCCGGGAATCGAACCTAGACCTTTGGCGCGTGAACGTCGCACTCTTCCCACTACGCCGCGGCGGCCAAAGTGGATACGAAAAAATGGCATCATGAATCAAATCGTGAGCAAATTTTAGAATCGGGGACGTATGCGTAACGTTTACCATGAATAAAATAAAGTCTTTGGGAGTTTACAGACTTTTGTTGCAACGTACAAAATTTATCGGCTAAATAATTGTTTTTCACATTTCTCTGTACATTTTTGAACCGTCTTTGCCATCGATTTAATTGTTGATCTATTCAATTGTTGGGCGCTCTACATGGCTTAGCCGTCTTAAGCGTTGTATCTGAAGCCGCTTGACCAAACGCATGTCTTTGTACAGCCCATAGAGCTCATCTCTATATCTTCTCCTGCAGATGCCATCATCGCAAGCAATACCAAAAATCGCTCGCAAAACTTTTCTGTCGAAAAGACTAAGGGCTTCCTACTCCACTTTTGCTAGCGTCCTAGATTCCCCGATATAAAGTAGGACGGGGATGGTCAAGCTGTTATATAAAGCGAGCTTAGTCCGTCGAGAGAGGTCTTTATTACACAATTGCCTCTTTAGCCCAAAGAAAGAGTGATTCTGCGTTTTAATTTGGTACTGATGTTGTTGTCCCTGCTAACCGCGGAGCCAAGGTAGAGAAAGTCCTTGATTACCTCGAGGTTTCTGCTGCCAAATGTGACGCTCTGCATGAGACGTCGATGTTGTGTGTCCTTCCTTGATGACAGCATGTACTTAGTTTTGCCCTCATTTACCGCCAGACTCATTTAAGCCGCTTCCGCTTCAATGCCAGCAAACGCCTCATTGAGGGCTCGCTGTGTTCGTTGAATAACGTCAATGTCATCCGCGTAAGCTAGCAATTGAACTGACTTCTGGAATAACGTGCCTCTGGTGTTGACTTATGAGTTTCGCACGATCTTCTCGAGGATGATGTTAAAGAAGTCACATGACAGTGCATCGCCTTGTCTAACACCTTTTTTGACATTGAAGGTCTCGGTGAGTTCGTTACCGACTTTGACGGAGCAGTGAGAGTTCTCCATCATCATCCTACACAATCTGACGAGTTTGGCAGGAATGCCAAAACTAGACATGGCACTGTATAGCTTGTCTCTATGCACACTGTTAAATGCGGCCTTGAAATCGACGAATAGGTGGTGAGTGTGAATTTGCATTTCTTGAGTCTTTTCCAGGATCTGCCGTAATGTGAAGATCTGGTCTATTGCGGACTTCCCTGGCCTGAAACCGCACTGATAGGGACCTATCAGGTCATGGGCAAACGGCTTCAGGCGCTCACACAATACGGCAGAGAGGATATTGTATGCGATGTTCAGTAAACTTATCCCTCGGTAGTTTGGCGCAGTCAAAGGGGTCTCCTTTTTTCTGAACCGGGCAAACGATGCTGAGATTTCACTCATCGGGCATGCTTTCCTCCGACCATATCTTACAGATGAGCTGGTGCATGCGCCCAACCAGGTCATCTCCAGCTGCTTTAAATAGTTCTGCGGACAGTCCGTCCGCTCCAACAGCCGTGTTGGACTTCAGCTTGGATATTGCTTTCTTGACCTCGTCCAAGTCGCGGGGACGGAATGCTTGTCTATCATCGTCCAAATTAAGTGGAACGTTGTGCCTAACAGCGGGATTTGGGCGGTCATTGCCGTTAACGAGTCTGCAGAAATGATCCTTCCAGATTCTCAGCACAACTGCGACTCCACTACGAGGTGTCCATTTTGATCCCGGCAGGCTTCGGTTCGCACCTTCTTTTCTTCGGATAGCCGTTTGACCTTTCAGTAAAACTTTCGGATTTCATTCCTGGTATAACACCTTTCCCTTTCTTCGACCGCGCGCTTCTCATGCTCCTTCTTTTTTCTTCTGAGAAGCCGGTGTTCTTCCTTTCTTCTCTGTTCGTAGAGCTTACGAACAGCCCTCGTTGTTCGATGCAGCGTCGTCTTAGAGGCGTCTTGTTTGGATGCATGCACTTGCCTGCACTCATCGTTAAACCATGGATTCCTTCTGGGCTATGACATGAGACCCAGCACAACAGTGGAAGGTTCTTTCATGGCTTCCGGGCAACGTTTCCAGTCTTCTTCTATGATTAGTGCAGACAACGTCGAACTCTTAGAGAGTTTCAGGGAGACTCGGTCGGCAAAGTTCCCAGCGATCGTAGCTTTCCGATGTCAAACCGTTTTGCCTGTCTCGACTCCTTTGCTCTCTCGATATCCGTGTTCTTACCTTGGCTACAACAAGGTGATGATCCGAGTCGATGTTTGAACCTCGGAAGGTTCTCTCTATAGCAATTGCTGTATCGCAGTTCTTCATCGTTTTTATGCCAGGCCCATCCCATCACACTTCCTGGATGGCGGTAATGTCTGCCTTGTAGCAATCAAGGGCCTACGCAAGTTGTTCGGCTGCTGGTGGTCTGTTAAGGCACCTCACGTTTCATGTGCAGAACCGAAAATCATAGTCCTTAAAACGTTTGCTGTGGTCGTCGGCAGTTGGTCCTTTATTATCCGAGGAATTTCGGTGTTTGTGTTCATTATCCCAGAAATTTCGGTGTTTCTGTACTATTTATTTTTACGTGGTGAGGAAGTAAACCTCGCCGAAGACGGATCACTCTTCATCACGACAATGGGTACTCTCACACATCGACTCAAACAATTGCATTTTTGAGCACTCAAAACATCGATTTGATGAGTCATCCGCTGTATAGTCGTGACTTGGCACCGAGTGACTTCCTTTTATTCACGTACGTAAAAAACAAAATGAGAGGTCAACGTTTTTCGACATCCGAAGAAGCGGTTGATGCATTCAGAATGCATGTTTTGGAGATACATACCTCAATCAGAGTGGCCAGTGCTTCGACAATTCGTTCGCATGCAAAATTGTATAGGTCTTAATGGGGAATATTTTGAAAAACAATAAAGCCATTTTCGGTAATTAATATTTGTTTTTGTTCTCTAATCCCGTGGTCACCGTGGCGTAGTGGGTAGAGTGCGAGGCTCACACGCCGAAGGATCTAGGTTTGATTCCCAGCTCAACACCAATTTTTCGAATTTTTCACGGCACCACCTATTTCAAGCTGCTGACAACACTCAAAGGGTATATATAAATATAATAACTGTCTAAGAAAGCTTCTCAAATTTCGCCTATCGGAGACGGCAAAAAACTGTAGGTCCCTTCTACTCGTGAGAGAACAGTAGCGCGCACAACACGAGTAGTTGATGAGCAAGCTAGGCCCTGGTGCCCCTGTGGAATGTAGCGCCAACAATTATTATTACTAATCGCGAAATATAAAAGGCAACCCCACAATTTAGAAGCCGAATATGACGGCATTCATAGCGACAATGAATCATTTGAAACTACTTCCAAGATGACGATTGAAATCTTTTAAGTAAGCCAGGTAGCATACATTTAACAACAACATTCCTGTTAAAAGCTTGTTTTTGTTAAAAACAATTCACAAATCGTTTGACGTTCTTCTTCCATTGTGAACTTCAAAAATCGCTCAACCTTCTTTAGAGACCCCAAGTACAATTTAAATTCAATGAGAGAGTACGAAATCGAATGAAACTTGTTAGCGTTACGAAGGACGTTAAACTTCAACTGGCGCTATACTCCCACCTCTAATTCGATGGTTTGCTTCCCCTTCTTATAAATCTCCTCTAACAACTCTAGCGTGACAATAGTTGCAGACAGTTTCCAAGATTATAAACTTATTCCTCAGCACAAATTTGTTCAAAATTCGCATGTTCTTGTCAAACTCTTTCTCTATTTCCCGTGGACATCTGCCTTATCTCCTCCGCCTCTAGTAAGTGCTTTCTCATGCTTGAAGCATTCAAAATTCAGATGCGACTTATGCACAAGATTATTTGCCTCTTGCAAACTATTCAAAGTTCGTCACCGAGCACTCACAAATTTCGTAAATCGTACGACAGTAGATTACGGATTTGCTGCCACTCTAAGGGCAGATAGTACAGTCCACTGAACTTTGCACCCCCTTCCTCACACAAACACACACACGTTCATCTGCGGCATGTGTTAACTCCCTCATAACGCATTTGTTTACCAGAAGGCAACTGCCACGAGCGAAGATATTCCCAAGCGCTCGCAGGTGAACAACGCCATCAATATTCATGGGAACGCCACGCACAGATTCAATCATCAATGAAATGCTATCGATTTGGGCTCGGGTGTCAGAATATACTCAGTTCTTTGCTCGAGCCGAGGCAAATATGTGGTTTTGCGTATCCATGTCCTGACACACCCTTCTCCACCTTGGGCGTCTATGAATTTGCCAGCAATCTGTTTGATTGATTACGCGGACAAGAGTGAACCAATAAAAAAAATCGCACGCTTTCGTTGGGAAACGTTCGCTCGACGCATAGCAATCTGTGAAGCGGAAATAATCGAGTCCAATGAATTAGAGCTTGGGGCCCTGGTGATTTCAAAGGAAACCATTGAGTCTGGAGACCAGATCCAGTGGACTAGTGATTAATGGAGCTCATGTGGGCCGGGAGTGAAGAGGCACGAAACGGGGCCGATACATTCATTGGCCGAGATAATCACTCTGGCAGGCGGTCTTATCGCCGAAAATTGATTAGTTACCCGAAGTAACCTTCGTGCCAAGGAATCCATTGGAGATTTGAGCTTTTTTTGTTTCGCTCGTAAGACATCTTCATCTGGCGGCCAATGGATTGAAAACGGAGAAAGCCCGCTTAGTGATGGCTTATCCCTTCAATTTAAAACTCATTCAAGTAAATCGAATTTCGAAACTGAACAAAAAACCCATCGGTCGTGGTGGCCGTTTCAATCGCTTATTGCCAATAACCTGCAGCGAGGAGTCATTGAAACTTCTTCAACTTCTCAGACAGACATTCGCTTCGCTTATGAATGAATTGCGCCCGCAATCATCCACGGAAAACTGCTTTAACTTGATGAAGTCACTAGACGCACCTCGTCGTACCCAGAGACAGAGAAGACGACAACGATGATGGCGGTGACGTGGGGAGACCCTCATGCTGGGTAAATTGGAAACGTGCAAAGCATAAACTTCCCCCGTATGGGAAATCCAACACGAGCTCAACAAAGGACTCTGTGCTTCGCTTAGCAGCTGCTCTCTGATTGCCCCCGCGAGTCTCCGGGTTGGGGGCTTATCATTCAGCTACTCCAGGGAGGCGATGTGTGCTTATGTGTGTGGACTGGGAATGAATTTCAAATCATCGTTGCGTTGCGAGGACGCTGGCCGAAGGAAGGTCCACGAATTCACATCTCGAGCAGTGATAATTGGCCACGTGATGCCTGATTACGAATGCTTTGGGGATGCTAGATCAAAGCAGAGCTGAGGGTGGTGGTGACATGAGACTCATTAAATGCTTCACGCAACCGGGAATTTGAGTGATGACGGGTCATACATATCATTTCATGGATCGATGAACGAATTGCAAACATGTCCTGGGAGAGTAATTTTCCATCGTCTTCAGATTTCCTGGTTCCTGCCATCACATCTTTACTCTGAATGTCGTGTATCTCTCCTACTTTAGGTGGGCCTCCTGCCGACTTCAATTCGTCTAAGATTCCATTAAGATCGTCCCATTCCCCCGCCAAGCCTACCGCCAAAGATTTCCGGGCAGCTGTGTGGCACTCGCTGCCATTGCAGTGAATATTTTAACAAAACTTGCAAAGTACTCGTATCCCGTTTTCATTTTTCATCACAATCCGCATTTCGTTACACGCAGCGGAACCCAATTAGAGGGCCATCCTCCCCCCGTGATGCGAGCCCTCCATTAGGGATGCCGAAATGGAAACACCCTTTTAGCTGGTGCTCCCCTAATCGGCGGATTCGACGTCGATTCGTCTTTAATTCATGACAAGACCTCGTGTGCTGCTATCAACTTCCCTCCTGGCTGTTTTCTTCTTGTCGACCTCTGATCCGATTGAAGTCTTTCCTTCTTTCTTTCTTTCACATGCGAATTCGAGGTTAATGCGCTCGAGTGAAAAGCGGATACACAGCATGTGTGCCGAGCTTACAAGAAGAAATCTGATTTTTCCCGCGCTAACCTCATGTGCCGTTGTCGTTGGTGACTTTTGTCTCCTGGTGGCTTTAAATTTCTGCATAATTACCCAGTGCTGTTGTCTCCGCAATAATCTCGAATTGCAACGACAACATTTCCACATCCCCAACGCAGTCACGGTCATGCACGCTGCTGCTCCGAAGGACATTCAACTTTCATCGCAGACGAGGACCAGTAAGGGATGCATACTTTGGTTGAGCGCGTCTAATTGCCGAGCGGTCGGAAGTTGACAATCACAAAGGGGCGGGAGCTGCTGCGTTATTGCCACCCTGCTGCTTTGCGGCTACACCGCGGACAGCCATACGTTGAACTTGGGCGCAAACAGTCTGAACGGTGGCGGTCTTCGGTAGCTTTGTTGCGGTCGATGGTTAAGGACTTTGTTGTCGACTCACCCAAATTGGAACTGTTGCCCTTTGACTAGCTGCTGTCGCTGCGAGAAGTGAGAACGTGTTGGATGGGAGACTAAGGGTTTTCGCCATTGTGAGTATTTTGGCAATTTAACACTGATCCGAGCGAACTTCAGGGTAGTGGGGTGAAGCATTGGGTAGTAGATGACTCGAACTGAAGTGTGTGCTTGAGTCCTTTGGGGTGGGCGTTACCTTGAAAGGTGCTTTTTGGACTGAGACTGTGGAAAGGCGTGCTGTTTACTAGTACCAAAGGCAGAGACAGGCATCGTCAAGCACAGACGAGAGAAACGCATCCAAATTTCTAAGACTAGGTACACAGGGTGTCTGTTGTTAAAGGTCGCAGCTTTCAATGTCAACATTGATGCTCTCCTGCCAGAGTATTCAAGGACAGGGATTACATCAGCAAGCACAAGACTGCTCAAAGCGTGCCGAGATCCCCACAATGTGAATCCACCTCCGTAGTAAATGAATAAACAATGCCTCGGCTGCGGCGTCAGTTGACCATAGGTAAGGACAAAGCATCCACGAATCATCCAGATGCATACCCATGAAACGTGACAATTATCTGCATTCGAATCCGATATCCGAAGCCGGTGACAGTGGGCTCGGAAGCCGGCCGGCCGGCGGCGTTGGCGGTTGATTGAAAAACTGATTCCGCCCGCCAATGGTGGTGGTAAACAATAGCTGTCATCGCGGTTTGTTGATTAACAAATCGAATTCATATTAAATGCGCCCAGGCATCGGTTGTGTGGTGAGCTGTTGACAACGTGCACAAGGATGAAAGCATTAATTGATGAATGCGGAGGAACGATACGCATTCTGGAAGTTTGCTGATGGAGAATGAAGTTGCTCTGTAGGTGGTCGATTAAAAATGCGCACGTGACGGGGATTTTCAAAGACGAGTGCATTTTTGAGGAAACATGCGAGAAACAAAAACAGTCTGTGAACTAAACTGACACGTGAATTTTCGAGGGGACGAATGAATGTTTAATCTAATTTAAAGAATGTAGCAAAGGAACTTTTTCAGTTGCAGTGTTTGGAAGAGTAACCATTTTGAAATGAGTTTTACAGAATGCTTTCGGATTAACCTGTTTTGAGCGACATTCATAAGCTGTCAGACAAACGGAGTGCTGGAAAGTTACATATTTAGGGAATTTTACCCTGTCCTCTGATCGGACATTGCTTTTGTTTTTGATTCCTGAAACAATTTAATTTTAACGTAAAGAAGCTAAATAAATGTTTCTCTGAATCAAATCACGGCACATTTCTCCCACATTGGACCAATGTTATTCTCCTATGCGAACACACAAAACTAGACCCAGTTGGACATGTTTTTCTACACTCATTTTTCAGCAGAATGTTTAAAAGAGCTTTTTTCGAGAATCCTGGAAAGTGGCCGCCGTGGCGTAGTGGATTGAGTGCGACGCTCACACGCAGAAGGTCTAGGTTCGATTTTCGGCTGAACACCTCAAATTGTTTACAGCATCATCTCTTTCGAGCCGCTGACAACAATCAAAGAGCATTAATTGTCTAAGAGAAAGCTTCTCAAACTATGCCGTTCAGAGTCGGTAAGAAACTGAAGGTTACTTCTACTCATGAGAGAACAGTAGCACGCACAACACTAATGGTTGAAAAGAAAGCTAGGCCCTCGTCCATTTTGAGCTGTCGCACCATACAATTATTATTAAATCGAAAGCTTTTGGATCTGAGGTTCGAAAAGTCTACTCAAAATGCCTCTACTTTGATATATTCGCTGTACAAACGATTAATTCTGCCCGATTTTGAAAGATGGCGCCATTAGCGAGTTGCTTCTGATGTTGGAAGCCATAACCTACTTCATTGGAAAGTTGTGACATTTATCAGTAACAATAGCTTCGCATTAGAATGTGTTTGTAACAAAAAACGTTGATTTGCAATTCTTCCAAAATTTTCGGATATGCCTTAGATATACAGATTTAGGGGAAAGTTCTGATCAAATTGTCTAACAAAGTAAAATCAAAGCCAAATTCCTTTAAAGACACACTCATTTTCCAATTGTGGCTGACATGAACGAAGTTTTACGTTAAATATATTCTCGGTGTCGGTGTGTAGCTGTGGCTATATACACAAATTGACTTATTTATCAAGTAATACCATTATTTTAATGCATTCATGTAAAATTCATATGAATGTGGTTATTAATTTGCATTTTGTCTCTAGTTTAACAGAATCATAATGGCAACTGAGATGATGATGGTGAAAATTGAGCGTCGTGCTGTAATTAAATTTCTCACTTAGCAAGGAAAAAGTCTAAAAACTATTCATGGTGGCTGTTTAACAGGGTTCCGCACCTTCATTATTAACTGTGCAAAAGTAGTCAAAAGAGCTTAAGAGAGGCAGAGAGAGAGCATTAAAGACAATCTTCGCTCCGGCACCCCGGCGCCTCAGCTACTGCTTGTATGGGAGAAAGCATCAATGATGTAAAAAAACTTGTTCTTGAGGATGCCCGAATAAAGATGAAAACGATGACAGAGATCACCAAGCTTTCAACTGCTACCATTCACACCATTCTTCATGAACATCTCAACCTTTTAAACGTCAGTACAAGGTGAGTGCCACGAATGCTCACAGCACCTCAGAATAAAGAGAGAATCGCATGCTGTAGAGAGCTCTTGGAGATGTGTTGTGAGAAAGCAGACGGCGTTAGGGATCGAGTTGTTACTTGGGACGAAATATGGGTTCAGCACTACGACCCTGAAAGCAAATAAGAGCCTATGCAGTGGCATAAAAAAGGAACAGGCCTCCCAAAGAAGTTCAAAGTCACTCCGTCTGCCGGGAAGCTCATGGCCTCAGTTTTTTGGGACTCAAAGCAAATCTTGCTCATTGAGTACAAAAAACAACGTGAAACCATCAGCGCCACATTCGACACTTCCACTTTGCACAATTTGCGGGACAAAATTAAAAAAAAAAAACGGGGTAAACTCACAGCGAGTGTGTTGCTTCTTCATGACAACGCTCCTGCTCACACGGTGCAGGCTTCCAAAGCTGCTGCGCGAAATTATGGTTTCGAAGAAATCCAACACCCACCATATAGTCCAGACCTTGCGCCTAGTGATTGTTTCCTGTTTCTGGATTTGAAAAAAGTCTTCGTGAAAAATGAATTTCGAATGATGAAGAAATCAAGTCGGCCAAAAATGGGTATTTTGCAGAGAAAAATAAAATTTATTTTCTTAAGGGGTTTAAAAAAGCTTATTACAAGATGTAACAAATGCATTGATGTTGGGGAAGATTATATTGAAAAGTAAAAACAATTTAAATTGAAATTGCATTTTTCTTCATATCGGCAGTTGTTGGCGCGACAGTTTACAGAGGGAACAGGGCTTAGTTTGCTCATCAACTACTCGTGTTGTGCGCGCTACTTTTCTCTCACGAGTAGAAGGGACGTACAGTTCTTTGCCGACTCCGAATGGCGAAGTTTGACAGTTATAGCTCTTCGATTGTTGTCAGCAGCTCGAAAGAGGTGGCACCGTGAAAAATTTGAGCTGTTCAGCCGGTAATCGAACCTAGACCCTTCGGCGTCTGAGCGTCGCACTCTTATCGGCTACCCGGCGGCCACCATATTGATACCGAGAATATTATGAACGCCCCTCTTAAGCTGCAATGATTAAAAATCCGAATATAAAAAAATTCCGACGTCAGTGAGTTCGGAGAAATTTTCAACATCAACAGATCACTCAATAAGTCTCAGGACTGACACATAGCATACGCCACTAAGAAAAAATCCATTTTATTTTTAGGATGCACATACTTTCAAATGACGACTGTCAAATTTTCATGATAATCTTACATTTCGATGAATTTTTTTTAAATCGTTCTATCCTTGGCGTCAAAATAGTCTTCAGTTTCGGTGATCACCTACTTATTCGAGGCATTTTTTTCCAGCTAACATATTTTTGAAGTCTGAAAAGAGAGGACCAGATTTGGAAAATACTATGGGTGTGTAGACAATTTAAAGCCCAATTCGTGCAATTTGGCCATAATAGCCAATGACTTGTGACATGGTGCGTTGTTTTGGTGAAAGAGAAGTTTTTGTTCCTCAAATGGGAACGTTTTTTTGCAATTTCTTCCTTCAAATGCACCAATTATGTCTTGTAGCATTCGCTGTTAAACTTTTTGCCTTTCCCAGGATAGCCGGTGAACAAAATTCCGTGCTCATCCCAAAAGACGGATGTCATAACCTTGCAAGCCGACCCTGATGCTGTATATAATATTGCCAGATACGAGCTATGTGGCGCGTTGTACATACAGTGTTGGAAAAAATAATAGAAACAAAGGCAGATACAATAGTAAACAAGCATCTGTGGATCATGATTTTCGAGGTATGCGGCACGCAATACCCGGGTATGCGGAATTTGGGTTTTTAGCCTAAGATCCTTCTTCGACCATTGGTGGCCTCCTGGACGTCCGAACGAACTTTAAACAATTATTTGCATGTTTTCGGATGCCGACGAGTACATCCAGTCACTTTTTACCGAAATTGAAAATTTCATGATTTTTGAGGTATGCGGCACGCATTCTACCAACAGTACTTTGAAATCCTTTTTCAATATTTGATTTAGCTTGAACGAAAAAAAATACAAAGCAAAGGGTCATGCTGCTGGAAAAAATAATAGAAACAAATGTTGATTATCGCATTTCGCATTAGTGATTCCTTAGAGAAAAACGGTTTATTTTTATTGGAAATAATCGAAATATGTTTTATCCTTTATTAAAGTGTTACCAGAAACTAGAAATAAGTTGTCAAATCTAAAATTCTGTAAAAATAGGTCGGGGAGTCCACTGCACTGGAAGGAAATTAATTCAAAAGTTAAGAAATGACGGTTGTACAATGGACAGAATAGCGCATATAATGAAGTGTTCCAAAAAAAAAGTATTTAATGCCCTGCATTTTGATCCCAAAGAAGAAACAAGAGGCAGAAAACGAAAAACAACATCTCGGTTCGACCATCTTCTTGTGCATCATTGTAAATCTAAGCCGTTTTCTTCTTCGGAGGAACTTAAAAATGAGTTGAAAGCACCTGTATCAAGTCGAACAATTAGGAACAGGTTAAGTGAAGCAAGTTTAAAACTCAAGAAGAGTCCCTTTTCTAAGTAAGAAAAATATAAAACAGAGGTTAACTTGTGCTAACAGACACCTCTACCGTGGAAACTGGAACAGTGCCTTGTGGTCGGATGAAACAAAGATCAATTTGTTTGGGTCTCATGGAAAAATGCACGTGAGACGTCTAAAAATTTCCGATTTCGACCCGAGGTAAACAAAGAAGACAGTAAAGCACGGTGGATGTAACCTTATGATTTGGGGCTGTTTCTCATCGTCTGGTGTTGGACCACTTTTCTGAATAAAGGACAAAATGTGTGCTGTGGATTATGTTAACATCTTGAATACAGTAATGCTATCATTTGCTAAAGAGGATGTGCCGCTAAAATTGGAGTTTATGCAGGATAATGATCCCAAGTATTCCTCAAAACTAACAAAGCAATGGTTCTAAACAAATAAAATTGCTGTAAAGGAATGGCCTTCACAATCCCCTGATCTAAATCCGATAGAACACTTTTGGGGGTCGCTATAAAACGTAAGATCGGGGAATGTAAAGCCAGAAAAAAAGAAGAATTGTGGTCCAAAATCCAGGAAGCATGGTACTCTATACCTGCCCGTGTCAAGTTAGTACATTCCATTTGACGAAGATGTGAGGCAGTGATTTAAAAACAAAGGTGCAACGACCAAGTACTAAAAAAAGGATGACAACTTTCAACGTAAAGTAGTTTACTACATAAAAAAATTACAATTTTAATTTTGTTTCTATTATTTTTTCGACAAAAAACTGAAATTGATTTTTTTATTTTGGGTATTCATTAATCAAATTTATATTTGATCATTTTATCATAATTTAATGAACGACCCAATATATATTTCATTTATTTTGCCTTCACGTTTTCATTATCTTAATATCAAAAAGCTCAAAACAAGTTTGTTTCTATTATTTTTTTTTCTTAGACAGTTATAACTCTTGGAGTGTTGTCAGCAACTCGAAAGAGGTGGTGCCGTGAAAAATTCGAGGTGTTCAGCCGATATTCGAACCTGGACCTTCGGCGTGTGAGCGTCACACTCCACCCACTCCGCTACGGCGGCCACTTCTAAAATTAAAAATACGAACAAAGGCCTCATTCGTCATATTCTATTTAATTCTTTAATATATAGTGGCCGCCGTGGCATAGTGGGTAGAGTGCGACGCTCCCACGCCGAAGAGTCTAGATTCGATTCCCAGCTCAACACCAATTTTTCGAATATTGTACGGCACTACCTCTTTCGAGCTGCTGACAACACTCAAAGAGTAATAACTGTCTAAGAAAGGTTCTCAAATTTCGCCGTTCGGAGTCGGCAAAAAACTGTAGGTCCCTTCTACTCGTGAGAGAACAGTAGCGCGCACAACACGAGTAGTTGATGAGCAAGATAGGCCCTGGACCCTCTGGACTTCTTCAAAGACAATCGACGCAAATAGGATTAAAAATCGCACGCAGAACTTTTCTCTCGAAAAAGACTTCCTGAAGCGCTTTTAGTAACGCCCAAGTTTGAGCGCCGCAAAGCAGGTTCGGGTTGATCTTTCGAGAGAGGGGTCTATTATTCAATCGCCCCTTGAGACTGACTCTGCACTTGATTTCGCTACTGATGTTGTCTTCCCTTCTTACCGCAGATCCGAGGTAGACGAACTTCCCGACTATCCCGAAGTTTCTGCTGCATTATGTGATGCCCTGTCCAAGACGTAAATGTAGTGTGTCCTTCCTTGACAACAGCGTGTACTTCGTCTCGCCCTCATTTGCCGATGGACTCACTTTGGCTTCCGTGCCAGCAAACGTCTCATTGCGTATGCTTATCCAATCACGCCACTGACGTCCATGTAAGCTTGCAGTTGAGTTGATTTGTGGAAGATTGTGGCTCTGTCGTTGACTCGTGAGTTACGCACGATTCTTTCAAGAAATCGCATGTTCAATATTTTCTCTGAAAATAGAAGCGAAGGAATTGCATTCTAGTTTGTGGCATTTACATTTTTCTAATGATGGATTTTGGTGTTCGGCAACCGTTGTTCTTTCATTTTTATTTCCAATTAACTCACCTTGGGTCATGGCATTTAAAATACTTGACCATCTCGTCTAGTCTTCAATTTCTTTTTGCCATCATTGTTCAGACACACAGCTTTGATGTCAAATTGACCACTGTCTGTTTGCCACCAACAAAACCATACAATTTAAAAAATATTCTCTTCCACACTCAGAATTCAGATGAGTGCCACGTGCCCTGCAGCAGCACTGCCCCTTCAATCGCAATTATGACCCAACCAATGAATTTTAATTGGGGGCAACCCGCGGAGGCGTATGCCTGGAAGCTACTGCCCACAATGGCATGCCGCTAGGATTAATCGCAATCCCATTTCCTGGTAAAAACGAAAATTTCAGGAAAAATTAGCCCGATTCTCGAGCCCGAAGTCGAATCAACTTGCCAGAGTCGCTCTCGCTTGTAATTAATCAGCGCCGCCCCCCTCCCATCATCGGAATTAAATTTCCTTATAATTAAAAAACGTGAAAAAACTGATCAAAGGCTCATGACAACCCTCGCGTTTAAGCCAGAAAAAAGACATGCTCCAAAACCCCATACTAACACGAAGTCCAATGTCAGGCAACAGGCCACCCCGAAACTTAAGGACAAAGGTGTCCCTCTCCCTCGCCTCACAGAAGTTATGACAACAGCACTGAAAAAATAAATCGCTCCGCAATCTATCTTCCGCGCCGATGGAGGCCGATGCTCGCGCATGTGGCGTATAGCACACTCCGAAGCAACCCCACGATGGGTAAATCTCACAATTGGCTCGTATTCAACTAGAAACTCTCGTCCGGAGCGGTCGACAGTGTAGTAAATCTTAAATTTCGGGCGGCACTCGGTGATTATTTATTTTCTCAACGCAAGGTAGATCATTGCTTCGTGTCGAGTGATAATTTCTGAAAAGTGATCTCACAGGATACTTACACTCAGCCGAGGGGATTGCATCTTTAGGCAACCGCAACTAGTGAGTATCCCGTTTCGCAAAGCCTGCAGTGGGGAGTGGATTTTCCGCCGTCTAACGAGCAACAAAAGATACTCTCAAGCATTTAACGACTCAGCGGGTTGACGGTCACAAGGGCAGTAAATTCGTGGCGCCACTCCGTCAGCCAGCCGGAGGGGATAAAGTGTTAAATTGTGTTGGAGGGGTGTGTGTTTATTAAAAGGCTTCTCCGCTTAGATGTGAGGGCAAGTGCCTTGAAACAGGAGAAGCGGCGGTTCGGTTTCGCTCGAAGTGCTCTTCATGGGAGTCCTTTTCTAATTACGTTTCCGCTTGCCGCACGCCGGCTGAGAATGACGATAGTTGTTATGTTGGTGTTTTATAATTTCACTCGTAATTGAGTTTGGGACGAGCGTTTGAATGGCGACAAGCACACAACGTCTTAGCTTTGACGGCAATTGGCTGGGAGTGGGGCGTTGTGACTTAGCTGATGTGGTTACCGTTTAAGGAATTTGCGTCGTTTCTCAGTGACGCCATGTGCATAAACCTTGAGCTAAATTGGAAACCTGGCAGTGTGGGCATTTTAGTTCATTAAAGTGTCACTAAGAGAGGAATTGTGTGCTTTTTCGATAAAAAATTAATTGTGGAGAACTCACTCGTCTGGTAAGATTTAATAACTTGTAGATCCAGCTCAAGCAGAGACATCAGCTTCCATTGTTATTGAAACTCAACTTGTTTGGAATACATTTCGTGGAGCAAACATTTGATGGGTTGATTAAGAACTTCTGTGTCATTTCCTTCGGTTAATTTGCACGTTGACATTCAAATTGTTGGAGAGTCTCTTTTATAAGCTTTCATTCAAACTCTTGATTCCTAATTAAAATAACCTTTTAGTCGGAGACACCCATCAGTTGAACGTGGATTATCTTTGGTCAAATATTCCTAAGCCAACCGTCAGTTTGCTTATTAATACTACGCCGCTGTGGCCTAGTGGTTGGAGTGCGACGCTCACACGCCGAAGGGTCTCGGTTCGATTCCTGGCTGTACACCTCGAATTTTTCACGGCACTACCTCTTTTGAGCTGCAGACAACACTCAAAGAATACTAATTGTCTAAGAAAACTTCTCTAACTTCGCCGTTCAGAGTCGGCAAAAAACTGTAGGTCCCTCCTACTCGTAACAGTAGCGCGCACGAGTAGTTGATGAGTAAGCTAGGCCCTGGTCCCCCTGTGTGGGGGGGTTCTCTCGTGAGAGAACAGTAGTGCGCACAACACTAGTAGTTGATGAGCAAGCTAGGCCCTGGTCAACTGTGGTCCCTTTTACTCGTGAGAGAACAGTAGCGTGCACAACACGGGTAGTTGATGAGCAAGCTAGGCCCTGGTCCCCCTGTGGACTGTCGCGTAAACAACTATTATTATTAAACCGTCAGTTTATTCTATACAATGTAAGCCTTTTGATGCAAGTGCTGCTTTCCTCAAATGCTTAAGAAGTTTTCGTATCCTTCTTGATCATCAACATAGTCGGTGCGAAGAGGGAGATCTTGAACAATCCTCACCTCTTGAGTTATGTAGATCGTACAGCAGAGTAATCAAATGCTTCGGGCGCCTTGATGTAAAAGATCTCTCGTGCTCTAAAAAAGAATCCAAAACGTTGTCGTATTCAGAGAAGTTATACCCGTTTGTTCATTTTCGAAACAGAGTTACATTTTGTTAAATTGCCAAAGATTGGGAAAAGAGAAGAAGAGGAAAAAGAGGTGCTCTTACGATTTATGGGTTTGTCACAACACCGGCACCTTTTAATATAAAGCACTGCAGTGGAATTCCTACGGTTTGCATTTTTTCACCATGCTCGATGCTTATGAGATTTTCCAACGTCCACAAAAATGCATTATTTCAGAATTAAACGCCATTTCTTTCATTCCTACCTCTTCAGTCCTACAACTGAGTATTAAGTCGAAGCAAACGCGCGCCAATGTAAACTCACAGTGTCCTGACTCAAATTTCACTTTCTTCTCTGTGTCCAAACAGCTAATTAATATTTTTTTCTTTTCGTTGAGAATGGGCCGTATTGGTCCTGGAATTTGAGCATTAAAAGTTGCACATTAACTTTTTTACTTTGTCCAGGTTCCTAATTTCGCGGATTGCTGTCATAATTTAAGGACATCGGTCTCGTAATCTTTACTCCCTCTCTAATTAGAGCATCAGCTTATTGGGATCTAAAGATTACAAGATGTCCTATTGGCCGTTAACTAAAGGAATATTAGCCGAGTATATTCCATTTGCAGAACTTTTGAATTATAGTGAGTATTCTGCTTTTTACTTTGAGTGTGTGTTGTGGGTTCGTTTTCAAAAGATGGCGCCATCTGCATATTGTGGCTGATCTTGGAAGCGATTGCCTACTTCATTGGAAAGGTGTGACATTGGTCAGCAATAATTGGCTGGCATCGGCTTCTATTTAAAACAAGAACATTGTTTTTCGCCTTTTCGGAGATTTCTGAATTTGGGCTAAATAAAACGGATCTGGGAAAAGTTTTGATTGTTTCTTTTATTTCAGCCAAACTATGCTTGAAAGCTTCGATGGATAAATCATGCAGAGAGTGTTTCCTTTGAGCTTTGCTTATTACCGCCGCCTCCTTCACAACGATCTTCTTTTTTGCAAAGATTTCTGTAGACACGCAACAGCAGACTAAAACCCTGGCACTTTAAACATCTATACGTCCGTAGCGGATTATGCATCCTTTATAATAATTGTTGGCGCGAGAGTCCATTTTTGACACTTGACATTTTGATTTTTATTGTTCAGTTTATTAATTAACAATTATCATGTGTCTCTGCGAAGCCTTGCGAGGCTTTAACGCAGAAGGTTGCGTTACTTATATAAAAAAAATCTATTTAAGTAAACTTAGTTCAATTCCACAGGGGGACCAGGGCCTAGCTTGCTCATCAACTTACTCGTTGTTGGCGCGACAGTCCACAGGGGAACTAGGGCCTAGCTTGTTCATCAACTACTCGTGCTGTGCGCGCTACTGTTCTCTCACGAGTAGAAGGGACCACAGGGGATCAGGGCCTAACTTGCTCATCAACTACTAGTGCTGTGCGCGCTACTGTCCTCTCACTAGTAAAAGGGAACTACAGCTGTTTGCCGACTCCGAACGGCGAAGTTTCAGAAGCTTTCTTAGACAGTTATTACTTTTTGAGTGGTGTCTGCAGGTCGAGAGAGGTGGTGCCGTGAAAAATTCGAGGTGTTCAGCCGGGAATCGGACCTAGACTCTTCAGCGTGTGAGCATTGCACTCTACCTACTACGCCACGGCGGCCACTATGCATCCCTTACGTACTCTGTACTTTGTTGGCGGGATTGTTGCCAGTTGCTGGGAAATGGTTTCGTTTAAAAAAAAAAAATTCTGCAGTCTGCATGCCTCGATGAAATTTTGGGACCACAAAGCAATCAAAGTGAATGAGTATATTAGCAACGATAGTTATTTTTATGTGGATGGTTATTTCAAACTTTTTACAACTGGGACTTAACGGCCCAAGTTCGAAAAACAACTTTTCTTTCATCTTTCGTTCCTAGATGAAAGATCCCGAAGATTATCTCAAAATATTCGTTTTGCAGAAAATGTTCAGTGAACTCTTTGCTTTTATTGAAGACGGCAAAATATCAACATTTGCAATATCTCTAGCTTAGTTTATGTATTATTGATCACTGCCCCTCTAGTTAGTACAAAATAACTACTCCATGGAATATCGAGAGCAGTTGGGCATTGTGCGGAAGTCGGAGTATCGAAAAGCGGAAATGTCTGTTTTGGAAAAGACAAGCTGGGTTACGCACAAAATTCCCTTGTTCTTTTGTATGCTGTGTTATAAATGTATCACGGTTCAACTCCGATAGAGTGAGACAGGTCATTCTCTTAGCTACTTTACCGTATAACAATACCGTACCGTATAACACTTCACTTTACCGTATAACACTTCAAATAATTAACTTTGTCAATGGGCTTGACTGGTCGCCGTGGCCGAATGGGTAGAGTGCGACGCTCACACGCCGAAGGGTCTAGGTTCGACTCCCAGCTCAACACCAATTTTTCGAATTTAACGGCACCACCTCTTTCGAGCTGCTGACAACACTCAAAGAGTAATTACTCAAACTTCGCCATTCGGAATCGGTAAAAAAACTGTAGGTCCCTTCTACTCGTGAAAGAACAGTAGCGCGCACAGCACGAGTAGTTGATGAACAAGCTAGGCCCTAGTTCCCCTGTGGACTGTCGCGCCAACAATTATTATTATTGTGTACATTTAAAACAGTTGTTCACCACACAAACTTTCTCCTTTGAGTCTCTTAAGGGAGTAAGTAACATTTCCACTCTTATTCAATCTGTCATTTGCATCAGTGCCTTCACTCTGTCATACCCCCAAATGCAATCAACGCAAGCAGGACCTACAATTGCACGCAGAACGTTGCTTTCGGAAAGACTTAATGTTTCCTCATTCGATTTTGGCAGCGTGGTAGTAGCGCATAGTTTCAGGTCCGTAAAGCAGGACTGGGTTGATCAAGCTACTCTACAAATCCAGCTCAGTCTTTCGAGAGAGGGCTCAATTGTTCAGTTCTCTCTTGGGAGTGATTCAGCTCTGATTTTGGTACTAATGTTGTTTTCACTTCTTCCCACGAAGCCAAGACAGACGAAGTGCTTGACAACCTCGAAGTTTCTGCTGCATAATGTGAATCTCGGACTTCTATGCCTCACACCATCAAATTCAGTCATCAGTTTGCTTTTTCTGTACGAAACCTAGTAACAAATACCGCATTGAAAGAATATCTTAGCCTGCATAATGTATATTTCATAAATTCAGGCTTTTCATGCCTGTGTGAGTTTTGATTTCTAAGACAAATTTCTCTCCTTAACAAAGTATATATCAAGTCACACAATCAATCACTTCCGGGTCTTATTGAGTGATGTGCTAACAAGGATATTCAATGCACTCAAACCCTTAAAGTCAAAAAAGAAATTTTGTAATGCAACAAGAATGTGCTTTGATGGCACACTAACAACACGCACAATCCACGGCGGCAGTCTTTGAACTAGAATGAAAAACACTTATACGCGACATTGTAATCGATTTCCACTTTTCCTTGAATCATGTCCTTTTTTAATTAAGTTAGGTACCCTTCGTGGAGAGAAAATTCTTCACGGATGTGAGCACAGCGGGTAGAACATCCCATTGAACGAATAGAAAAATTCCATTTCCCAATAACAACAAAGGTTTTCCGATTTCTCAACTTCCGCTTAAAAGGCACCCCACTGGAAATGAAAAACTGAGGACGTCCTAGCCTCAAAGGTCAGGGCCCCACCCTCGTCGGATGAGTTTCACGGAACCTGTTAAGAGAACAAGTCAATGGCTTCTAAAATCTTCAACCGATAAAGTGCCACACGACGCACACGTTAGACTCAAATTTAAGTCTCCATCATGGAATTCCAACAAATTCCTCTCTTAAAGACCTAACTAGACGCAAAACAAACGATTTCCATTTGCCACTGGGAAACTCTGTGCCAAACAACACGTGTACCTGCCCCTGACTCGCGCCCGAAACTTTCGGAACAGGAAGAGACGTTCGAAGATTCAAAGGAATCCCTCCATCGCCTTGCGAACTAGTTCGGTGCAAAAGCACTTAAGTCACAATTTCGTAGGCCGAACTCCCCTCGGGCAGGCCCCATGGTAATTGATGTCAAAAATCTTCGGTTGCCGACAATCGGGCGGAAATACGGGGCACGGAGAACTTTCCCGACAACCGGGACAAACTGCTGTCGGTAATTTATTAAATTCATTCGCAACGCAATCATCCGGTGGCGGAGGCGGGGCAGCTCCTAGAAGACAAAATAATTATGCCTCTCGATTTGTGAGCGCTCGCGAGACTCCCCTTAATTGATTGTAAGTCGTTACAAAGTCTGTTTATTGAGTTTTGTGATACCTTGATACCGGAGCTGGTATCGTCCTAGTAAACAGGTAAACAGGATGTGCTCTGCGGCGATTATTTCGTGCTGTGCTCTTTGTTGGTGACTACTTCTGTGCAGATGGGAAAGGGGCCCGACCATGGCGCTGCTCCTTTTGTGGCGAAAGGGAATGGAAAATGCGATTTAATAGTAAACAACTGGATGTCGGTATCTGATAGTCTGTTGTGGCACGACGGACGGTGAAATGGGATTGCAGTTCTTTGTGCACGCAGAAAGGTGTGTCCTTTGAGCGTGGTCCTCGGGAGACGCTACTGGTGGTACTTTCGTGCTTCCAGGAGTGGAGGTAAATATTTAGTTAGTCTCTGCGTTGAGTATGTGGCAAGCGAAAATTTGCACATTGCTTATGAGCAAAAGGGAAATGAATAGTCTTATGGATTTGTAACTCTCGCCTTTATAAGGAAAAGAAGGACATATGACGGATGCGGAGCTCCCCCTCGGGAGATTGTTTATGGAAGGCGATTTGTATTCCTATTTTTCTGTGCCTAGCTCAACTCAAGCCATGTCTATAGCTTGGTCATATAAGTTCATTCTCCTTATGCACTAGTGAAACAGTCAAATATTCTTGCAGAAATACTTTTTATCCGACTGCGTGTACCTCCAAAGGTAGTGATGTCTGCCAAATATTATTCCTCGTTTTCGTTCCTAAGTCTTTGCATTTTTTCGTTCCTGTTTCACCTTTACTTCACGAAATGAGCAAATAGTTTGTATGTGCTTAACAGGCAAGAGTAAACAACATCTGCCGTCAAGTAGTATTGAAGAAACTTATTCGCTAGTGTCACTGCTTTGACGGATACCTCCTACATGTCTTCTTCTTGAACTAATAAACATGGAATTGAGGGAAATTTTCAGAATTGTGTACAAATAAGATATGAGAACTACAAACTTAATACCACATGTGCTCCGTATGGGTTGCCAAGTACTACCGTCGATAGAATTTTTAATTTTTATGTGCTCCGTATGGGTTGCCAAGTACAATCGTCGATAGGTTTTTTATTAAATTTTTATAATGGACTTTGTTCGTTTGTGCAATTGATATAATTTAATTAATTAACAGTGACAGTTTAATAATTAGAGAAAGAGCCCGTTCACAAATTAACGCTTTCTACCCGATGTAGAACATTGGCCGTCCACAGTTGCCGCACTAATCTGGTAGCGCGAAACTCAAGTGGTCCACACATTTTCATAATATTATTTTAAAAAGCTCGTTTCAAGAGAAAACCAAGTCAACTGTGAATTTTTTTTTTTTTTTTTTTTTGCAAGTGGCGGCCCCTATATGTCCCGGGATATTAGTCGACTATGAACTTTTGTAAGTGGCGCCCCATATATTTCCCGGGACCATAGTCGACTATGAATGTTCTGTAAGTGGCGCCTTCTATATGTTTCGGGACCATAGTCGACTATGGATATTTTGTAAGTGGCGCCCCCTATATATCGCGGGACCATAGTCAACTATAGTTTTTGTAAGTGGCACTTTTTATATGTTTCGGGAACAAGTCGACTGTGCTTCTTTTTTCTAAGTGGCGCCCCCTATATGTCCCGGGCTCATAGACGACTATGAACTTTTGTAAGTGGCGCCCCATATATTTCCCGGAACCATAGTCGCCTATAAATATTTTGTAAGTGGTGCCCCCCACATGTCAATTATGGATTTTTTGTAAGTGGCGCCACCTATATGTCCCGGGATATTAGTCGACTATGAACTTTTGTAAGTGGCGCCCCATATATTTCCCGGGACCATAGTCGACTATGGATGTTCTGTAAGTGGCACCTTCTATATGTTCCGGGACCATAGTCGACTATAAATATTCTGTAAGTGGTGCCCCCCATATGTCGCGGGACCATAGTCAATTATGGATTTTTTATATGTTTCGGGACCATAGTCGACTATGGATTTTTTGTAAGTGGCGCCTCCTATATGTCCCGGGAAAATAGTCGACTATGGAGTTATTGTAAGCGGCGCCTTTTAATTCAATTCAATTCAATTTAATTTATTATTAAAAGCGGTAAAGTATATTAAGAAATGATCCTTTTTAGTACAAGCTATAACTATGTTACAAGTTCATAGCTAACAATTGGGTTATAGTAACTAAAGTAAATAAACAAAATAAAAAGTACAAGAAAAAAGAAAAAAGAAAGAAAGAAAAAGAAGGAAAGTAATTATAGAGCAGAAAAATTTACTGTTGCAATGTGCAATGATAGGTACGATGAATCTTTTAAGTTACTATAAACAACACAAATAGAGCTCTGAATACGTGTAACCTCAAAAATGTCAAATTTTAAGATAGATCTGGAAGTTGGCAGATTGCAACGACAGGGTTGCCCTGTCCCGAAATATAAAAGACAACCTACGTATAAAGTGCAGCTTTAAAGTGTACCGCATTTTGTATTCTTTTGGTAGCTACTGGGACGGAGTTCCATGGCTTAATAGCGTGTAAAAAGAATAAACGGCAGGAATTTAAGTATTATTATTAAGTATTATGTCTAGTAGAAGCAATGTTCAATGTTCTTTCAGGCCGAGAAAAAAGAAAAAGGTAACTAGGTTGTTTAAAGGAAGAGCTGTAACACTACGTCAGCATATTATATAATAGGCATAATAAGTGTTTGAACAAGTTTTTGCCGTGACTCAAAGAGAATAAAACTTGCAGATATCCACAGCTTCCGCAGGCAGCCATAAATTCGGATAATTGTAGCATTCATTTGACTCTGACATGATAAGTTTCGACAAATGACAGAACCAAGGCCAGTGTCTGATTCTACCAGTTTAAGTATTGTCTCAGAAATGAAGATGTTAGAAATATGTTAAAATTCAAAGAATCTTTAGCACTTAGACGGGCTTAGTAAAATTCCATTTCTAAATAATAATAATAATTGTTGGCGCTACAGTCCAAAGGGGGACCAGGGCCTAGCTTGCTCATCAACAACTCGTGTTGTGCGCTCTACTGTTTTCTCACGGGTAGAAGGGACCTACAGTTTTTTGCCGACTCCGAATGGCGAAATTTGAGAAGCTTTTTTACTTAACGAACTTGTACTTAGCGATAATGTCAAGGCCACTTTCAAAAATATGATGAGTACAGCCTGCTTTCGGATGCTGTTACAAGATGTAAATTTTCGAATGACATTAAATTCGGCCATTTTGTATTTTAAAATATTTCATCGGAGAAAACCCCTTTTCGGAAGATCATCATTTTCGTACAAGCGCTGCAACTCCTTCGTTCTTTGGTCTCAATGTTTTTTCTGTTGCAGTGTAAGATCGTGTACTGTAATGGCTGCAGTTCTAGCTCTTTTTTCAGTGTGTGTTCCAGAAACTGCTGAACAGCAGCACGGACCTCACCAGACGTTTCTCTTCCAGTTCAACGGAGATACTATCACTCGAATTACCATTTCTGCCAATGTTCCTACTTTCTTTTATAACTAATTCCGTGGCGTTTGCAACGCTGTCAGTATTACGATAACGAGCTGAATATGATTCGAGATAAGCGTTGAAGTGCTGGAGGTCTCTTACGAAAATTACTTGTGGATTTCCAGCCAAATATAAGGCAATCACACTTTTACGTTGGAATCCCATCGCGGACAGAAATTTCAACACAACTGAGATGACAATCATTTGAGAGCTTTGTGAGCAACTGCATTATCTATCATGAGTCAAAACTTGAGCAGTCTGAAGTTGGATGCGGTTCAAATCAAGCGGAGTGTTTTTTAGAGCTGATTTTCTACCAAAACCATTCCAAGTGCCTACAGTCTCCTAGATTCTGTCTTAAAAGCGGGAGAGTACAATTTCTTTTTCCTGGAATGGGGAATTGGGAACGACGGAACGGGAAGCCAATTTAAATTTAACGACGAACTAAATAAATATTTCTAACGAATTCGAATTTACGCCGAAATTACGAAGTCAAACTCGCGATAGAAGTTCGTTACAAAATAGTTAGCCAAGCATGACACTGATATCCCTGTGAGAGCCATAAAATTTCGTGCTGTCACAAATTAAAAAAAGAAAAAAACAAATTTGGATATTATTTCACACCTTGACTGTTGTCAGCTTTTCAATTCCCTTCTTTCTCTACATCAGTGCTCATTTCCACACTCTCATGCCTTTAACGTTAACGAAATATTTTCTTCCTCCAGCGAGGGATAAAGTCTCCTGTCGACAGAATGGCTCCAAATCACTCTTAAATCTTGTCACCAACAGGATTAGACATTACATCATTTCGGCCAACCTGTCGACTTTCCTTACCAGGTGCACAACCAGAACAAATCCTGAACTATACGTAACCCTCGTGTAGTCAGTCAAGGACATCGCCAAGGGCAGTTCCCTTCAAATATTCACCAGCGCGTTCAATTTAATCAAATAAAGGCGGTCCAGCGAGGAATGAGGTCAATGCAGTTTGTTTTCCAGTTCATAAAGCGCCGAACAACTCTGAAAATCAGCTAAGAATCTTTTGGGTTTGATGGATTTCCTTGGATCTCCTTAAGTCTCCGTAGATCCTTACATGCATGTCCCTGGATTACTCAAATTCGTAGGAAGTCGTTTCAGTGTTTTATGTGCTTTAGTGGTGAGTCGTAAAAAAGATTCATACGAGGAATTGGATTTTTAGTGTTTTTAGGGAAATTCAAAATGTGTTGGCGAATGTTCCGACACAGGATGTGTAATCTTTGAGTGCTCCTGAAAGCACCGTATGTGAAGTGGGAATAAATGTCCAACGAAATTCAGGTCAATGGCCGGCTTTTGTGGGAAACAAATTCAAGGAAACTGAGATGAGACTTTCTTCACTCCGCTGGAATTGAGGACATTTTTTCAAATGCTTGGAGTTTGTGCCCCAAGGGTTGTCTTGTTCCAATCCAAAGGCTTTTACTTAATTTGACGGCTCTGTTATCGGTTTCTGATACCTGTCGATCCACCTTAGTGCGTAAAATAAAGGAGTGAGGGCACAATCCACAAGGAGTCATTGCTTTTCACCAGTAAAGGAGTAAAGGAGACGTACAATTTAACACCGATTGCAAATTGCAAACATCTAAAAAGCTTTTCTTAGTCTTAAACTTCTGGTGAAGCCAAGAGTTATTGAAGATATTTGACGAACCATACCATTCCACACATTTCGGGTGCTTGATAAAATATGTCAAGACCTTTGTCAATAAATTCAGCCGAAGTAGGCGTCAACGTCCTTAAAATAAAATCAAATTAGTCCTCATTCGTTTCAACAAATGTCGCCCACGCTTGCTGGCAGCTCCTTGATCTTCAACAGGGTTAATCCGACACAACTGTGTGCTTGTGACACCGCCCTGACCCAACGAGATTGACAGCTGAAACTAGCACTCGGTTCACACTTCACACAGAGGCTCGCACTTCTGCACAGAGGTTTTGATTTTCTCAATGAATTCTGTTTGACAATATTTGAGGCGTCAAAATGAGATCGTTTCAAGGGCGGTACAGTGAACGCTGGGGAATGCCTTAGGATGTGTCTGCTGTTGACAGAGAGGTTTTGAATGCGTGGGCGAATGGAAGCATGCATGGGGGTGTGTTTGCGTTTGCCGCTACAAATACCAAAAAAAAAACAAGTGACTTCTGAATGAGCGATTTGTGAATTCCCACGCCCAGGGGATAAGCTGTGCCGTGTTCCCGGAATTCCCACACATAACACAGCTAATCTACTTCTCCCTGCTCAGCAAAATCAAATTGAAGTTGGTGGCGGCGCGGCGTGCCGGGGAATAAGTGACGAGGTCTGGGCGGACGCATGAAATTTAAATGCTTAAAGACGCATTCTGGATATTTGAAAACAAATTTGTGGGTGCTCGTATGGGCTGAATTTTGATGCGATGCTCGAGCTTGACTTTGGTGAGATTGAAGATGATATGTTGGTGCGGCGATGTGAGGCTTTGAGGGTGAAGAGAGCTTTACAAGTTTGAGTGTAGTGAAGTGTTGTGTAGTGTTCATATAGGCGTGCCAATAGGTCCAACTTGATTCACACATAAATTTGAGTGATTTGTGGAAAGATTTGGATGAATTCGTTGGGGTGTCTGTGGGGTACAGTGTTGGTCCTGATGTTATGCCGACTGAGCGCATCTGTGAAATCTGTGCTGGCAAACAAAAATATGGTATCTGATTGAAAACAAAACGCAAACACCAAGACAGGAGTGATATAGGAGACGTTTAGAAATGACAATGCCAAGAATTTGTTTCCAAAATTTTAAAAAAAGACAAACTTTGCATCTTTTTACTTACTAATAATAATAATAATTGTATGGCGCTGCAGTCCACAGAGGACCAGGGCCTAGCTTGCTCATCAACTACTTGTGTTGTGCGCGCTATTGTATAGAAGGAACGTACACCTTTCTGCCAACTCCAAACAGGAAAGTTTGAGAAGCTTGCTTAGACAGTTATGATTTCTTGAGTGTTGTCAGAAGATCGAAAGAGGTGGCCGGGAATCGAACCCAAACCTTTTGTGTGTGAGTGTCGCACTCTACACACTACTCCACGGCGGCTTATTGGCTTACTTATTGGCTGACTTTATTTAAAAACTGTTTGAGAACTCGCAAGAAACATGTTCGTGCGCTTTCTAATTAATTTCTAATGCAGGCAACAAATTACTGTGAAAGGGTGAAAGCACCGTCTTTCAAAGTTTTATATCTGGTCACTGCAAGGTTTCGTTTGGAATTAAGTTAGGTGGAAAGAAAGGCTTTTGAAGAACTGGATTCATGGAGAAAAAAACAATCAAGGGGTGTTGGATAGCTTGGAAAATTACCAGTTTTCTAATTTTGGAACTTCTAAAAGCGGGTTCAATGCTAAAGATGACTAGGGAATGTAGAAAACAAAATTTCTTCATAACCGACCCATTGGGACAACGCAACAGAGGACGGCCTAGGCTGAGGTGGCGGCCACAAGTGGATAACGACCTCAACCAAATTGGAGTGAACAATTGGAGGCATGTCCCTCAGTCATTGTCTCACCTTTGCTGAAACTGGTGTTGCCTGTTTGGCGGTCCTATTTTTTTATCGAAAGACCAAGTAAATGCTTAAAGTGTGGATAAATGTCTGGTAGTACAATGAATCAATTTTAAAATCTGACCGCGCCAATGTAGTGTTTCCCAACCTGAAAAACATGTCAATTTTGACCACTTAAACTTCGCTCATAATGACATTTAAAGGGAGAATTCTAATTTAGGCTCCTACTTAAGAGTAGTTGATACTTTAAAGGTTCAACATCATCTTCGAGAGGATCGTGCGTAACTCACAGAAGCACGATCTTCCAGAAGCACGATCTTCCAGAAGCACGATCTTCCAGAAGCACGATCTTCCAGAAGCACGATCTTCCAGAAGTCAGTTCAATTGCTAGCATACGCTGATGATATTGACGTGATTAGACGAACACAGCGAGCCGTCAATGAGGCGTTTGCTGGCATTGAAGTGGAAGCGGCTAAAATGGGTCTGAGGGTAAATGTGGGCAAAACAAAGTACATGCTGTCATTGAGGAAGGACACACAACATCGACGTCTCGAACAGAGCTTCACACTAGGCAACAGAAACTTCGAGGTTGTCAAGGACTTCGTCTACCTCTGCTCCGAGGTAAACAGGGACAACAACATCAGTACCGAAATCAAACGCAGAATCACTCTTGCCAATCGCTGTTTCTTTGGGCTGAAGAGGCAATTGAGTAATAAAGCCCTTCCTCGAAGGACTAAACTCGCTTTATATAACAGCTTGATCATCCCAGTCCTACACTATGGCGCGGAAACTTGGACGTTAGCAAAAGCGGGTGAGGAAGCCCTTAATCTTTTCGTGAGAAAAGTTTTACGTGCGATTTTTGGTTCTGTTTGCGTTGATGGCATCTGGAGGAGAAGATTTAAAGACGAACTCTGTGGGTTGTACATGTGCCAGATCAAGCGCCTACGAATACAACGCTTGAGATGGCTAGGCCATGTAAAGCGCATGGACACCACTGCTCCGACCCGAAAAGTCTTCGAATCCGAGCCATTATGACAACGCAACAGAGGACGGCCTAGGCTAAGGTGGCGCACACAAGTGGAGAAGAACCTCAACCAACTTGGAGTGCGCAACTGGAGCCAGCTGGCGAAAGATCGTGCTGGCTGAGGTACAGATCCACCCCGGATTGAAGCGCCACAATACAAAAAAAAAGATCTCAGTGCACGGAAATTCTCTTTCGTTAACCTATGCACATTGGAATGAGACGTGGCCTGATCGTTTGTGCTTAAGACATTGCTACTTTCAAGTCGAACTCACCACTTTAAAGAGTGCCATGAAAAATTGTAGAATTTGTGCAAATGTGTCTTTGATGGAAAAGAAAAAAACGAAAATGGTTCCTCAGGACAAAAAGGTTCAGAGCCCAGACTCATCTCGTGGTAAGTCCTTACACCAGTTACCTTGCCGATCCTGAACGGTGAAGTATGAGGGGCTTTTAGTGGAGAGTTAGCAGTTTATGAGCGTCGCAAGCAACACGTAGAAAGTGGGGTCATTAAAATTCTAAGCCTAGGCTGTGCAATTCGATGGACCATTGACCACGAAAAAAAAAACTTTTTTTTCTCCAACAAGCAAATGCTTGATCTAGTACAATTTTTAGTAAAATTTTACATGCTTCAATTCCTTTTACAACAATTCTCAGTGATCGTTTACACGTCGTATTTATTCTTTAATATAATTCGTTGATTCAAATTTCTCCCGAATTGACGAAGGACCTTGTTTTAATTCACTTACCACTCAGAATTGATATTTGTTGGACTTACAATTTTGTCGAAGGTCAAGGTCTTCTCATGGCTGGAGCATGTTGCACCCTTATCTTTCAATTTCTTAAAGTCAGGAAGTTGTACATTTTCCAGCAAATTCTCTGCCCATTCATCCATGTGGACGTGGCGCAATTAGCACTGAAATCTTTTCCTTTCCCAGTGAAGGCCATGGCTGCTTTGAAAAATTAAATTTCTCTTTTTCTCCTTCAATTTTTCTAGTGAAATGCATGAGTGTTTAGGGGCTTCAAGTTCACGAACAAATAAAGAGCAAGTTGAGAGGTAGTTAACTTTGAAATTCTGTAGTTTGTTGTATTCTGAGTTGAGGCAGTTTTTTTTTCTTTCCAATGAAATGGTCTAAACAATAAATAAAAGGATTTATCATGGTTGTCGCGCTTTTCTGGCCCTTTAAAATGTCTGTCGGAATTCCTCAGCAGGGCGGTTCGGTCGTGTTTCAAATTAATTTGCATTATTCATGCCGGTGAAATCGACGACTGACAAATTTACAACGAAAACATCGGCTGCGAATTTGGCGGAACTGAATATTCATGCGAAATGATATCAGGCATACAATTTTACATGAATATTCTGTTGGTCTGAAACGTATTTTGCTCTCGACTTTCAGCTTGGCTTAATGTTTAAGCACATAAAAAACACCTTAAGGGGCACACTGGGTTCTGTGGATTGTTTTTTATAACCGGTATGATTTCAAACAGGGAGCTAGATAGAAGAGAATACTTTTTATTTGTGCACTTCAACTGTGCACTGTCGAACATCGCGAAATGAGCGTTTTTTTTGAAAACAAAACAAAAATTATTAATGGGAAAGTAAAAACATTTTATTCAAAGTATTGGCTGTTGTTTTCTACTCAATTTGACCACCTTTCTGGCAATTTGTGAATACCACGCCAATAAAATTGTTCGTTCGACATTTTTAACACGATGAAAAAATATGATGTTGTCTGTTCAATGACTTGATATATACTAAATATTTTTCACAGATGTCATAGCAAACAAAAAAAAAAAAAAAAAAAAAAATAAGGGCACGTTCACAACAAATGTTCCCTATCGAGACATTTGTATTTTGACGCTCACTTCATAAGTGTTACGTGCTCAAAATGCCTTTACAATTATTTAAGCTATTTTTCTGCTAAAGCCACAGATTTTGTGGAGAAAGAAGCTATTTTCCGTCACACAGGCATTTCGATTAGACGGTTACGCTTCTGTGTCTTTCAGCAGCAATCTAGGCACTTTCTTCCGCCTGTATCAAAGCATTCCTTGTGGCTAACTCAAACCACAACGAACAACTTCCATTCGGAGATTCAAAAAATTCGTTTAGTCGTTTACAGAATTTGTGCCAAACAAAGTCCTTGCGAGTTGATAACTCTCATCACATACAACTAGGATTAACGCTCACACCTCCCACATCCCACATCCCACATCCGTCACAAACAAAAGCATGCAAATCTGAAGGCAGAACTTGGAACTTTTGTGTGACTGCAAAACCAGCCGTGTACGCAGGATAATGTCGAATTAGCCACATTAGCATGCCTCTAAGTCATTCACGAGTGAACTCAGGACACTCATTCCATCTGCACACACCCATGCCACACAACCAGAGTTTCAGACACTCATTGTGACGAGCGGTTTGTGCAGGAAGAGAATAAAAATCTTTTAATTATTCCCACACCACAGTGTCCCGGTTGATCCTTTTGTGGAATAACAGCTCGACGATAGGGACGACTTAATGCAGCAGCACTTGGGTTCCCCTGAGAATGGACCCCGTGGTGGAGCAGTCAAAGCCGGGGATTAGCTTTAAATATGCACTCTAAGCTCAGATGTGATTTGAAATCGTTGACTCAATCACTGTGGGACACCGCAACAAGTCAATTACCGCCATTAACATGGATTTAGCTGATTCATGTAGAGGGTTTGCCGCGTCGCACTGATGACTGAAGCTAATTAATGCAGACGCCCCACGCGGTAATCTAGTTTCAGTTCCCCGTTTGTAAAATGACCTGAGAAGCAGAATTTGCTGGAGGACTTAAACAAGGCATTCCCGTTCCAGGCGGACGTTAATTTGAAATGCAAATCAGTCTTAATTTCAACAAATCGACTTACCTAAGAAAAGAGGGGTGTTGGAAGAAGGCAACGACAGAGAAGGCAGCCAAGGACGAGTTTTCTTCTGCTGAGCTCATGAGTCGAGGTCGAATTTATTCAACTCGATGGTAAGTCAGAGTGATTTGACTTATGACATTATCTTTCTGTGGATCTTAAGTTTTCGGTGTGACCAAGAATTTAATCAATTTCCATTTATGATTACTGCGACACTACCAATAGAAAAAGCTCAAATTCATGAACCTACTCTTCCATGTTATAGCTCTTGTATCAGAGCTGTATTCTCACAACTAAGATTGAGCTAAAAATGAATTGAAAAAATGCAGCGCCTTAGACCTTTGAAACTCATACAAAAATGTTAAAGTCAAAATTCGATACAAAATTCAAAACAGTTCGAATGTGCTTAGTACTCCCTATAAAATGAAGTTGCAATAGATTTTATCGATCATAGGAGCCATTCCTGTCCAATGAATAAGAGCATTCTTTCTTGTCGCTTGACTAACAAGAGCCAGACACAAATTGTGAAAAGTGGCGCCCAACCTAAAACCTCACACTGTCACTTCACTCTTCGATTGAAGACACGCGTTGAAAATCATCGCAAACATCGGAAGCATTGCTCTAAGCACCAACACGAACAGATCCTTCACTTTACTCTCCCAAGGCCAATCAAGTGCGTGATCCATGTTCGGAGTCATGTGTTTCTTTATTGTTTGTCGTCTGAGAAAATATTTTCCTGGGAATCGATTAAATCTTTGCTTCCACCTTGTCGTAGTGATGCCAACGAGGTACGAACGAGATGCGACCTCTTGAAAATGTTATCCATTTTTATTTGATCCCAGTCACCTTGAGGAAACGAACTCAGAACATCTGTCGCAGATGAGAATATTTAAAAACGGATTTTCTTCTTCAAGATGTCTCCAAGGTGGACGAGTGTATCATTTTTTTACGCCTAGAGCTATTTTTTTTTTCAAAAATAATTTCAGAATATATCGAAGGTATGTTTATCAGCGATTTGATGCTTGGGCGCAGGTAAAATAAACGTGTGGGAAAATATGTGGATATTGTACGACTAAGACAATATTATCCATGTCTGCAATATTTTGAATGCTCCACGTGAAAGAGCACCCTACAACAGGCTAAATTATAAACATATCTATTTCAGCATTTGAATGCCCACATGTCCAATGATGTCTGATAAGAGAGTAAGGTAGTTCTAAAATGTTTATTGGCGCCCGACACGAAACATACACATTTGTGTGTCTATGCCTGGTGACACTTGAGTCTTCTTATGTTCTTGCTTGGCTTCATTTTCGTAAGAAGGATAGAGAAAAACTAAACAGAGAAACTAAAAAGAGACGGGTAGAGAGAAAGTAAACAGTGGACGGTCTGCAGTACGGCGCATATAAATGCTTTGTTGCTGCAACATGTTCATTGGCCAAAATGAGAGTGCCACTGGTTATATTTGCACTTTGCACACAGTAAACATTAAGTGACTCCACCTTTTTTAAATTGCATAGTAGATTCTATTTTGCAATGAGTTAAGTAATTTTTGGAGTGTTTCTTTTTCAATTTTTTGATAATGTTCCATTATTGCTCTCTTAGGCTCAAGAACGTTGTAAAACTGCCGTCTGTCCATAGGTTTTCGATTGGGCTTAAGTCTGGCAAACGTGCTGGCCATCCCATAAGTGGAATATTTCTGTCAAAAAACCACTTTCTGGAAGAAACTGCAACGTGAATTGGAGCTCTATCCTGTTGGAGCTCTGCGAAATGTTGATCCACATCTTCAAGAAATGGTATAAGGGCCTCCTCCAACATGTCTTGGTACTTCTCTGCATTTATCCTGCTGAGAACAGTTTTTAAGCGGAAAATTCCATACAAAAAGGAAGCGCCTTTTGCTGGAACTTTTGCGGGAAGTTTCAGCAAAAGGCGCCCCACACCATTACACTACCTCCAATTTGCTAACGTTTGGAGAACGACATTTTTTCGATTCTCAAATCATGCTGGTAGTGTGCCATCCGTCCGGCCCGTCTGAGTTGAATCTTTTTTCGATTTTTCATCAAACGCTATGTGTTTTTGTTCCCAGTCCAATCTTGTCATTTTATGCTGTGCACTAAGAGGTGGTTGCGACTTCATTTTTTTCGACTGCAGCTTATGCGACCCCTTTACAAATATGTGAACGGAAACTTCGGCGGCTTCTATTCCAGGACATGCTGCAACACTTAGAAGGCTATTTGTGGAATTAGAGAATTCACTTAAGATCCTCCTTTTTTGATAACTCTTTAATGCTGACGCACGGCCCGAGGACTATTTTGTGTCATAAATTGTGCCCATTTCTTCAAAATTTAACGAGGTGATGTGAATGATTTAAGAGCTTTCCAATTTCACGTGTCGACTTGCCGCTTTTTAACATTTCAATTATTTGATGTCTTTCCTCTTTCTATCTGAATAATAGGAGTCCGTTCCAATTGCTCTGAATGTCTACGAATGTCTACGAATTTGCCCGAAAATCTCCCAAAAGGTGATCCATTAGCTCATTTTTTCGTAGAAGAGAGATCTCATGAGAGAGCAAATTATTTCCCCTCCCTACGAATTGCTGCCGAAAAAAAATCTGTGGGCAGCAGTTGGCTGTCAAACCGAAAATAAAAAAACCTCTGACATTTCATACATCTGATAGCTGCTTTCGAATTTCTACGAAAAGTCGTTTCACAAGTTTCGGTAGAGTTACTCTCTGCAAGAGAGATTTTTACCCAAACTACTCAACTACGAATTTCTGTACACAACTGAATTGGTGGACGCCGTGGTGCAGTGGGTAGAGTAAGACGCTCACACGCTGAAGCATCTAGGTTCGATTCCCGACTGAAAAACTTCGAATTTTTCACAGCATTACCTGCTGACAACACTCAAAGAGTAACAACTGTCTAAGAAAGCTTCTCAAATTTCGCCGTTTGGAGTCGACTGTAGGTCCCTTCTACTCGTGGGAGAACAGTAGCGCGAGTTATAGTATCCGCACCGCCCTACACCAGGTTGCCACAACCACGTTCAAAAACCGCCAAATCACAGTCTCGAATTTCAATATTTTTATTGCGATTGTAATTATTTATTATAAATATTAGTTCACAAACTGGCTTATTTATTACACTTTAATAACTATTTAATTTAACCAATCATAATGTCAAGATCGAGTAATTATTTTAAATGTATATTCGTTTACGGTCGCTTCTTAATGTGTAAGCTGTACTTTTTTGATGCTTGTTGTTTTCTCAATTCCCATTTCACATCCCTGTCTCTATATCCCGGCTTGGTAACTATCACAGTGGCTTCTTGCTATTTTGTTGATCTGTTCTCTTTTCGGTGACTGTAACGGTGGCTTGATTGTAACTCTCACCCCTTGATTGATTTGTGGGTGGCTTATGCATAGATGGTGCTGCATATATGTAACGCGCGCACAACACGAGTAGCTGATGAGCAAATTAGGCCCTAGCCGCCCTGTGGATTGCCGCGCCAACAATTATTGTTATTATTAAATGAATTGGAACATATTTAGTGTTTACTCGAACAGCAAATAAACGACACTAATCGAAAGCAAATCATCCCGGTTCATGCTGCCACGCAGTACGCATTGTAAAATAGGTTGAAATTGGTTGAAAGAATACACCTGCAGTCGCAATTTGGCTCTATCTTTGTGGAACATTTTCTATGTGCGTATTTGCTCAAATGACAGCTTTACTTACTTAAGGTGGCGCTACAGTCAGGGGTGGACCTGGGTCTCAACTAACAGGCGTCTCCAGCCAGTTCGATCTTTAGCTAGGTGCCTTCAGTTTCGCACGCGTAGTTGATTGAGGCACCTTTCCACTTGCACCACCTGAGTCGCGGTCTTTCTCTACTACTCCGTCCCTCGGGGGTGGATTCGAAGACTTTTCGGGCCGGAGCATTGGTTTCCAGCCGCTCTACATGACCTAGCCATCTCAATCGTTGGATCTTCGCTCTTCTGGCTAAATCGATGTCGCTGAACAGCCCGTATAGTTTGTCAGAATACCTCCTCCTCCACTCACCATCTATACAGACGGGAACGTAAATCACACAAAGACTTTTCCTCTCGAAGCAAATATAGTATGAGCAGCTTCATCTGCTTTTGACAAAGTTCATGCCTCTGCGCCATATAGCAGGACTGGGACTATTAAGGTCTTATAAAGCGTTACCTTGGTTGTTCGAGAGAGGGCTTTGTTTACCAATTGCTTTCTTAGCCCAAAGAAGCAGCGATAGGCAAGAGTTATTTTTCGTTTGATTTCAACGCTGGTGTCATTGTCAAAGATAAAGACAAAGATTTTGACTACCTTAAAGTTATATCTGTCTGCTGTGACGTTCTGAACGAGACGTCGGTTTCGGGTGTCCTTTCTCGTTGACAGCATATACTTGGTCTTACCGCTAAACCCATCTTCGCGGCCTCCGTTACAATACCCACAGAATCGCCATTGACATCACGCTGCATTCTCCCGATAATGTCTGCTGTGACGTTCTGAACGAGACGTCGGTGTTGGGTGTCCTTTCTCGTTGACAGTATATACTTGGTCTTACCACTTAACCCATCTTCGCGGCCTCCGTTTCAATACCCACAAAAGCGCCATTGACATCACGCTGCGTTCTTCCAATAATGTTAATACAGTCGGCATATCTGGGTAGTTGGACGGACTTCTGAAAGATTGTTCCTCTGGTGTTGGAAAAGTCACATGACATGGCGTCGCCTTGACTGAATTCTTTTTTGACATCAAAGGTCTCGGTAAGGGCTTTAGCGACCTTGATGGAGCAGCCTGCATTCTCCATCGTCATCCTACACAAATTGACGATTTTGGTAGGGATGCCAAAACTAGACATTACTTTGTAAAGCTCGTCTCTATAAATGATATCACATATTGTTGGCGCGACAGTCCACAGGGAGACAAGGCCTAGCTTGCTCATCAGCTACTCGTGTTGTGCGCGCTCTTGTTCTCTCACGACTAGAAGGGACCTACAGTTTTATGCCGACTCCAAACGGCGAAATTCGAGAAGCTTTGACACAGATGTTCATTACTCTTTGAGTGTTGTCAGCAGGTTGAAAGAGGTGGTGCCGTGAAAAATTCGAGGTGTTCAGCCGGGAATCGAACCTAGACCCTTCGACGTGTGAGCGTCGCACTCTACCCACTATGCCACGGCGGCCACATAAATGCTATCATATGCGGCCTTAAAAACGATGAAAAGGGGGTGGGTATCGATTTGTTGCTCATGGGTTTCCTCCAAAATATTCCGTTGTGTGAATATATGGTCGATGGTAGATTTCCCTGGCCTAAGGCCACACTGGTGTAAACCGATCAGGTTGTTGACAAATGGCTTTAGGCGTTCACACAGTACGGCAGATAAGATTTTGTAAGCGATGCTTAGGAGACTGATGCCTCTGTATTGGGCGCAGTTCAAAGGGTCTCCGCTTTTACCAGGTATACCGGCGTTTTTTTTTTTTTTTGAAAATAAAACACTAATTATAAATGGGAAAGTAAAAACATTTTATTCAAAGTATTGACCATTGTTTTCTACACATTTTGACCACCTTTCTGGCAATTTGTGAATACCACGCCAATAAAATTGTTCGTCTTTTAAAGCAAACCAATCAGACACCCGATTTTCGACCTCCTCGTAGGAATCAAAGTGCTGCTCAGCCAATGCGTGTCCCATCGATGAAAACAAATGGTAGTCGGAGAAGCCAAGTCTGGTGAATATGGCGGGTGGGGTAGCTGCTCCCAGACAAGTGTTTTGATTGTACCCTGAACCCGTTTTGCTTTGTGTGCAGGTGCACTGTCATGGAGCAAAATTACCTTGCCGTGTCTTCTGGCACATTCTGGTTGTTTCTCGATCAATGCATGGTTCAAATTGATCATTTGTTGTCGGCAGCGATCAGTATCAACGGTTTCACCAGGTTTTAGGAGCTCGTGGTACAGCACACCTTTCTGGTCCCAACAAGCACACAGCGTTGTCTTCTTGCCGAATCGATCTGGTTTTGCAGTCGATGTTGATGGTTGTCCCAGATTAACCCATGATTTTTTCCGTTTAGGATTCTTAAAATAAATCCATTTTTCATCGCCAGTAACAATCCGATGCAAAACCGATTTTCTTTCGTGTCTTTGCAAATTTCACAAGTGTTTTTTCGGTTTTCCATCTTTCATTCAATTGATGTGGCACCCATTTTGTAAACTTTTGGATCTTTCCCATAGCTTTTAAAATGTCAGAAATTGTTTGTTGTGCAACATTTAACATTGCTGCCATTTGCTTTTGACTCAAAGTGTCATCTCCATCCAATATCGTTTGCAATTCGCCGTCTTCAAACTTTTTTGGTGGTCTTCCACGTTCTTCATTTCTCACATCAAAATCATTATTTCTGAACAGTTGAAACCATCTTTTGCATGTTGTTTCTGATATAGAATGATCACCATATGCCTCGACAAGCATTCGATGCGACTCTGCAGCACTTTTCTTCAAATGAAAACAAAAAATTAATGCTTTCCGCAAATCATCACTTTCTGGTACAAAATTCGACATTCTTAACACGATGAAAAAATATGAAGTTGTCTGTTCAATGACTTGATGTATACTAAATATTTTCCACAGATGTCATAGCAAACAAACAAAATAAAAATAAGGGCTCGTTCACAACAAATGTTCCCTATCGAGATATTTGTATCTTGACGCTCACTTCATACTGGTATTCTTAGATCAGGGAAACAGTGGGGTTCCATTCATCGGGTATGTTTTCCTCCGACCATATTTTACAGGTAATTTAGTGCATGCTCCTAACCGAATCATCGCCTGCGGCTTTAAGAAGCTCGGCGGGTAGGCCGTCAGCTCCCGCAGCCTTTTTGGATTTCAGTTTAGGTATGGCAATCCTCACTTTGGGTCGGGTGGACGTAATTGTTGATCTTCATCGTCTCTTTCATTGGGGTTGAATGGTTTGTTCTGCCTGACAGCGGGTTTTGGTTCTTCGTTGCCGTTAGACAGTCTGTAGAAATGATTGGTCCATATCCTCAGCATCGAGAGTGACAGCAAATATCAGTATACTCTTCGATATGGTTGGGATTTTTTTAATGTACTCAAGAATTCTGAGAATTCTTCGATTTGCTCCAATTATTTGTCTCGCATTTTTAAGACGGCACATTTTGAAGATGACACTATCATTTTGGGACAGACCTTAATTGCAATGAGTTTAGTCACGATGATGATTCCTTCACTAGCGTGCTACAACAAGCCAATTGCCAGCCACGATGTCTCTTTTACCTGTATGCCGCAACAAACCAATTAAAAGCGAAGATGCCTCTTTTGCCAGCGTGCCGCAACAAACCAATTGTCAGCGACGATGTCTCTTTTACTTGTATGCCTCAAAAAGCCAATTAAAATCGAAGATGGCTCCTTTGCCAGCGTGCCGCAACAAGCCAATTGTCAGCAACGATGTCTCGTTTACCTTTGTGAAGCAGCAAACCAACTAAAAGCGATAACGTCTCTTTTACCAAGCCGATTGGCAGCCTTCACAAACCTGTTGTTCTTTGTACAACCTGCAGCCTCAATGATCCCTGAGACTAACGTCCAATAATTCCCCATCGGTCATCCATTATAACCTAACACGAAATTGTGGCTTCTCGCGAGTCGCGGTCGAGTTGATTGTTTCGCCAGTGAGCTCCACACAAGTCAAGCTTCGTTCAAAATACGACTTCAACTAGTTTTTCTAGTTCGGCAAGGGCACGTCGAATGGTTATCATCACAAAATCAGCGTTTAAGTGTATTTCCAAAATGTTTGCGATGCCAATTTAACCTTCCGACTATTCAGCACAATGAACAAGAGCGGCAATCACACAGCGAATGTCAACATTTTCCAACAATTTATTTCACAGTTTTCCATCAGTTACCCTGAGTGAACGAAAATTCTGTTGGATACGTTTCCATCCCACCTGGCAGCAGTGGTGGCGGCGCAGGCTAACACTTATCACGTGCAGTCATCACTAATCACCTGCCGGGTGAGGAGAAAGTTTCCCATGCCGATACCTGCGAGATAAATTGCCCGGCCCGCCTCCAACATGTGCCTAAATCGCCCTTAATTAGAAAACCGTTCCAAAGGCACCCCGTATGGCGTACCACTAGTGACACACTAATATGATGTGCTTCGCTTTGAACGTGTCCAAAGTCAACAGACGGCTAATTGATGAGGGGTTGCATCATTTGACGCACTGTTCGCGGTCAGGGCGTCTCAGTCCGGTGATTTAATCAGTAAATGGACCGATACTGGCTGGAGACTGTGGTCCCCGGAGTTCCATATTTTATCGCACGTCCGACGACGTGAAGAAAGCGAGTCTCGATACGAGTAGGTGACGGATAGAGTTGCTGACACTTGCACTTTAAGGTAAGCGAAGGGTGAGATATACACATTCGAGTGTCGTCACTTAACGATTGGAGCTGTTAAGCAGAAATTTGAAGGACTTCGTGGATGATGGCAAAGGAAAATGGTCCTGCCTGGTGTTTATTGAAAACGACTGCAGGTCTTGATTTGTTTTACTTCACGCTGTTGTTGCCCATTTGGCCGTTCAGTCACGTAAGCTTGTCATCGTCCACGCTCACGCCTCGCATACAAGACCACTTGACATCAACCGATGTCACAACGATAACCGTCTTTGACAAACTTAATTACGTCGAACGGGGAGCACTCTCACAGGAGTTATTGGTTTAGGGACTTGACGCAATCACTTAGCCCACTCGTATGCCAGTAAGCGAGACTTACGTCGGGACAATACGATGATGTCACCGTCAATCGGATTTGATAACTTCTCGGTGGGCCGATGAAGGTCGACGGCAATCCTTTTAGTATCAAAGCGAACAGGAAAACATGAAATTGACAGAGGGATAGGATTTCACTCTTGGTGGCGGGGTTGTGGAAACTTCACTCCATGCATATAGACTTCGGTTAGCTGTGTTTCTTCCGCACATTTCTCAGCAGTATTCCCCATTTTCAATTAATTTCCCTTTTCGCCCGCAAACCACTTTCAAGCCAATCCACTGAGTTGCTCCCGCAAAGGATTAGTCACACAAGAGCTTTCTCTCGGCCGTGAATTTTAAATCCTGTCGCAAGGCTGGAGCGCTGCAGCGATTTAAAACTTATTGGAAACTCTCGGTTGGCCAAGTGTTTTGGGGTGTGGTTTCATATTTTATTGTCGCCCCTTTCCCCCGAAACCACAACCCACCCACACACTCTCGGCACTGTTTGCGCAGCTCTGAGGAGCTTAGATTTTGCCAAGAGGAGTGCGGCTCATATCTGCACACATTCGGCATGAATCCGAATTAATCGAGTTTCTCACACCCTTCGCGTGTGTGCCGAGTGAAGGACATTTTAGGGACAGAAGTCCCTTTTGAATTCGTTTATTGATTCAATTATCCCCTCCCCCCCCCCCCCCGCAAAAATAAAATGCCGTCGTCCTTTCACAGTGGCATGGAATCCGAACGTCTTATGAGCCGACGACCTCACCCATCCCGCGTGTATGCTTGATGAATGTAAAATTACCCAGCATCGCTCGCTTTTGTGCTCCCAGCGTGATAAGATTCTCGCTCGGAGGTGAAGCATTGTTGCGTAAAACCCCTTGAATTATACACACAGCTAATCAGTAAGCCTCGTTATTTATCTTTCAGATTTGCGGCGGATTCCGAAGACCACATTCCAAAGACCGACAAGAGGGGACAGCATGCCAGGGCCCTGTCAGCGATTGCGTTTGCCCTCGTTGGCCACCGTCATCAGGACGTCTAGAGCGGATTACGCTCACACCACAATCCGCAAGGAGCACAGACGAGTGGTTGTCATGGGATCCGCAAGGGTTGGCAAGACCTGTATCATATCGCAGTTTCTCTATGACAAATACATAACCCGATACCGTCAGACGGTGGAGGAGCTCCATAGGGGGGACTACAATTTGCCGGACGGCTCCTCCTTGACTCTGGACATTTTGGACACATCGGGAGCGTTTGAGTTTCCGGCAATGAGGACGCTATCGATCTCAACGGCCGGAGCCTTTATTCTGGTGTTTGCTGTGGACGACGAGATGTCCTGGAGTGAGGTGGAGCGCCTACGGAAAGAGGTAAGTTGGATGGGCATTGAATTTCAGCAACTTTATGGAATGTTTATTGTGGTTGCGGCTGCCGCTGCCGGTGAGATGCGCGCTTTGATGTTTTTCTCTTTTGATGGAGGGCCGCGAGCAGTTGTCCTTCGATCGCTCCTTGAATTCCTTCTTTCAACTTTCCTCCTTCTGTAAGCGATTTCTAAGGGATTTGCAAACTTCAAGGAACTTCCAACTCCATCTTTGTTGTTAACTTGGCCCAGTGCTTGCTTGGGGACTAAAAATAGCTGCACTCTCCTTCACTCGATTTTGGATGCAGAGCGGAGACCTGTTGGATTGATTATAGCCATCTAGAAATGAAGCCCTCCAGTGATATACCACTTCCTCTCACATCCCATTTTTCGTTTCAGATAATAACCGCCAGGGGCTACAAGGTTCCCATAGTCGTGGTGGCCAACAAAACGGACATAAACGAGGACGAGCGCAAGCTGCAGAGGGAAACGATTGAGACCATTGTCACTGAGGATTGGAAGGCCGGCTACATTGAGTGCTCGGCCAAAGAAAATATCGGCATCGTTGAGATATTCAAGGAGCTGCTGGTGCAGGCGAACATCCGATACAACCTGAGTCCGGCTGTCCGCAGGAGGCGACAATCTCTGCCCTCCTACTCATCGCACAACAGCAAATCCGCTTCAAATAAATTCTCGTTTAAGCGGCATTCCTGCACGGTGACATAAGCGCTTGTCGAGCTCCGCTTTGTTCGACCGGGCCGCAAGGACATCACTCTTCGTAGTTTGCTATTTAGGGTGCAGGTGATATTTTTGTATTTGTTTATACCGTTTAAGCTTATCAATGTGTATGTATGTGTGCGCTAAGAAAATGTGTATCATTAAGTGTAAGTGTAGCTCAAGAGTTGGAGGACATTCAATATTGAATTAAACTGTTACAACAGTAGCCGGTGTTTTATTTGGCGTTGATTCTGGTTTTGTGGAGGTGAATTCAGGAAGTGAAGCAATCACTTTAAAAGGGGGACGAGGAAGTGAATTTAATTCAAAATTCTGTGAATAGCTTGGACTAAGTTTACAGACACGGGGAAAAGTAGGTAAAAGATGAAACTTATATGACTGGCTAATGTGATAAAAGCGACAGGAAGGAAAAATCATGGCACTGAAAAGAGATAAAGCACAGAAGATTGAAGACAACATGACAGAGGGGAACACTCATAGAAGATAAAACTAATTGCAGGCACAACTGACCGAACACTGCACTGGTTCAGGCTCTTACTGTCAGATCAGTAGATAGAACTGAAATAATGGATGGCGGAAGTGAATGAAAGCAAAACCGGCGAAAGACAGTCTGAGAGATGGCAAGACTTACTGAATGCAGTATTGGCAGAAGACAGAATTGGCAGAGAACAGAAAACAGAACTCAGAAAGACAGGACTGACAGAGACAGAATTGACAGACGATAGAACTGACAGATGAAAGAATTGACAGAAGGCAAGATTGACGGAAGACAAAATTTACAGAAGACGATTGACAGTAGATAGAACTGAAAAAAAAAGGAACTGACAGAAGACAGAACTGACAGTACACAGAACTGAAACAAGACAGAACTGAGCAGCCAGAATTGGAAGAATTCACAGAAGACAGAACTGACAGAAGACAGAACTGACAGAAGAGAGAACTGACAGAAGACAGAATTAAAGAAGAACGGGCAAAAGCCATAATGAAGACAGATTTGACAAAAAAAAAAAAACAAATTTACAGAGGACAAAACTGATAGATGACATAAATGACATAAAACAGAAACGACGGAAGATGGAATTTACAAGAGACAGAGCTGACAAAAATAGAATGTACAGAAGAAAGAATTGGCAAAATTGATAGAAGACAAAACTGACAGAAGAAAGAAGTGACAGAAGGAAAGACTGGCAGAGGACAGAATTGACAGAAGACTGCACTGACACAAGAAAGAATTGACAGAAGGCAAGATTGACGGAAAACAAAATTTACAGAAGACGATTAACAGTAGATAGAACTGGAAGAAGAAAGAACTGACAGAAGATAGAACGAACAGTAGGCATAACTGAAACAAGACAGAACTGACAGTAGACAAAATTGAAACAAAACAGAACTAATAGAAGGCGGAATTAACAGAATTCACAGAAGACAGAACTGACAGAAGACAGAATTAAAGAAGAACTGGCAAAAGACATAACGAAGACAGATTTCGCAAAAAAAAAAAAAAAAACTAACAAAAGGCAGGCCAAATTTGCAGATGACAGATGACAAACAAATTTACAGATGATGAAGAAAGAAGTGACAGAAGGTAAGACTGGCAGAGAACAGAATTGACAGAAGACAGAACTGAGAGTAGACAAAATTTACAGAAGACAGAGTTGACAGAAGACAAAATTTACGTAAGGTAGAATTAACAGAAAACAGAACTAAACGAGACAGAATTGACAGAAGGCAGAACTGACAGAAGGTAGGACTAATAAAAAATGAACTGACAGAAAATAGAACTGATGGAAGACAGAATAGGACTGATAAACCACAAAACTGAGAAGATAGAACTGACAGAAGACAGTATTAATAAAAGATATAAGATTTAAGGGTTTAATACTTTAATACTTTAAGGGTTTAATAATTCTCCTATTTAAATGAAACACAATTTACCACGTTATAATTTATTTTCTGACCGTTTCCCGCGACAGCTGGACAGCAACTCCCTAATTCGTTGACATTTTTTTTTACTTAAGAGATCTTAAGTATTACCGGTAGCTCTTTGAATGTATATGTTCTTACAAAGACAGTCTGATAGAAGGCAGCACAAACTGGCAGGAGACAAAATTGACAGAAGACAGAAGAACAAAGAGTTAATAGAAGAGAGAAGTGACAAGAAGCAGAATTGACAGACAGCAGAAATGATGTAAGGTAGCAACATTGACTGAAGTCATAATCGACGAATCAGAAAAAAAGCGCTTAAACTTTGGTACTAATCTTAATTATGAGCAGCGTTTTATTCTAAGTAAAATGGTTAAGATTTTTGTATGGACTTCACACTCCCTAGTCAATTATGGCTATGATAAATGTTAATCTTACGCAATGATTGCGCCTCACGACCTCAGTTACTTCATTTAGTTTCAGCACGTTGGGTTGGAGTGGCCGCCGTGGGGTAGTGGGCAGAGTGCGACTCGCACACGCCGAAGGGTCTGGGTTCGATTCCAGGATGAGCATCTTAATTTTTCACGGCATCACCTCTTTCGAGCTGCAGACACCACTCAAAGAGTAATAACTGTCTAAGAAAGCTTCTCAAACTTCGCCGTTCGGAGTCGGCAAAAAACTGTAGGTCTCTTCTACTCGTGAGAGAACATTAGCGCGCACAACATGAGTAGTTGAAGAGGAAGAACCAGGCCCTGGTCCCACTGTGGACTGTCACGCTGACATTATAACGTTGTCTTAGATTTAAAATTTTAAAACCTGCAAATTGTTACAGATGTTTTGAGACTCACCGAGCTTATGGTAATTTAAATAAAAGTGATATAAAATTGTGGTGTGATTTTAATTTTACAGAAGGCGTCACATCACTTTTTTCACACAGCGTTTCACCTCAAGCTTAGCCTCAATCAGTGTTTTGCAGAATACTCTTCTAAGGTTACGTTTCCTTTTTTATTTGAGCCGTTTTGTGAAAACAGCGCGTACGGATTTTAGTCGAGCCGGAGGGACTTGACCGTAATTATACGCGTTTTGTCCACGTGTGCAATGGCTGTGTCAAGAAAATTGTGTTAAAATATGCCTTAGACAGAGTTCTGAAATCGAAATCTAAAAACAAAACCCTCAGACCTCTTTCTAATGAGATTTTTTTTTGGAGGAGAACAAGTTAACCTTTCTTAGTAAAAATGTACATAGTTAAACTTAATACGTTGAGGAGTCAATGCACCGGTCCACAGCCAAGGTCCATTTTAGACGATGCGAGTAGTTTTCAAAAATTAGAGAAATTTTATTTTTTAAATGTGTGTTCCTGTATTTCGTAAAAATGCAGAATGGAACCACATTATTATTACTTTTCCCTGTTAAATGTTTTCGCCCACAACTAGGCAACGCCTTCTAGACGTCAGGAGTTGCGACCGTCTCCTTGACGCAGGGAATTTTCCAAGTTGATTATGTGGCCGGTCTGTAACTAAGTTGCAGTCAAGAAAGGGGGTTTGAATACCGGGCGAAGATCATCTTCAAGGCGTGTGCGTTTTTTAATTTTAATTCTTTTATTTTAGTTTTGCTATTTCGGTATCGCAACTTAGACGAGGTGAGGATAGCAATATCCAAGCTGGAGTCGAACAAAGCTGCTGGAGCGGACGGGCTGTCCGCAGAACTATTTAAAGCAGCTGGAGATGACCTGGTTAGGCGCATGCACCAGCTCATCTGTAAGATATGGTCGATGGAAAGCATGTCCGATGAATGGAATCTCAGCGTCGTTTGCCCGGTTCACAAAAACGGAGACCCCTTTGACTGCGCCAACTACCGAGTGATAAGTTTCCTGAACATCGCATACAACATCCTCTCTGCCGTATTGTGTAAGCGTCTGAAGCCGTTTGTCCATGTCCTGAAAGGCCCCTATCAGTGTGGTTTCAGGCCAGGGAAGTCCACAATAGATCAGATCTTCACATTACGGCAGATCCTGGAAAAGACCCAAGAAATGCAAATTGACACTCACCACCTATTCGTCGATTTCAAGGCTGCATATGACAGTGTGCATAGAGACGACCTATACAGTGCCATGTCTAGTTTTGGCATTCCTACCAAACTCGTCAGATTGTGTAGGATGACGATGGAGAACTCTCGCTGCTCCGTCAAGGTCGGTACCGAACTCACCGAGACCTTCAATGTCAAAAAAGGTTGTAGACAAGGCGACGCACTGTTATGTGACTTATTTAACATCATCCTCGAGAAGATCGTGCGTAACTCACAAGTCAACACCAGAGGCACAATCTTTCAGAAGTCAGTTCAATTGCTAGCATACGCTAATGACATTGACATGATTGGACGAACACAGCGAGCCGTCAATGAGGCGTTTGCTGGCATTGAAGCGGAAGCGGCTAAAATGGGTCTGGCGGTAAATGAGGGCAAAACTAAGTACATGCTGTCATCAAGGAAGAACACACAACATCGACGTCTCGGACGGAGCGTCACACTAGGCAACAGAAACTTCGAGGTAGTCAAGGACTTCGTCTACCTCGGCTCCGCAGTAAACAGGGACAACAACATCAGTACCGAAATCAAACGCAGAATCACTCTTGCCAATCGCTGTTTCTTTGGGCTCAAGAGGCAATTGAGTAATAGAGCCCTCTCTCGAAAGACGAAGCTCGCTTTATATAACAGTTTAATCATCTCCGTCCTACTTTATGGCGCGGAATTTGGACGTTAGCAAAGGCGGATGAGGAAGCCCTTAGTCTCTTCGAGAGAAAAGTTCTGCGTGCGATTTTTGGTCCTGTTTGCGTTGATGGCATGTGGAGGAGAAGATTTAATGACGAACTCTATAGGCTGTACAGCGACATGCGTCTGGTCAAGCGTCTACGGATACAACGCTTAAGATGGCTAGGCCATGTAGAGCGTATGGACACCACTGCTCCGGCCCGAAAAGTCTTTGAATCCGTGCCATTGGGACAACGCAACAGAGGACGACCTAGACTAAAGTGGCGCACACAAGTGGAGAAGGACCTCAACCAACTTGGAGTGCGCAACTGGAGACAGCTGGCGAAAGATCGTGGTGGCTGGAGAGGCATGTTGGTTGAGGCCCAGGTCCACCCCGGACTGTAGCGCCACAAGAAGAAGAAGAAGAAGAAGAAGAAGAAGAAGAAGAAGAAGAAGAAGAAGAAGAAGAAGAAGAAGAAGAAGAAGAAGAACAGTAATCGGGAATAGGTTTAGCGTAGGGTAGGTTAAGTGGGAATTTTTGATCATGGTAAAGAATATTTTTAGGCTAAGATAGGTAAAAAATGGAGTTACAATAATACCGCGTACTGTATTTGTCGTTCAATAAGTTCCTTGTGACCGGACCTAGTCGCGGTTTTGGGTTTGGAAACCAACAAGAATGGAAGAGGGCAATTGCGTGGCTCCCAAATCACCCCACGGCCATTCTCCAAGTTGGTCGGCGAAAATCTTCCTTTCTCGGAGCGAAAAAGAAAGGTAACAAATCGCTGAAAGGCACTCCCTCTAAGGACTTATCCTCCTGTTCGCGTCAATATCTCTCAAAAACCAGTCCCAAGGTTTTATTTTTTTCCAACTTGTAGCAAACAGTGCTTTATGGGATATTTGCTAAGTTTTGAAAACGTGAAGGAAATTCCGAAACTCTTATATTTCGGTGTTGCGTCTCATAGTGTAAATCCACAGCATGCAGAAGCTTTTTATATATACGAGGTTCAACCTTCCCATTGAACCTCTTCAGAATTGAGTTTCACGTTGATTGTAAAGTGATATCTCCCTGAAGTAAATTAGAATGGGATGCAGTGGAAAGAAGAAAAGGAATCAAAACACGTCTTGGCGCATTGCTTCTACTTGCATCGACGTCAAATCAATTTTCCAGCATCATGCGAATTAAAACTCTCCTTGTCCTGTTCTTAATCTCAACAAGAGAGTTTATTTAAAAAATTACACGTACACTCTAAAATAAATTAAGATGATTCACCCTGGCTGACAAGCTCCTCGAGCTTCCTCTCGATGTTCCGCAGACGGCGCTCCAGCTGATTCTCGCGACCCTTGCGGTCGAGCACCGCCAGTGCCATTTTCACAGTTCTGGTGTCCATCTGCGCGCACCTGTCGGTAATGGGAGACAGGCAGCACGGCAACGCCTGCAACGGTGGGTTGATGGGGCGTTTCTCGTAGTCGTAGTCGCGGAGCGGCAGGAACTGGTCCATGGAGTTGCTTTGCTTCATGTCGCGCAGTTCGCGCATGTCTTTTGTCTCCCCGCCGTTGGACACTGGGACGAAGACCTTGTTGTGATCGTTGGGCAGGATGGAGATTTCAGTGCCATCGATGAGGTGGGGGAAGATGTTGATCAGTCTTTGGCGGGCCTCGCGACAGATCTGGCTGGGGTTCGCCAGAATCTGTTCGTAGTGCGTCAGCAGGTTGGCGCGGCAGATGGACCCGTTCAGTTCAGCTTGCTCTTTGATCTCCTGAAATTAAAGCAGCATGAGCGGAGGGTGGAGAGACGGAAACCGCGGCTACTTACGTGAGTGTCGTTGACCGCCAAGCCGTTGAGAAGGTTGAAGAGGACAATCGACATGAAGATGACGAACAGCAGGAACACGAGGTAGCTGTACATGGTCTCAAAGCCGATGTCGGAGGCGTCGAACTCCCCGGTTAACATGACGATCGTCTTGATGAGTGCTGTGAATGGGTTCGAGAAGTTGCTGAGTCCCTCCTCGCCCGACTTGCCACCGTCAGCTACGGTGGTGGCATCCTCCTGTCCTTGGCCCTCCTTGCCGAAAAGGATGAAGAAGCTCAAGCTGAATGTGATGACGAAGATCGAGTACAGAGCGAAGCTTTTGATGAAGCTGTTCAGCACCGCCTTGAGCATCAGCATGTGCGTCGAAATCGACAGGACCGGTAGGGAGCCGACGAGGAGGCTCAGCTCAAGGGACAGCAGCAGTATGGCAAACACGGCGATAACTCGATGTGTCTGGCGGTCATAGGTCTGCTCATAGAGCGTCGCGATACATAGCGCTATCATTAGGATCTCAAGGTAGTTGATGGGAGATCTCAAATAGCTCAGGGGTGAGATGAGCAGTTGCATGAGCTCTCGCACGATCAGGAAGCCGATGCCAAGGATAGAGATCCATCCGCAGATCACTATGACCGCTTCGCTGTCACTCTCCTGGAACTTCAGGACCGTGTTGGTCAGGAAGGATACGAAGAAGAGGCTGTAGATGAGAAGATTGAAGTAGAAGATCGTTGCTAGGCGGTGCCACTTGAAGAAGAGGAAGCTGGTGATAAGGGGGTGCTTTAGCAGGTGGCGCATGTTCTTGGATTCAGCCAGATGAGTGATGGGTGTCATCTCCTTGCGGAAGCTAAGCAGTGGTGACTTGCCCCCGGGCGGCTGGTTGGGAATGAGGTTGCTGTAGTTGATCTTGATCTCGAAGGCGTCGTCGCCGCGCTTCTTGCTGTTCGTGGTGATGCAGGAATCAAAGTACTCCTCGAGGAGGTCAGGATCGATCAGGTCAATCGGAAGATCGTCAAACTTGCTCTTGGCCCCTATGTAGGCTCCGTTCTTAAGCAGCAATTTGATGGCCACCTCGTTGTGGTAGTTGACCGCATAGTGCAATGGGGTCGAGCCGGAATCGTCCGTCTCGTTGATGTCGATCTTCTGCGAGTAAAGGAGGAGCACAAAGCACTTCATGTAGTCGCAAAAGTCGTTGTAAGACTCCTCCTGCAGCTTTTTGACCACCATGATGAGCAGGGTCTCTTTTGGACGGAGCTGTAGGTCCTCTCGGTCCAGGAGCTTGCGCAGGGCCTCTGCGTTGCCCCACATGCAAGCGATTTCAATGGCGCTGTGGTTGTCATGGAGGAGGTTCACGTTTTGGACCATGTCCAAAATGGCGTCGAAAGCCTTGTGCAGGCCCTTGGTTATGGCCGTCATAAGGAGCTCGATGTTCTCCTCCTGGACTGAGTTTGCCTTGTTGTCCAACTGCGGTGTGTGCAGTGTGTAGTTGCTAAATTCGTCCAGGAACTTCTTTTCATTGCCGTGCTTAAGCAGCACCAACAACTTGAAGAAGTTGACATCGTCCGAGGTCGCTGATGGCAGTTCCAAATTGGGATGAAGATCCTGCAGCAGCTTGCGAGCTTCACCTCTGCGAAATGTGTCCAAGTCGATGGCCGGATGCTCAACAAACTTCTGCAGGAGCTGCGATTTCTTCTCATCTGGGATGTGCTTATTCTTGATGACGTGCAGAATTGGAGACATTTCGCGCTGATCTGCGATATTCGGGGACGCTCCGGCTTCGAGAAGCAGATCTATGCAGGCGGCGACGTCTTCAAAGTTCTCTGCGTTCAAGTTCTTTGCCAAGCTGTTTAGAGGTGTCAGCGCGGCATACTGCCTATCCAGGTTTGCAGTACTGTGCCTAAGCAGACATTTCAGGATTCTCGGGTCTCTTGAGTCAGCCGCAAAGCTGAGGGCTGATTTATTTGTCTGCGGGTTTATCTGAAACAAAATTTCCATTTCTTCAGTCATCAAAAGAAACTTAAGCCTCGGAAGATCAACTTACATTGCTTGCATTGCATCCACGCCTCAGGCATTCCTCTACAAACGTAGCGCAGCCATGTGTCTGCAGGACCTTCTCGAACAGGCTCATCTCCAACTTATCGATCAGTCGGTTGGGATCAGCGCCCATATCCAAAGCGATCCGGAACTCCAGAATGTCACGTTTCTCCAGAGCCCTACCCAGCAGAATCTACAAGAAACACTTCATTTCATTCACACAAATCACCCGTGAAGTGCAGCAATTACTTGTGGGTCGGCTAGGCCGCAATTTCTCAGGTCCGCCATTGCGCTGCGGTGTGCTGTGCTGATGTGCCGGTGTGCGGTGTCTCTGACCGTAGCCGTGACGTGACCGAAACCCGCTGATATCGATCTGGAATTCAAAACGAAAACAAGTTAAAGTAGTGAAACGCAATCCATTAGCGGCCACTGATTCGTCACAGCATGTCATGCCGGTACCCAAAGTCTGATGAATGCTGAGCGCCGGGAGGGCAGCACAAATGATCGGTGTAAGTGGATTATGTTTGATATTGAACCTCCCCAATTAGCCCCGTAATTGAAGAAAAATACATTCTGCTTGAGTGGAGTGCTGGTCGTCCACTTAAAGAAGAAGTAGGTACACAAATCACCGACAGATTGCGACGGATGACAGGCACAGCGATACCTAATAAAACTAAAACGGTTGGCATGTGTAATTGAAACGACGAGTCATTCATCCAAAATCAAATCTGAACAGTTCACCGATCACATCTGGGCCACGAGCCAAGGCCCTGGCAAAGCCTAATGAAGACTTTCTATTCCAAACTAATTGACCCTTTGTTTTATGGGTTGTAATCAGCGTTTAAATCTCCGATTAGAGCTCATCAAAGATCTGTCACCTGGCCCCCAGCATCAATCCGTAAAATATTCACAAAAACCACCTCGATGTCAACAAAGGCGATTTGTTTAAACATCGACACGCCGCTATTTACAGCCGCACGCTGATTTAATGCGTCGTCGACGCGGCTGGGCTCTGGTTTATGTCACACAAGCGACCGAACGCCAATTAGCATATTGCGTCATGTTTTTGAACATTTTTCCAGCTGCCGAAGAGGTTTTTCCTATTCGGCCGCCGCCACCTGGGGCGAGATAGTTTGATTGAGAGATAGTTTGTCTGTATTACCATGACTATGGTCATTAGGAATAATTAGGGAATGGGGGAAACGGTCGACACTTTCTCACAGTGACATGGCCACTGGTTATGCGGTTGGCACTTGCACACCCGGAGGTTGGCTTGCTATTGTTTGGCAGACTGACCACGGGGACTTAATGGCTCCTCCGAGAAGACCGGCGCGACTGGACAGGCGTGGGAATGCAGGCCAGAGCAATTATGTAGCGTTGACACTTCCGCAATGACGACAGAACTGGAATGTCACTGAAAAGTGCCGTCACTTGTTGAGGCAGTGACTTCAAAGCGAATTTGGAGTCTATTTGATGGAAATAAAGCAGTTATGGCATGTTTTTGAATTTATCTCACTTTCTTGACATGACTTCTTTTCGTTTTCTTCTTTCGAGTTTATTTTTGGTTTTTTTCGCTTCTACCTTGCCTCACATAAGCTTGACTTTTGTCTGTTGATTTAATCTTCTCATTACCTGGACATCTCCTGCTTCTTGAAGTCTGTTTGAACTAGTCATCTATAGCTCTAACCAAGCGAAGCATATCATATTCAACGGGGATTCTAACTTGGTTCAGAAAGTATTCAAGCTCAGCGACAGAAGGTTCCATCAAGGAAACGGACGAATTGTGGCAGATGTCTTTATGAACAATGGTTATTCGGCAAAACGTATGATGGGCTTAACGAGAAATCACAAAGATAACATAGGCCAGGAAACACAGACGAATACCGGATATATCTACATAAGCCTGGTGTACATTCCAAAATTAATGATAAGTCTCTAAAACGTATTAACTGGTCGATGCAACAGCACCAAATAATGGTTCAAGTCTTCGAGTACATTGACATCGGTCTTTATAAAATTTTAACCAAAAGACAACACAAAAAGGTAATACTGACGAGATCTAAGACAACGAACCCCGTAATTCTATGTCACATAGGCACCATCAAACAGTTTCTTCAACAGTGACTAGATGCTCACAGATCGGACATTGAACACTAGACACCATTAAACAGTTTCTTCAACATCGACTAGATGCGCACAGATCGGACATTCAACACTAGACACCACAATCAAACAGTTTCTTCAACAGTGACTAGATGCTCACAGATCGGACATTCAACACTAGACACCACAATCAAATAGTTTCTTCAACAGTGACTAGATGCTCACAGATCGGACATTGAGCACTAGGCATCATCAAACAGTTTCTTCAACATCGACTAGATGCGCACAGATCGAACACTGAACACTAGAACTCAGTGAAAGGAGTTGCAATTTGTAGCAGAAAAAATTATAAATAAATAAATAGAGCTAATTACCCTGTTGTAGATTTGTTTTCGAACACCAAGTAAACGGCTTACATGTACTTGCTAAAGCTTTGCTCAATCCATCTGATCAGGTTATCGACCGGGAATACTGCTTCATTATAAATAGGAGACAAAATATGTTTTTTTCTTCTTTTCCGTTTATCGACCGAGCAATAAGGATAAAGAACTGTGTGAGAATTGTGTTTTCTGTTCCGATCGCCCATCACCCGAACCTCAATACTCCTCTTACAAATTGTTTTAATATTCCAGGATCAAAGCAAATTTATAATTTTTGTAGGCCAAGCTCAATCGTCATTATATATAACTGAATTTGGAGTACCTCAAGGGTTTGTTCTTTGTCCCATGCTCTTCCATATTTTTAGTCCAACATACCAATTTCTACTGGAAAAACTTTTCTCAGTGTTTGCTGATGATACAGCTCTGTTCTTAACTAACATCTCAGCAAAGGGCTATATAACATCGCTATATAGATTAAATTCAATGCTGTCTGAAGAGCTTTGTGCCCAGGTCCACCTCGGACTGTACCGTCAATTTGTGCATTTTTTGCTTTACATTTTTAAGAATAATAACAATATCTAAAAACACAGTAAACAAAACATTTTTAAGATAAATAACAATTTTTAAAAATACAATAAACAAACAAACGATTCCAGATTTTGCTTTATCCGCGCCTCTTGTCGAGAGCGTAAATTTTTCCATGGGGCAAGTCCATTTCCGTACTCGTACAGATGTGGGATTTGGTTTAACGTGATCACCTGCCTTAACGGCTTATATCACGGGAAACCTTTTTCCCAAGAGTCGTAAGTAACGCAAGACTAAACGCCTTAGTTACCCAAGTACCAAACTGAGATCATGCTTGAGGGGCAATCACCCCACCTTGGTTTGATGCGAAGCCTTTCTAAAACTTCTTCCGCTCTCTGGGTCGCAGCGCCCGGTTGAGAATGCAACTCCACACTGAGAAGGGATAGTCCCCTAACCGACTTGCCTAGTTCTGCTTAAACAATGAGCTAGACAAGTCAGCACAGTACACTATCCTCGACTCTACCCGCGATGTTAGGTGGTAAACCACAGCCACCACGAAAGTCCCACAAGGGGGCCTACCGCACGGTCAGGCTGGAAACGAAGTTCCAGGGGCCCCTGACCTACCGTGGCACCAGAATATAGCCTCCGGTTAAGCTGTCACTACCAGTGAGGTTCCCTCAAAGCCTGGGTCTGTTAGCCACCATCCCGCCACAGATGGTCTTTTCTCCATCAATGTTTCCGTTGTCACTATAAATAGTGATACGGATGTGATTTTGAGTCATGTGATTCATAAATCCAGTCACATCATGTGGATCTGCACTCGTACAGTTGCAAGAGTACTCAAAGATCTAAACATTCACAAACATGCCAGAATGGTATTCTCCCCGTTCTTCTAAAGGGGTGTTCTTCCACGCTGGTAAAACCACTGTGTGAGCTGTTAAATTTGTCCTACTCTTGAGTGCTCTCACCGAGTGAGAAAACAGCATTTGTCCAGCTCGTCCCTAAAAAGGGCGAACCATCATCACCCACCTGATATTGACCCATAGCACTTACGTTAATACTTCCCAAGGTCATGGAAACGTTGTTAAATCTTCAGCTTATAACCCCGCAGCTCCTAATGACCAGCAATACGGCTTCTGCCACAACAGATCCACTGGTGATTTGATGGCATATCCCACCGAAAAATGGAGTCAATCTTTGCACAACGTAGGAGAAAACAAGATCGTTGCACTGGATATTTCAAACGTATTTGACAGAGTCTGGCATCAGGTTCTCTTGTCGACAATGCGTGCTCTTGGCGTCGATGAATCTCCTTTACAATGGAATAGAAACTACCTTTCAAACCATTCAATACAAGTTTTATTGGGTGGATTCAACTTTGATACTCACCATATTAAGAAAAGACCATCTACGGATGGCTGCTAACAGACCCAGGCTTTGAGGGAACCTGACTGGTAGTGACAGCTTGACCAGAGGCTATATTCTGGTGCCACGGGAGGTCAGGGGCCCCTAAAACTTCGTTTCCAGCCTGACCGTGCGGTAGGCCCCCTTGTGGGAGTATCGTGGTGGCTGTGGTTTATCACCTAACATCGCGGGTAGAGTCGAGGATAGTGTACTGTGCCGACTTGTCTAGTTCATTATTTAAGCACAACTAGGCTAGACGGTAAGGGGACTATCCCTTCTCAGTGTGGAGTTGCATTCTCAACCGGGCGCTGCGACCCAGAGAGCGGAAGAAGTTTAAGAAAGGCTTCGCATCAAACCAAGGTGGGGTGATTGCCCCTCAAGCATGATCCCAGTTTGCAACTTGGGTAACTAAGACGTCTAGTCTTGTGTTACTTACGACTCTTGGGAAAATGGTTCCCCGTGATATAAGCCGTTAAGGCAGGTTGTCACGTAAAACCAAATCCCACATCACCATATTAATGCTGGCGTACCCCAAGGTTCCCTCCTGTCTCCGAGACTCTTCCTCATTTTTATAAATGAGGAAGTCCTTCACTTCTAATCCAATTGACTTCTTCGCTGAGGAGAGCACCCTCAGCTTTTCATATCCGTTCATCGCCTCTCGTCCCTCCTCTTCGGCCTTTGACTTGGAACGGCTGCGTATGTTAAGCTCATAAAATTTCGACCTTGACAGCATAATTGATTGGGGTAAAAAGAACAGAGTGGAATTTAATACTTCCAAAACTCAGTGCTGTCTGTTGTCACTCAAGCGATCTCAAAATAACCTGCCATTATCTATGAATGGCTCCTGCGTTGTTGGAGCCGAACGACTTTCCATCCTCGGTATGCGTATCATCTCAACACTAAGTTAAAAAGATCACTTAATCAAGTTTGCCAAATATGCAGCGAAATGTCTAGGTTTCCTAAAGCGATGAAAGAAGTATTTCACCCCTTTTGACCTGGCAACATTATATAAGGCGTGCAAACCTTGAGTATAACGCTTCTTTCTTGTCTGGTGCTCTTAAGATATCTATTCACCTACTAAATACAATTCAACAGCGAGCGGTATAACTGTTTGGTAATAAAAATGCTGCGAAGTCAATCGACTCCATAGAACATCGACAAAATGTTGCGTCTCTATCACTATTTGATCGCTATTTTAACAAAAAAAATGTCTAATCAGTTAGCTAGCTGCATTCCAACTTCATGAATTCACCCACAATACCCGCCTTTCTAGGAATGCTCACCCGTTCACCCTTAATCCCATTTTCGGACGAACAGTTAAGTTTAGAGACTCGGTCTTCAGCCGCACCACACGAATATGGAAAACTCTTCCCAGCCCAACTTTTCTCCCCATTACAATCCACAGGCATTTAAAATCAATGTGCATCGGTACCTCCTTTTCCTCTCCTCTTCTATACCTTTGGGCCGTGGTGTGACTTAATCTCGGTCACATAAGGGTATAAACAATCCCTTTAGTGCGCACCAATTATAAAAACAAAATCTTATCTTATTTGTTTATTTCCACTTTTTGCCATGTTTTCTACGTAACTTTCTTATGTTTCAATAAAAGATCCCATAATGAAGGCAGTAATCTCTGTCTACACGTTGGGACTAATCAATGAAGTAACCTGGTTTAACTGCTTTCAACAGTGACCATTAAAGCGGACGACAAATAAAGTTTCCCGCACATCATTCGATTGATCAATTTTAACAAGGGTCCTAAGCTAGGCTTCCGCCTCGCTTAATAAAGTCTGATATCATGCTTCTATTCCTTTAAGCTTGAGTTTTTGCTTAATATTCTCCAAGCTCAAACCATGTTTTGGATTTTTTTTAGCAGGTTTTCGGTCTTAATTTGCTTTAAGCTTTACTTCGTGTGACATATCATCTAAGTTTAACCCTCGTTTTAAGTTCTCCAGAATTAATAAAAGTCTGACTTGAATCATTTTTCGAATTTGACTTGAAGGTTTCCACTTGAATTTACTTCCCCTTTACTTTGAATTTATCTCAGCTTAACTGTTAGCTTGACTTCTCTTGTGTGTTGATGCTGTAACGTAATTTTATTTCTGCCCGGCTTTTATCTTGGCTTCCATTTAGCTTTTTATTCAATTCAGCTCACTTTTTTAATTGTCTTAACTTTTACCTCGTCTTTTAGGAATGCAATCTCTAAGCCTTACCTCTGGCTTTACAACTTAATGCCTTGACTCACAGCGTGTTTCTTGTTCGCTTTTTATTTGGCTTGGTTTGAATTTTGGCTTAGTATTTCGACTTGTCATGGCCGGTTCAATCTGATCTTAGCATGATTTTTGGCATCACAACTTCGTGAAGTTGTCAACTTCTTGAAGTAAGCTTGACAACTTCGTGATGTAAGCTGTAGTTAACATCTTACTTTGCCATCTAACTTAGCTTCTTTGAGCCTGACTTCATAATTGTTTTTTTTTCGATTTAAATAGAATTGTTTTTCTTAAGCTTGACTTAGTTTCAAAATGACATTCCTTAAGATGTTAACTCTGTTTCAAACCTTGAGCCTTGCTTCTTCTTCACCCGGTTTTCAGTTTCTTCGGGATTGATGTCTCCTCAGTTTAACCAATTCGACTCTTCATTTTAATTTCTTTTAGCTTCACTTAAGCTAGAAACTCTCTTATATTGGTTTTGAGGCTTATGAACTTCCAAAGTTTTCCTCTTTATTTTTGTCTTGTGACATAATTTCTGTCATGCCTCTTCTGTCGCACAGTAACTCTTGTCATTTCTGAGGTGCTCTTTAAATTTTCTTCCACCTGTTGGGGGTACAAATTTATTTCAAAAGAAGACGCCACCTACGTCTTGAGGCTGATCTTGGAAGCGATTGCTCACTTCACTGGAAAGTTGTGACAGTTCAATGCATTGCAGAAACGTCTATTCTGGCAACAACCTTGTGTTTGGCTCTTTGAAAATTTCCGGATTAGTCTTCCATAAGCGGCATGTGCGGGATGGATGATTTTCTTTTTTGATCGGCAGCTGGAGCCAATTGAATGCTTGTAGAAGTTTATGGTGAATCTTTTCCTACCGATAAGTCATGCAGCTAGCGGTTTTGACGCTTCAAAATATGTAATTTTAGAATCGGAGACAAAGAACAAGTTGGCAAGCCCAAAGTGTTTGAAGATAAGGAACTAGAAGCTTTACTGGATCAAAACCCGTGCTAAATGCAAAACGAACTAGCAGAATCAAGGGAGGAACTCAGCAAATTTTCGTTGAATTAAAGAAATTTTGATTTATTCAAAATCAATGAAATTGAGTTAAGACCGCAACATGTCGAAATGTGATTTTTCAACTTGAAACTTGCAACTGAAATCCTGATTGGAGATAAAACGTGGGAATACTCGTACTTCGATTCAAACAACATTTTCCCAATAACGAAGTGCGATTCAAATCATTACATTTTCATCGAATACTGGCCCCGGTGTCAAACTAAATGTTTTCCAACGGCAGTAACTTCGCCATCCCCCAAATTCCACGCCCTTTCACGACCAACAAAACTAATGCACGACACCCAACCCCACTCGAAAACAAATGACAAACACAACACCTCCCCACATGGCCCCGTCGTATACATTATGGCTCGCACCGTTTGCCTGTCACACCCAGATGCCAGCAGCGGTGTGACTTTCATGTCTCGGATACAGCATCCAGCGCAAAAGTGTTCATCTCGTTGATTCCAACCAGATTAGGGTTCCAGCCAGGGGGGCTGCCTTGGCAATTAATTAACATAACTCTTGTTGTGTTTTGACAGCCCATTAAGGTTAATGCGATGGAAGCGTATTGCCGATGCGAGTCGCCAAACGATTTGCGATAATCAACTTATGAGAGCCGAGACGTGTTGCGAGCAGACCATTTGGTAATTAATTTTTTCCCGAAAAATGCGTGCGTCGATACCTGAGTTTGTGCGGTTTGACGGTAGCTGCTCGTGTGGTAATTGCCTATTTTGTAGCATTGCTGTGCAGCCGTCAGCGTTTAAATGGAAGTCTTAAGCCCGGAAGCGAAGATTCTGTAGATTAGGTGGCGGCGAATGTTGGGTACCTTGGGAGTCTACAGCTATTTGAGGCTCATGATGCTCAAGCTTTGCTTGCATTTCTACCTAGCGTTAAGTACATTTTCTGATACACTGGTAAGCGACAGTTTCTTGATCTATCTGGCTAGGTCTAGGACAACCTTTTATCTTCACCAAGTTGTGACATGTCGACTTCAACAACCAATCTGTCTCGCATCGCTCAAAACCAATCTGTCTCGCATCTGACCTGTTAAAAATGAAGCTCGTAAATAAAAGCTCGGAAACGAAGGCTCGGAAACGAAGGCTCGGAAATGAAAGTTTGCAAATGAAGGCTACGAAATGAAGACTCTAAAATAAAGGCGCCGAAATGAGCGCGAAATTAAGGCTCGGAAATGAAGGCTCGGAAATTAAGGCTAGGAAATGAAGGCTCGGAAATGAAGACTCAGAAATGAAGACTCTAAACTAAAGGCACAGAAATGGAGGCTCGGAAATGAAGGCTCGGAAATGAAGGCTCGGAAATTAAGGCTCGAAATTAAGGCTCGAAAATTAAGGCTCGGAAATGAAGGCTCGGAAATTAAGGCTCGGAAATTAAGGCTAGGAAATGAAGGCTCAGAAATGAAGACTCTAAACTGAAGGCACAGAAATGGAGGCTCGGAAATGAAGGCTCGGAAATGGACACTGAATGTTGTAAGCAAGTTATAGCATGAAAAAATGCGAGTTGTTCAAGTAAAAAATCGAACCTGGAATCGTCAGCCTGTGAGTTTCGCCCATCCCTTCTGTTCCTTTTCTTTTTATTCTTGTTTCCATCGACTTGTAACACTGTAAACCTTTGCTTTTCAAAGTCACGTATTGTACCTACAGGCGACGCACTGGACTGTTTGTGCAAAGAAATCAGCGCTCATCGCAATGCAGCTCACTACTCACCCGGATTGCAGTCAAGTCATCTATCCATAGGTGCTGCGGCTTATCCACCACCCGCCTCCGTTGCTTGTCTCCATTGTCTATGCTGTTGTAGTAGACATTCTTACACACTGTGAGATAATTAATTCGTGTTCAGCGTTCTCAAGTGCGAGCACATCCATCTCGGACGTGCCTTCCCTTCAGTAACCCGCAGTTAGGCTGCTTCAAGCCTCTGCCTGACACGTCGAATTAACTTTATTAATCATAAATCGTCCGGCAAATTACATGTTTGCGGGATGAAAAGCACGATAAAGTTTAAAATCTCAAACGTTCACTCCCACTCGCACTTGAGACTTGAGAGGCCTGCGGTTCCCGTTCATCATCCATTTCGAGGTGCGGCAACAGATGACTTATACCCTATCCAGGCCGCCGTGTGGCACATTGTTTGATCTGCACTTGACCTCGCTGCTGGCGGTGTTTCACGCAACCAGTTTCGGGTATGATATATGGACGCTCATAATGGCCCCTCTTAGGTTTGTTTTTAATGGACTGTCTTACAGTGTCAGATAGCTGGTTACGTTTGAAAGCGAATTCATTTCAGTCCGTTGCGTTCGAAAATTGAACATCTTCTGGCGCCACTCACTCATCCATATAAATGCATTCATTCATGCATTTCAATGAGCTGAGGTATTGGCAATGTCCCCGGTCTGGCAGTGTAGTCTGGTATGTGAGAAGAAGTGAGAATTCCATTCGTTGTTTATCGAGATTACGGACACTTGCAGGTGTTGATGTCTCTTTCAATAATACACCCGCTGGTGACTTATGCATATTTTAAAGAACATTCTCCGATTGGTAAAGTATGACAGAGGTAGCAGTTTAAAAGAAATTTTGGAAAGAGAGATGTCGTCAGGACAGTTTAAAGCTAAGAAAACGTGTTTTAATGTACGCCTCAAATAGAGACTTTTTCAGACAATTTCAAGGCCACACACTTTAAAAGAGCATTCTTTGCAAGATGTACTCGTGTGAGAACGGTAAATTCCTACAAAGATGGTGCATTATGAGAGAGAAAGCAAAAAAAGAGTTTAATATGACTGGAATGTCTGGAAGGCTGGTATGAGTAAATACTCCAATAAACAAAATTGCCGTATTTAAAGCGATTATAATTCTAAACCGTTGCGTCAACAACAGAAAACCGAGTTCCTACCCTCAAAAATTTGGGGAAATATGTTACTCTCCCGAAAGAGCGCTCATTTGACGAAAACTCATTTTTTTCAGAAAACGGGAACGGACATTGTGTTGGTTTGTGTTGTTTTCTACTGCTTTGTGTTGTTTGTTTCGGGTACGGGAACACACCTAATAATGCAAACGTTCTGGCTACAATGAATGATGACTGCTACAAAGTCATGATTACGAACTTTTCCTTCCTTTCCTTTTTTAACAAGATGGCAAGGTGGTACACAACTCGTGCCAGTTTCCATTTATCGAAAAAATATTGTTGGTTACCATGTAGAGTCATGTTACGCCTTCAAGATGGGGAAAGGAATTATTTGGTGACCTTAAGTGACCGAGATTAAGTCACGTGTGGTATAGAGGAAAAGAGGAAGAGGCGGTACCTATGTACATAAATGCGATACTCGTATAACGCTGCTTAAATATTTTCTGTGGGGACATTGAAAGTAGCTGGTCGATGACAAGCCCGAAAAAATGAACTTCTTGGAGTACAACATTAGCCTCTTATGCGGCCACAAATATTAGAAAAAGTCATCACAAATTAGAAAAATTGGCAGATTGTACTACGAGGGTTGCCTTTTATATTTCGGGATATGAGAATAAAAACAAATATTAATCATCGAAAATAGCTTTATTGTCTTTCAAAATATTCCCCATTAAGATTTTTACACTTTTGCATGCGTTTGAACCAATTGTCGAAGCACTCTTGCCACTCTGATTGAGGTATCTCCAAAACATGCATTTTGAACGCATCAACCACTTCTTCAAGTGTGGAAAAACGTTGATCTCTCATTTTACTTTTTACGTACGGGAATAAAAAGAATTCATTCGGTGTCAAGTCAGGATTATACGGCGGATGACTCATCAAATCGATGTTTTAAGTGCTCAAAAATGCAGTTGTTTGAGGCGATGTCTGAGAGCTCGCATTGTCATGGTGAAGAGCGATCCGTCTTCGGCGGTTGGTTTTCCTGATTTCTTGGAAGACAACTGGCAAACAAATGTTTGTGTACCACTCAGTATTGACTGCTCTGCGTTGTTCTAGTGGTACGGTTGCGACATGTTCACATTTTCCGAAAAAAAAACAGGTGACCATTTGCTTGGAAGTGCTTCGTGCGCGAGCAACTTTTGTTGGATTTGGCTCAATTTGAAGCACCCATACAGTCGACTGTACTTTACTTTCGGGCTCATACGCGTATATGCACGATTCATCACCTGTCACGATGTCATAGACGTGTTTCGAGGCACCGCAATCGTATTTTTGGAGCATTTGTTTCGACCAATCGACACGAAACTTTTGATTGACAAATTGTGTGGGATCCAACGCGAACAAATTTTTTTGACGGGCAAATGTTCATGCAATATTGAATGTATGTTGGTCCTACTAAAGCCTAAGGTTGCCTCAATCTCCCGATAGGTCACATGACGATCTTGCAATATCAGTTGGCGCACAGCATTAATGATTTCCGGAACAACAACTGATTTTGGACGACCTTCACGAAATTCGTCTTGGAGTGAACTACAACCTCGGTTGAATTCACCATAAAATCGATAAACCTTGATTGAGCTTCATCGCCAAAAATTGAATTAATTTCATCGATGCACTATTGTTAAATTAATCCACGTCGAAAGTTGTAAAAAATAATCCCACGAAAATTTTCACATTTAATTTCATTTTATGGGCGAGATGAACTTTTTAAGTTACTGGTAACAGCACGAATAGCACTCATTTGTCAAAACGTTCTGAGAACGTATAACCTCAAAAATGTCAAACTTTTCGATAGAGCAGATTGCACCACTAGGGTTGCCAAATGAAATGTAAAAGGTAACCTTCGTAAGTCCGAAAAAATCAACTTGGAGGACAACATTAGCCACTTATACGGTCACATATATTGGAACAAGTCATCACAAATTGGAAAAATTGGCAGATAGTACTACATATAGAACCATTGGGTTCATATGTGGAAAACTTGGCATATCTCAAAAGTGTATATAAATTATATTGCCATATGATTATCTTTTGAAATAAGTAAATTTTATGTGAATTAAGGCAAAATATCTTTATTTGATGTTATTTCAAAGTTTTATACCAATTAAAAAAACATCACTTATTTACATTCCGTCGTGGTGTGGTTGCGACAGTCACACGCCGAAGGTCGATTCCCGTGCTGAACACCATACAATACTCAAGATTAATAGACTATGCTCAAGGATTAATAACTGTATACGAAAAAGCTCTAAGCTCCGTTCAGAGTTAGTAGAAAACTTTAAATGGCACAACACAATTAGTTGATGAGCAAGCTAAGCCCCGGGCACTCAGTGGACTGTCGCGCCATCCAATGTATATATATATAACGCTGATATTTGACATCTGCTTAATTCAACACGAGTAATTGATGAGCAAGCTAAGCCCTGGTCGCTCTATTGACTGTAGCGCCCCTCAGTTAATGAAAGTTTGAAAGAATCTGTGAAGCATACTTATAGTGTGGTCTACTTAGTTAAATTTAGTTATGTAAGTCTTTAAGTCATCTCCTTTAGAAGAAAATGTATCACAAAATTATACAAATAATTTGGCAATAATGGCCTTTGATAAATTTACATTCTTCTCGTAAACTATCAAAAAAAAAATATTTTTTTAATTTTTCAGAAAACAAAGCTATGAAATTAACCTCAATTAGGATTGTACGTTAGTACAAAACGTTTTAAATTCAAAAAGTAGCATTCAAGACAGAAAATTCGATCTTTCAATACAAGCTCCCTTGATTGTGACAGCTGCTACTAAGTTATCTTCTATTTTGAAAGTCTTTTGCCAAATGAACGGCGTGGCATTTATCGTGAAATTGTTTTATAAAACTGAGTGTTCTGTTTGGGAAAACGTTGTGTTAAATTCGATTAAGATCAGTTGATTTCGCCAGCAAAACTGCTGGAGCCGTCCTTCCCTACTAAAGGGACTGCTTGGATGCGTCCTTCTTCTTTGATTGACTCTACAGTCTGGTGTGGACCTGGGCCTCAAACAACATGTCTCTCCATCATCTACGATCTCAAGATAGCTGCTTTCAATTTCGCACACCAAGTTGATGTTGGTCCTTCTCCACTTTCTTTCGATAAGTTTAAGGACTTCCTCATTCGCTTTAAAAAAGGCCTAAGTTCCAGTGCCACACAGCAGGAATGAGATGATCAAGATGTTATATAAACCAGAGTACCCTTTCCAGAGATAGCTCTATTACTCAGTTCCCTCTACTGACCGCCGTGGCGTAGTAGGTAGAGTGCGACGCTCACACGCCGAAGGGTTTAGGTTCGATTCCCGGCTGAACACCTCAAATTTTTCACGGCACCACCTCATTCGAGCTGCTGACAACACTCAAAGAGTAGTAATTGTCTAAGAAAGCTTCTCAAACTTCGCCGTTCGGAGTCGGCAAAAAACTGTAGGTCGCTTCTTCTCGTGAGAGAACAGAAGCGCTCACAACACGAGTAGTTGATGAACAAGCTAAGCCTTGACCCCCTGTGGACTGTCGCGCCAACAATTATTATCTTGAGAGCGATTCTGCGTTTGATTTTGGTACTGATGTTGTTGTCCCTATTTACGGCGGAGCCTAGGTAGATAAAGTGACCTAGACTTCCTTGAAGTTCTTGCTGCTGGATGCTCCGTTCCAGACGCCGACGTTTTGCACCCTTTCTTGATGCCACCATGTGCTTCGTTTTGCTCTCATTTACCACCACACGCATTGTAGCCGCTTCCGCTTCAATGCCAGCAAACGCCTCATTAACGGGTCGCTGTGTATATCCAATCATCGTCATAAGCCAGCAGTTGAATAGGCTGTCGGAAGATCGTGACTCTGGTTGTTGCGACACCACATGTCCGAATGTTTAATGGTTTTTGGCCTACTGAAGTACAACCATAATGATTACAATTCCCTTCATACACTTACTTCAAACTCAAATTTGACTTAACAATAAATGCATTTCCCATCCAATTCTCTCGAATCCCGATCTTTGTATTTCTAACAGCTGCAGGAAACAGTTTTCTGGACAATGGAGTACTGTTTTCTTTGAAAGTTTGAGCAACCCTTACAGAAGTCATTACAAGCGATGCCTCAAGTAAAATTCAATGTGTTGTGTGTGCCTCATGTAGTATTCAAATGTTCACCATTTTTAAATAATCCAGCCACGCTGTGGCATTGTATTGAGGTGACAGTGGTTGGCTTGAAGCATGTCACTGCCCGTAAAAGACTGCGTTTTTATGGGTCACTGGCAAACATAAATGACTCATCATTGCAAACTTCTTTTGGTTTGAATCAAATGATTTGTGCGCCAACCAAGTGACGTTTCGTGCTAGACAGCACATCATCACATTAGACACTCTGTCGTCTACGGTCTAGGTGATGAGAATTTCCAACAGGCACTATTGAACCTCTCCTTGTGTAGTTTTCCTGAACCGAAAGAATTAAGAATTGAACCGCAAGAAAAAAGACAATTATAGAGCCGTGGCGTAGTGGTCGCCGTGGCGTATTTGTCGTCGTGGCGTATTTGTCGTCGTGGCGTATTTGTCGTCGTGACGTAGTTGTCGCCGTGGCGTAATGGTTAGAATGCGACGCTCACATGCCGAAGGGTCGAGGTTCGATTCCCAGCTCAACACCAATTTTTCGAATTTTGCACGGCACCACCTCTTTCGAGCTGCTGACACACTCAAAGAGTAATTACTGTCTAAGAAAGCTTCGTAAATTTCGCCGTTCGGAGTCGGCAAAAAACTGTTGGTCCCTTCTTCCGTGAGAGAACTGTAGCGCGCACAACACGAGTAGTTCATGAGCAAGCTAGGCCCTTTGGACTGTAGCGCCAACAATAGAGCCCTTCCTGCCAATAGCAACTAAGCCTCGGTTTAAGTAACAAATCTAAGAACCAAAGCAGTTGCTCACAAACCAAAGCGGAGCACTTGTCTACTAGCCTCAATTCATGCTTTCCATGATATACAACACTGCCTGGCCTAAAGGCAACAGTTGCTAGTTCACTGAACGGAAATAATCTCGAAACTGAAACAAGGTCGAATATTAACTTGAGACGTCTTTTTGGACTGTATTCAACAATCATCAGCAAACACCTCTTTCGATCCAAAGTTGCACAAAACTACCTCCAATCACATCACACAGCCAATCTTCATTCTCCCAGAAAACCTCTTCAAGCAAAACCGCCTCCAAAAGTCAAAACGAACCACAGTCAGCCGCTCAACTTTCCAGAACAAAGCCACACTCCCACCAACCAGACATGACCTTCCCATGACTAACTCCTCGCCCGGTCCCACAATCTCGCACGAAGTCGTTAATTAATCATCCGACTTTACGCAGAAAGTCGTGCGCCGCATATAAAACACCAAAACCTCCGAAATTAATCACCGAGTGATACAATTTAAACCCTCGCGCAAGCCGCCACCACCGCACGCAGTCCGTGTCACAACCGACATTAGATCAGAGACGGTCTTGCACAAATTAGCATTCCGATAACGAAGTCAACCACAGGCCAAAGCCCAAGATCTGGACAAGCCAGCGCAATACACACATAGTCCAGTCAGTTGCTTCCTGTCGCCGAAAAAGAAACTATTCGATTCCACGGCGCATTTGACGCCAACCAACAACTCGTCGACCCAATTGAGATTGCGACCAGCAGTCCCGCTGGATAATTATTGTCAACTCGTCGACCATGTCCATAAAAGAACCACCGAACTTCCGGTGGCAGGTGACGTGCATCGGCTTCGCTTCGCCTCAGAGCTTTGCTTTCAGACTCATTGTTGCGTGAAACGTCACACGAGCTTTTCCAAGCGGCCTGTGTGGCCCGCCTCGCTGCTTTGTGTGTATCCATTCGCATGTGTCTGGCATATCTGTGAACGGTTTGTTTATGAGATGTATCTCAATCGACGCCCAATCAAAATGAATGAGTCTTCGTTTCTTCTCTCGCACCAGTACTTAGGGAATAACAAATCGAAAGCTAATTTGTTGCGGGTATGAGAGCTCATTAATCAAATGGATAACACTGGGGATTCTCCCAGACTCGGATTCACAGATTCACAGGCGTCGCTGAGCGTTGTGTGGCTTGTGGCCACACCTCGATGCTGCTGCGAAGATGATGAACGGACCGCATTGTCATCGGATTTCCCTTCGCCTCCTCTGAACAGCGCTTCATTCATTTATTAGGTAATTGACGTTTGCGTATACAATGCGAGAAACGAGAAAGAGAGTGGAAAACGGAGCGCACACTATGTCAAATGTTTTACTAGTTGGAAGTGCTAGCCAAGAACAACCGCTGTCATCGCTGAGCACATCTAACGGTGTTCGCAGTGTGAAATGAGTAATCAAAATGGCTGCCGGCCAGTACAGAAGAGCACTGATGTCATTCGTTGGCAATTCAGAGTCAATACGAGTTGGTTGCTTGCAATGAAACAGAGGGAAATTATTTACTTTAGTCAAGTACTTCAGAACGTAAAATGTGGACTTGTAGAAACAGCCGGTTCTGAGGAACTTTCTCTTGCACTCAACCGATTTTAGTGCTCTGAGCGGGGATGAAATATCGATAACTTGTGGTGTTTGAGTGATGGGAGTTTATGTACGCAAAATAGACGTACGCTCAGGAAAGACAAAACAACAAATCGGAGAATATTCACGGTTATATGTAGATGCAGAAATTCTTGGCACAGATGTAACGTGAAGAGGAAGGAAAATTGAATAAAGGGTGTTCGGTGAAACTTTGTAGCCACCTATCAGCGAATAAAGTGTACTTTCAGTAAATAAAGACACTTGATAACAACATGAACACTGGGAAACAATAGAAAAATATGTCCAATAACTAGTTGGTTCTATTAGTAAACGCGATGAAGCTTATCCTGAACTGGGGCATCAGTAAACACAGAAATGAAATTTGTAATTGGATGGCGCGACAGTCCGCAGGGGGACCAGTTCTCTCACGAGTAGAAGGGACCTACAGTTTTTTGCCGACTCCGAACGGCGATGTTTGAGAAAATAATTCTTATATAGCTATTACTCTTTAAGTGTTGTCAGGAACTCGAAAGAGGTGGTGCCGTGAAAAAATTCGAGGTGTTCAGCAGGGAATCGAATCTAGATCTACGACGTGTGAGCATCGCACTCTATCCACTACGACACGGCGAAACGAAATTTGGTTCTACTTTATTTTGGTACATATAATTGGAGTGCATATTAAATCGTTTTTTTTTCGTTTTTTTGAAGAAAAGTGAAAAACCCTATTCCCAACTCTGGTAATTTTCAGATACTATCCCTTAGAAAGGGGTTCTCGCTGACACCGATCCAATTAGTGAAACATTCATCGATTTATTTAAAAGACCCAATCCGGTAACGCACCAACTCCTTTTGCATCCGTAGAAAAAGCCATTAGTCGGGAGGAGCAAAGTCTGGAGAATAAGGCGGTTGGGATAAAACCTCCCATTTCAGCATGTTCATACAACCAACAGTTACGTGAGGCCAAGTTTCACCATGTTGCTAAGTAACCTTTTAATGATTTTGATAGTTTTTGGCCGATCTTTAAGTAATGCACGGCTCAATCGCATTAGTTATAGTCGATAACCTTTTCCGTCAATAGTTTCGACTGGTTTTAACAGCCCATTGTTCACCACGAGACCGTCTGATCTCACCATTTAAACAGCAGGAGATGACCTGGTTGGGCGCATGCTCCAACTCACGTGTTCACTAGACTTTGCATAGTGTTCCTTCATCTTGGGTACGTCGTTTCTACTTCTAATCCCCAGTCACGATCCGATGCAAAAATCCCTTCCTTTGATATCTCGCGGTGAAAAATCGCCTCTCAAAATTTCGTATGGCAAACAATTTACAGTGCTCCACAAAAGTTTGCGTACAATGATGCAATTTAGAAAAAAATGGCAGTCTTTACCTAATATAAGCTAAAAATATGTTTGAAAGATAAATTGCAATAAAACAACGTCTCAGGTTTCAGTTTTCGACAAAATAAATTAAAAATTATTATTGATTTAAAAAAAAAACATAAAAAAACCAAGAGAAGTTCGAAAATTCACTCCACAAAAGTTTGCGTACACCTGTAACTTTAATGTAAAGACTTTTAATTCAAATGGACAAATAATCATTTCATCGTATTACTTTTGGTGTTAATACTTAGTAGAATATCCTTTCATCATTAGACTAATAATAATTGTTGGCGCTACAGTCCAAAGGGGGACCAGGCCCCCATGTTGTGCGCACTACTGTTCTCTCACGAGTAGAAGGGACCTACAGTTTTTTGCCGACTCCGAACGGCGAAATTTGAGAAGCTTTCTTAGACAGTTGTTACTCTTTGAGTGTTGTCAGCAGCTCGAAAGAGGTGGTGCTGTGAAAAATTAAAAAAATTGGTGTTGAGCTGGGAGTCGAACCTGGACCCATCGGCGTGTGAGCGTCGCACTCTACCCACTACGCCACGGCGATCACCCTTTCATCGTTATTACCTCTTTGAACTAGTTTTGCATGAATGCTACCAATTTTTCTATGTAAGAACTGTTTATATTAGTCCACTCAACTTACAAAGTTTCCTTGAACATGTCTTTATCTCTGATATCGTGGGTGCGATTATTCCTTTCTAATGCTCCCCACACGTGCTCAATTGGGTTGATTTCTGGGCTTTGCGGTGGTGTTCGCAGCATCTGGAGAGTGTTATATAACAGCCACAGACGGGCATTGTGTGCTGTATGTTTTGGGTCATTATCTTGCTGGAAATTGTAGTCGTTCGAAATACCCAACATTTCAGCACTTGCTCTTAAATTCCGTTTGAGAATATCAATGTACACATACTGGTTCAGAAGGTATAATCTTCTGCTATTTCCAACCTTCTCTCATTAAACCTTCTCCTATTTTCCCTGATGACGCCATACGGCCCCATAAAATTACAATTCCACCTCCGTGCTTTATTGTCTTTATCGTGTTCCTTGGATTAAGGGCATAGATTTGTCGCCTCCATACCATCAAACGGCCGTCAGATCCAAAAATATTATATTTGGATTTGCCTGAGAATATAACAGAACGCCAGTCTCGAGACTTATTTACGTACTCCTTACTCCATTTTGTACCAAATTGCATCATTGTACGCAAACTTTTGTGGAGCACTGTATATGCTTTTGAATAAATCCAAATTTCTCTGATCGTACGAAAATTATTTGCTGAGTCACTCCCAATGATTCTGCGAGTACACTTTGAGTTTGGCACGGCTCTTGTTCCAATGAAACCTGCAATTCCGCATTCTTAATCAGTTTTGGTTTGCCAAGAAACTCTCTGTCTTTACACTTAAATTGCCACTTTTGAAGCATCGAAACCACTTTCTGCATGATTTATCAGTCAGAGCAGATTCGTCATTAACTTCTACAATGGGCATCAGCTGCCCTTTTCCTTTAACTGAAAAAGTAAATCAAAACTTCCAGCAAATATGGTACTATTCATTTAAGACGAATCCGTTCATTTTCGATGAGGCATAAAACTACATTGTTGACTTAAGCAAACGCTGATGTGCACTAATTATTGCTAACACATGTCACATCTATCCAATGAAGTAGGTAATCGCCTCTAAGATCAGCAGCAGCTCGAAGGTGGCGCCATCTTTTGAAACGAATTAATTTGTACCCTCAATAATTTAAAGCAGACAAAAATAAATGTACAATGAGGTACAAAAAGTTCTTTAAATATCAATAAAAAAAAGAAAATGCAAGAAAATAAATTGCAAACATTAGCACTCGCACGCTTAAGGTTCGATTGTTGGACTGACCACCTTGAATCTGTTCATGGATCAATTAAATTTCGTCGTTCAGAGTCGCAAAAACTACTAGGCATTTAGAAACAAAATGGCCGCAGTGGCGTAGTGGGTACAGTGCGACGCTCACACGCCGAAGGGTGTGGGTTCGATTCCCAGCTCAACACTAATTTTTCTAATTTTTCACGGCACCACCTCCTTCGAGCTGCTAACAACACTCAAAGAGTAATAACTGTCTAAGAAAGCTTCTCAAATTTCGCCGTTCGGAGTCGGCAAAAAACTGTAGGTCCCTTCTACTCGTGAGAGAACAGTAGCGCGCACAACACGAGCAGTTGATAAGCAAGCTAGGCCCTGGTCCCCCTTTGGACTGTAGCGCCAACAATTATTATTATTATTTAGAAACAAAAGTGCTGAGGAAGCAAAACTTAATGTTTGAAGGGAAGGAAATGATTTAAACGAACCATTCTGTAGGCTTTTAACCGGAAACAAAACCTTTTGAATGGAAATTTTGGGCAAAGGAAGGAAAGAAATCGCTATGGTGTGTACAGAATTGTGTTGCGAACATATTCCAAACCCTAAGGAGTTCCGATCGACTTACTAGGTGTGTTCCCATACTCGAAACAAACAACACAAAACATTGCAAAACAACACAAACTAACACAATGTCTGTTCCCGTATACCGCAAAAATGGGTTTAACGTCAAATGAACGCTCTTTTGAGAGAGTATAAAATATTTCCCCGCCCTGTCCATTTTAACACAAGACTTTTCGTGGGTAGTTTGTTGGTTTTCAGTCAAATTAATTGATGTGCGGACAGAGATAAGTGAGCATTGATACATTGTGTATGTGCCTCAAATTTTTCGGTTTTTTTTTTTTGATTTTCTGTAAAAACCGATTCTGAAATTTCTTAAAGGTGTACTTTACACATTTCGCGTTTTCATACTTTGACTCCTTCTGAGTTAGATTAACTCCCACTCCTAAACAAATGACAGAAAACAGAATTTGGTACAGAAAGTACTGGGACACACATTTGTTTTTATTTCTCTGTGACACATTTCCTTCCTCGGGCCAAATGAGACAATATCCGATTTGTAGTGTTGCAAATGAAGCACCACTGGTACCGTCAAACTAAGTGTGACTTATCTCTATCGACTGTTCTAATTGTACCATTGAATTTTGATTTGAACCAAGTTCAAACTGTAAACATGCGTGAAATAATTATGTTCCAAGTGGAAGATAAATGTTTAGACTTCTTAGTTCAACTTCTCGTGGTTTTTCGACAAACAGAGCTTTGGGAATATTCCTTTTAACAGCTTCCGCCTAAAAGTTGTAAAAATGTTGTTCCTCAAACAAATAGGAATCGGAATACAAGATGGAATAGGATGTAATATTATCAAGCCATCAACCCTTACCACCTAACCGTCATTGATATTGAAGTTCACTCACTTTCCGTGAAAACCTCAATAAACTTTTCGCTCTTAACGATTATTCCCCACTTGCAAGTTTCTCCAATTCCAAATTGCTTAGCTTTACCCACAAGATCCCCAGATAGACATGGATCCGATACTATATTTCTAGGTAATGTAGAAACCACACCTTCAACCAATATTCGCACAGAAATCAACACCGCTTCACTCGATATAGTTCAGTGAGAATGAGCAAACCGGCAAAACGTACAAAAAACGGCAAGAGATCACCGCAAACTTGGTCTCACCGGTTACTGCATTCATACCGCGACCAGAGCAAATGCAATTCAAATCCCCTGAATACGTCGGTGAAGAACGAAACGCACGAAAGAGAACAAGGTTCGCTGAAGTAAGCTGAAAGACCGGTTGAAGCAAGTTCCTCTCTGGAAGGAACTGCAATTTTGTACCCATTTGCGTCGTTTTAACAGATATCTGCGGATGAAATTTGCCGTAGCCGTAGCAGCCGCGCAATACCTTCCCGATGCAAAGTGTAGATGCTCCAGTGTACGTTGTGGATATCTGTAAAACACAGACACAACTCGTCTTTGATGTGGACATTTAATAGTGGCTTGGTCAGTGCGCGTGGAGTGAATGAGATGAAGTTGTTGATTTGGCGTGATGCATAACTCGAATCAGTTGCACTCTCGCTTTGTGAAGTCTGTGTCGTTTTCCATGCATATCTTGCGGGAGATGCATGACTTGAGAAAAGATTAGCCGATTACTGAGTTTTTGACATCATCGCAGGCCTTGACCGTAAATCTGGCAATTCAAGATAATAAAAGGTAAAAAATGATAAAAGGACATCATTCCGAGGTTTATTTTGGAATACTATTTAGATTTTCAGAAGCTTGTAGGTTTCTACGAAGTGTTTCGAGTCTCGAATGACCTCTCGGGAAGTTTCTTCACACATTTTATTTTTTTTTTTTTCAAACTTTAACGCTTTAACTGTCTATCTTAACTAAAATTATTCAAATAGAAAAGCAATTAACGTTCGAATTCATTGTTGAAAAGAACAGCACTTTCCAAATGGTCCAAGCGTCACAAGCCCGCCTGAATAAACTGCACTTTCTTCATAGTTCCTGCTTCATAAACTGATAAAAATACCATAAAAGCACAAAACGCAATACATTAGAAATAATTGCTCATAAGTGTACGCATCCATATTCAATTAAGAAACGCCACAATGCCAGCCTCTGTGTACTCGCACTCGCTTTCGCCTATTCACCCTCGCATATTGGCCACCCAAAATGAAAACAATTCTAACACAAGAGATTTCAAAGCGACGACGAGTGAGGGCGTGGAATGGGATTTGATCGTAAAAAAAATATTTTCCGAACAAAAGTCAACTCTGCACAGGAAGCACCCCAAACAAAAAAAAAACCGTCACTGGTGACTGGACAAAGCGCCAACAAAACAAACAAACCGACTTGGCAGTGTATTTTATGACATAAACAGTCCCGATCGCAGTGGCAAGTTCGGGCAAGTGATCGAAGGAACAATGTTTGCAGTACACCCCGAAGTCATAAAGTTTTGACGCTCACCGAGTGGTGAATAAACAAATAAATTGGCCTGCATGCGTTGCTGGAGACTACTCTCAAACAAAGCGACTAATTAAAAAGAATTTTTAATTAAGTTCGAATTCGCTGGAATGAGGGCGATTCGATAGCAGTGGCTTCTTGGCAGACCTGCGTTTCTGTAAACAATTCGGGCGAAAGTTTACAGAAGTCCAATGCAATGAGTTCATTTGCTTGAATGCTGGGGAAAGGCGCTGCTCTGTCGGCAGGGACCAGAAAATGGGTGTATATTTGCATTGAGACTTCTGTGCTGTCTGGAAATGCTCTCAGAAACCGGAGAGGAATGCGGATATTCAACCGATTCCTAGGGGAGAAGACCCTCAAAGGGTAGAGTGTTTATACAAATTATACACAATGAAGTGGCTGTTTGATAAGAAACAGTCGAAGAGTCGATTGAGTCCCAATATTTACGAAATTCTTACAAGCGTCCATATTTGGTTTATGATAAGATTTGAGATGGGTGATCGTATTTGAAAGTCTGTGAAGTTCTGTCATCACAGCACAGAGGCAACTTCCCGGGAACAAGTGTGATTATAAGTTCAGAGATAAGACTAGCAGATGTATCGCAGCTGGTTTGACATTTGTGGGGGAGATCTTCAGTTTAAGCCCCGCTGTAGAAAGGCATTATTTTTAAAAAAAATTTTAAATCAATTTATGAACTAAGAAAAATGAGTAAAGAGTTCTTCTTCTTGGCGCCACAGAAGTTCAATTGCTATTATTATAGCGCAAATGAAATCTGTGACATTGTCATTTGTATGGACAGATGCAAAGAGGTTGTAAATGGTGCTGTCTGACTTATAAGTCTGTACGTTTTCATAACCACATACTTGATCATATTATTGTAAAAGTAAATTGGCATGGTATAAGCTCTAATTAAAACAAATGCCCTCACACTACACTTCTCTCTTTCAATCTCAATCCTTTTACAGAAATTTCAGACTCAATCAGGCGGAATACGAAAAATTACCGAAAGGAATACTTCATATAGTTACTTTTAAATTTTTTAGCATTAAAATTATCCACGGCTATGGTTTTTTAAATGATTTTTCATTATCATTGATATACTCAATGATTGTAAGAATGTAATGCAAGTGCGTTAACTGCCTTCTATTTGTAGCGGATACTGAATTCAAATAATCAGTGGGCTTCAAATTCAAACATCCATCTTAAAATTGGCTGAAACAATGCAAGGGACTACCAGGTGGAGAGTTAAGGGAATGTATAATTCATTCGCTTGTAAGCATAAATAGAGACCAGACATTGTTAAAAAAATTGTGAAAATTTAAATTTGTGTTTTACTTTAAATAACGAGTGTTACATATAGTAATTTATAAAAATGGATTTAAATGCCATTTAGAATATTTTTTTTTGAAAAAAACGAAACCATAAAATTTACTGAGACTTGAATGCACCATTGCCACCGGATGATGACAGGATAGATAGCACAGATAGCTGTGCAGGTGGAGAAGTGCTGCGATTAAGGTCAAACTTTGACAAATAAAATGAACTTTATTCGGTTTTGCAACCTGTTAGAGACAGAGTAACTCAAGAGGACTGGATTTTGCACAACTCGTGGTGTTTCTTAACCCAGCCAGCTAAAAGACTCGAGGTTTAAGGAAAATCAATAATAGCCCACCACGGATCATCATTCAAAATATAAACTTCGCGGGCTACGCACAGTCGATTATTGATTTTTTTTTTATTTTGTTATGCTGGTACACTCGTGTCGAACATACATTTTCAGTCTCAGCTATGTAACATATTTATTTTGTGGCCGCCGTGACGTTGTGGGTAGGGTGCGACGCTTACACGCATAAGGGTCTATGTTCGATTCTCAGCTGAACACCTCGAATTTTTTCACGGCACCACCTCTTTCGAGCTGCTGACAACACTCAAAGAGTTATAACTGTCTAAGAAAGCTTCTCAAACTTCGCTGTTCGGAGTCGTCAAAAAACTGAAGGTCCCTTCTACTCGTGAACAGCAACGGGCACAATACGAATAGTTGATGAGCAAGCTAGGCCTGGTCCCTCTGTGGACTGTCGCGCAAGCAATTATTATTAATTATTATTAACATATCTAGTTTGTTTGTCAGCATAGAAAGGTCTGTTCCAATTTATTTGTGCACAGAAATTCGTAGCTGAGTAGTTTGGGTGAAAGAGACTCGTGGAGAGAGTAACTTTGCCGAGTCTTGTGAAAGGTCTTTTCATAGAAATTCACAGAATTACCGAACCGTAATAAAAAATAAACAGCTATCAGATTTATAAAGTGTAAGAGGTTTTTTAATTTTCACTTTGACAGTCATCTCCTGCCCAACGATTTTTTTTTTCGGTAGAACTTCGTAGGGAGGGAAATATTTCACTCTCTCTACGAAAAATCAGCAAATGGAACATCTTTTGAGAGTTTTTTTGCGCATTTCGCAATCGTAACATTTCAAAGGAATTGGAACAAACCTAAAGTTAAACGCGTGTTGCATGTTGAGCGATTTTTTGCTGTTGAAAAAGATGTGTCTGCATTCAATTTTGTATGAAAAATGTAATTAAATGTTCAAAAACAATTGAAATATCGACAGTGGCATTGCTTTTCAAAGTGCAAGCTTTTTAAAGAAAATCCAAAAGATGTGAATGACGACGTTTGTCCTGGATGCCCCAGCGCATCTAATAATAATAATAATAATTGTTGGCGCTACAGTCCAGAGAGGACCAGGGCCTAGTTTGCTCATCAACTACTCGTGTTGTGCGCGCTACTGTTCTCTCACGAGTAGAAGGGACCTACAGTTTTTTGCCGACTCCGAACGGCGAAATTTGAGAAGCTTTCTTAGACAGTTATTACTCTTTGAGTGTTGTCAGCAGCTCGAAAGAGGTGGTGCCGTGAATTATTAGAAAAATTGGTGTTGGACTGGGGATCGAACCTAGACCCTTCGGCGTGTGAGCGTCGCACTCTACACACTAAGCCACGGCGGCCACCCAGCGCATCTATAATCTGATAAAGTTGAGAAAGTGAAGAAAATTGTTATGAGGAACAGTTGAATCAATATTTGAAGATGTCGGCATATCGGCTGGCTCATGCCATGCATTTCAATCACTATATATTTTGAACAGACCCATCATAAGGCGGCCCCCCCTTTTCAGCAATTACTCGTGCTGTGTTTCTGTCACCGATTATTTTTATTATCGGTTATTCTGACACCGATTTTGCCAATTCGGAACTGCGATATTTGAGAAGCGTTTCAATGGACACTTCACTACCATTTGAGGGTTGTCAGCAGTATGAAAGAAGAAATGAAAGCTGTTCATTCCAAGAATCGAACCTGAAACCTTTGGCTTGTGTGTGTCGCAATTTACCCCCTATGCGACGGCAAGCATCGTGCATATGGGACTGTATATTTCGTTTCTTCACACAGGTAACAAATTTCACATTCTTGGTGTAGTTGTATATTGTTATGCTGAACTAAGATTTTTTTGACATTTGACATTTGGTTTTTATTGTTCAAATAATTCATTCACAATTGTTGTGTATTCCTGCGAAGGCTTATGAAGACTTTCCTGTAGAAATACTAAATCAATTAACCAGTTTTCAAATTGGTCAACTGTTATTCTGGATACGTTTTTCGACGACATGACAATTACACATTCAGTTTAAGGAAAGTGGATGACACGATTTCTTTCATCAGTTCTTTAGTAACTTCAGCTAGATGGAAGAGTTTAACATGTTATCAGTGATTTTTGAAATTTAAAGATCGTTTATATAAACTTCTAAGAGCAAATGTCTTTTTGAAAGTCACCCACAGAATTTTAGGCCAGATTTCTTTTTGGAATTGACTAACGAAAATAGGGGAAAAGACTTTGCAATGCATTATGGACTTAACGCCCTGCAAATACCTCTCTAAACAGGTTGGTACGGTCTGAATGTGCCAATTATGATGATTTCCTTGAATACGAGTCCACTACAAAGTGACCAATTGGTTAATCAAGGAAGAGGTCTGTTGTTTGGTTAGGTGTGATCATAAGTTTATTTCCAACACAGAGAAAAAACTGTCTCCTCATCGCTCTAATAATAATAATAATAAGGTGGCGCTACAGTTCCAGGGTGACCAAAGCCTAGCTTGCTCATGAACTACTCTTGTTGTGCGCTCTACTGTTCTCTCACGAGTAGAAGGGACCTACTTTTTTGGCCGACTGCAGATGTCGAAATTTGTGAAGCTTTTTTCTTAGACAGTTGTTATTCCCATCCTCCTAGTAGAATTAAAAATGATGACAGTGATAAGAGGCACCTCTATTTTGCTTTCATAAAACAAAATTTAGTTAAGTTCAGATATGCAAATATCGTCTATTTTGTCACTGCAAAAATTGTCCCAAATATCTAATCATCCTCTTAACTTCAAATTTTGTTTCACATTATTTACAGAAACCACATTGGTGGAGCAATTTTTGCAGTGATAGATCGTCTGAACATAGCTTTAGGCAAGACCTTCAGCAGTCCACAAATGTTTTCGAACTTTCGTTTTCAAATATCACAGAAAGTTGTTTTGATCAAAACCCAAGTAGTAGAACATAATAAAAAAAAAATTCTTTGGTGACAACTTCTGAAAAGACGCGCGTGTGTTTGACATTTACGAAAACGCCATTTCGGAAAATCATATGCGTGGACTTGCAAAAGTTCTGAAATAGTGGTGACTTAGACATTTTTCTAACTCGGCATCAAAGTTAACGAGTAAGTGCTGTGAGCATGTAGTCTGTACTCCTGCGAAAAAAAATTATTGAAATCTCCCTTTTAACACCCAAATGTTCACAAAGTTTCGGTAAATTTCAAATATTCCTCAAGCATGTTATTCTTGAGGAATATTTCTTATTCCGAACAAAGCACGTCTGTTTTCTATGACAAAAAAAAAAAAATCTTTCATCGACAAACAAACACAAACGATCTTCACTTCAGCACAACTGAAAACCCTTCATATGGTGACACTCCCTGTCGCAAGGGCAATTGTGCATCCCCTCTCCCACGAACAACACAAAAATTGATGAATCCACTGTCCAGATGCACTTCATTTCGAAAACCGAGTCAAATTGCGTCCACCGCCCAAGTCGCTCGCGTCAGCAGCAGTCATTTGAAACTCACCGTGTTTGTTTGTGTGCCTGCTTATTTCAAGACCCGCTCACATTCATTCCCAATTTGGAAGACTGGATTGTAACGTCGGCGTTGTCGTGGGCGTTTCTGTCAGTCGCAAAACTTCACTGCTTTTCACAATTAAGGACCGAGGTACTCTTCTCGCCCCCTCCACACTAAAACCGTGGCTCAATGACGTAATGTCCTATTTTCTTTTTTCACCCTTTCTCGTCACCGTTTTGAAAATTGCTTCACTTGAAAACACTTGTTTTTCACTAGCACTGACTCTACAGCATTAGGAGCTTCAGAATAATTTATTTGAATAAATTTTAATTGGATTAGACGAGGAATTATTCAATTAAAACGAGAGTATACGCGATCCACACACGCTGACGGCAATTCGCATCCGCCCATCCACAATGCACCGACTCAAGATTCAAACTGAGTTTCTGGAATCAACAAGTGATCATCGCTGCGGATGGAACAGCGGCAAAAGCAGCGGCAACGAAAAGTTACGAAGCCCACACGTTCAGTCGGTCTGGTGTGGAGCGCGTTGAATGCCCACGACATTGAGTGGGCAAAATGGCTGAGTGGTTTCTGTCCCCAAACAGCAGAAGACGGAGGCGCAGTTTTTGAAGCTGTGGAAAAGCACACAAATGAGACGTTGGTCAGTTGAGTCGATTTGAATGTACAGTTGGAAGAGATTTGAAATTTTGTGTGTGGATTTGAGTTTATTGCTTTGCGTTGATGATTGAATGTGCGATTTTAAAACATTACTATCCAGCTTAGATATATTAAAGAATTAAGATGCAGACAGAAAATTCAGGCATTTTATAAACAAAAAAGGAAGCTTAACCCTTGATCTTGGGTACCGTTTCTATGGGCGACATTGTTTGAAGTGGATTTATTTAAACAGCTGCATAACGTGACTAAGAAATTCGAACAGCAGTCGAAGAACTCGTTGCCTGTTACTCTTCCGCCAAAACCATTCAATTTGTATTGATTTGGATTTTATTGTATATTGTGCTCCATTCAAGCCGCATGAATAATCGCATGCAACAGGCTCTCCATTAAGCTTTTCTTTGTTTTTATACATTGACAACATAGGTCTGGACTGCATAGAGTGGCTTTCCATGTCTGCTTGGCAACTGTGTTTAGCTCTTACTTAATTTAGATAAACACCTTTAATTAAAACCGTATTTAATTGTCAACCAAAAGGCAGCTTTCATCAAGTGACTCAAATACACTCTGCCGTGCCACTTCAGGAGAGTGGATTGATTAGCATCAGTCGAATTGAATGACAAGAAATGCACTTAAATGAAAACGGCAAGCAAGAAGTTGGCACAGTCTTTTAGTAAAGGCTGAGAGACAACAAGATCGGATGACTTTCCCAGGTTGGAGGAGATGTTCTAATAAAGGCCAAGCATCAGACCACCTGTAGATATTGGAGCAATAAAAGCATACCTGACGACTGGAGCAGCTTATCCATATGCCCAATCCGCTCGAGAAGCTGTTTAACTTAACTTGTGAGATCCGCCCTAATCATCACATGGCAGTGCGGCTTCTAGAGGGTTTTAAATGGATATACGCTATCGTTTTATCGATTTCAAAGGCGTTTGGCAAAGCGGATTCACTTTCATGACGCAGGTCCCAATTGATTGACAGCACTGATTACCTCGCAATTGGACATGGAACCACCTCTTTCCAGTTGATGAAAATACCAAACAAACATTATTTCCTGGTGACACTTGAGTCTTCTCTTGGTCTAACTTGGTCTCGTATGTATTAACTAAAGAAGAAAATGGAATGGAAAGTAAGAAGCACTTCTGATACAGTCTGATAAGATGGGAAGTGAGAGAAAGAAGCTAAATATTAAACGGTCTACAGCACGCAGTATGTAAATGCTTAATAAATAGGCTTTGTTGTTTGTAAACTTCTTCTTTACAGCTCGCTGTGCGGTGTTTGCTCGCCCTCTGTTTCACTGGAATTTACTAAAGTTTTCAGTTGACTTGGGTTGTTCTTCCTGCTTAGCTTCTTAATCAGCCTTTGGTTGTTTCTCTTGTGCTTCTACGGCTTCCTGTTATAATTTCTCCTCCTGTGCAGCTTCAAGGGTCTTCTTTGTCTCTTCCTTTATTGGCTTCACCTAAGATATATGTATACACCGAGGTGCAACTATTTTGTATTATTCATTTTTTTATATTTTGTTTTATTGTGTTTTTCGTTTTATATTTTTTTTTATTTGCTTATACGTTTTGTGCGTTTTTCGTGTGTTTTACTGTGTTTTTTATTTCTACTTTTTTTTTAAAAACTTAAAACTAAAGCAGTAAGAAGCTGGCCACAGACTACTCAACTGACAATACTAAGTTCATATAAGAAAACCGTAATAAGACAAATTAATGACTGTAGGGGCCGAATCTAACACAGCCACCAGTACAGGTGGCGTTTTTTCCCAGACTCCCTCCTATCTCGGACGGAGATCGTTCTACTGACCCAAAGTAGTTCCTTTCGGCTGCGTGCGACGTTCGGTTCATTCAGAAGGCTTACCACTGTTTGGCGTACGACGTTTAAGATTATAGGGCATCCCTCCCTGTCCTGAACTGGAACAATTATGTCTAAATATTGGAATGCCTTCGGTGAAATAAAGTCATTCCGCCGTACCTTCTCAAAATACAACACCCGTGCAACTTGCCTTTGAATCAATTTTATTGTGAAATTTTCAATCCGAATCAGGTTTGTTTCGTTGTACAAGACCTCGTTGGGGTAGAATTTCTTGTAGTCTTATTCGGGAGAGCGATACAACCTGAGTTAGGTCCGAAAATACTGCCTGTCAATGCGGAACTTAAAATAACATAATATTTGTTGGCGCGACAGTCAACAGGGGGAACAGGGTCTAGCTTGCTCGTCAACTAATTGTGTTGTGCGCCCTACTGTTCTCTCACGAGTAGAAGGGACCTACAGTTTTTTGCCGACTTCGAACGGCGAAGTTTGAGAAGTTTTCTTAGACAGTTATTACCCTTTGAGTGTTGTCAGCAGCTCGAAAAATCTGTTGCCGTGAAAAATTCGAGGTGTTCAACCAGGAATCGAACCTAGACCCTTCGATTTGTGAGCGTCGCACTCTACCCACTCTGCCATGGCGGGCAATACGGAACTTACTCCAGTTTAGTTTCTTGTCCCTTGAGGCCTTGGACAGCGGGGTCCTCAAAAGGATAGTCCCCACTTGTGGAAATCAATTATTTCATTTCCAGCTATCACAATACTTCTGGAACTTTTCGAAATCACGTTGCAACAGGATGTTGATGAATTCCGCCTTGGGCGCTGATCTGTACGTCTGCAGATCATCGGCTTACGCTATAATGTGCGGAATGGAGTTTTTGACAACGAACTTCCTACCTGTTAACATGTCATAGATCAATATAACATTGGTTCACTTTTGACAAGTCTGACCAACTTTAGAAAGAGTTTCGTTTTTCAAGTCGATCAGATATGCACCCGTAAATTCGCTCTTCGAGTTGTTTCATTTTGTGCCGGGTACTACCTTTGACGCGGCATGCATAGTATCATACCCGCTCTGTTCGTCCATTCATTGCCGGGCTGATAAGCATGTGCGAGTCTTAATTGCTGCAGCTTGAGATGTTGAAGTGACCAGTTGAGATAAAAAATTGTCTTTGGATTGTTGATAGTGTACACCATGGTAAAAACGAATGAATCACCATCATGTTATTATCTCTTCGAGTGCGTGTACCAAAAAAGGCACAAGTTTCCAAGTTATTGAAGGGTGGCTAGTGTTCTTTCTGATCCGATAATAACATCAACAACAAACAACTGTCGTGTATAGAGTCAAGAGAAGATAAACTAAGAACATGCACGAGATTATCGCTTTTCAAGACTAATTTTGTTTTATTTAAGTAGCGTACTCGACTTATTTTGAAACACAAACTCTGCTGTATCTGCCTGTTCGTCAGGCAGCATATGCATTTCTCTCAGCTTTAGAAAGCGAATCTTTGTAAATAAAAATTAAACCGCTGGGGGTTAAAAAAATGAATGTTTTCCAAATTGATGAAAATTACCTTCAGTTCCTTTACTAATTCACAAAAATTCCAAAAAATCCCAACACGATGTCGTTGATGAGAATTTTTTATTGAAATACCAGGAATACCGGTATGAAGTGAGAGTCACAGATACAAATGTCTCGATAGGGAACATTTGTTGTGAACGAGCCCTTATTTTTTTGTTTGTTTGCTATGACATCTGTGGAAAATATTTAGTATACAACAAGTCATTGAACATACAACATCATATTTTTTCATCGTGTTAAATATTTCGAATTTTTTACCAGAAAGTGATAATCTGCGGAAAGCATTAATTTTTTGTTTTCATTTGAAGAAAAGTGCTGCAGAGTCGCATCGAATGCTTGTCGAGGCATATGGTGATCATGCTCTATCAGAAGCAACATGTAAAACATGGTTTCAACGGTTCAGAAATAATGATTTTGATGTTAGAAATGAAGAACGTGGAAGACCACCAAAAAAGTTTGAAGACGTCGAATTTCAAACGATATTGGATGGAGATGACACTTTAAGTCAAAAGCAAGTGGCAGCAATGTTAAATGTTGCGCAACAGACAATTTCTGACCTTTTAAAAGCTATGGGAAAGATCCAAAAGTGTGGAAAATGGGTGCCACATGAACTGAATAAAAGACAGATGGAAATCCGAAAAAACACTTTAATTATGCTTCAAAGACACGAAAGAAAATCGGTTTTGCATCGGATTGTTACTGGCGATGAAAAATGGATTTATTTTCAGAATCCTAAACGGAAAAAATCATGGATTAATCTGGGACAACCATCAACATCGACTGCAAAACCGGATCGATTTGGCAAGAAGACAATGCTGTGTGATTGGTGGGACCAGAAAGGTGTGCTGTACCACGAGCTCCTAAAACCTGGTGAAACCGTTTATACTGATCGCTACCGACAACAAATGATCAATTTGAACCATGCATTGATCGAGAAACGACCAGAATGGGCCAGAAGACACGGCAAGGTAATTTTGTTCGATGACAATGCACCAGCATACAAAGCAAAACCGGTTCAGGATACAATCAAAACACTTGGCTGGGAGCAACTACTTCACCCGCCGTATTCACCAGACTTGGCTCCTTCCGACTACCATTTGTTTTCATCGTTGGGACACGCATTGGCTGAGCAGCACTTTGATTCCTACGAGGAGGTCGAAAATTGGGTGTCTGATTGGGTTGCTTTAAAGGCGAACAATTTTATTGGCGTGGTATTCAGAAATTGTCAAAAGATGGTCAAAATGTGTAGAAAACAATGGCCAATACTTTGAATAAAATGTTTTTACTTTCCCATTAATAATTAGTGTTTTATTTTCAAAAAAAAAACATTTCATACAGGTATACCTGGTATATTGTACATTCTGACTGAAAACTTTTGATGTTAAAAAAACAAAGCAATAGATGTTTTCCAGTACATTCGGTACCAAACTTTGAAGTCTGTCATTTGTTTAGGAGTGAGGGGAAACATTTTTCAGCGAAAAATAAGTATGGGAACGCATCTAAACCAAATGTGTAAACTATGTCATTAAGAAATGTCAATTCACTTCTTTGCTACAGAAAACAAAAAGAATAAAAAAAATGGACATAGTCAAGCAATCGATCAATGCTCAGTTATCTTTGTACGCGCACCAATTAATTTCACAGAAACCCAACAACTTACCCAAAAAATTGTCTTGTGTTAAAACGGGCAGGGTGGGAAAATATTTTACTCTCTCAAAAGAGCGCTAATTTTACGTAATACCCATTTTTTTGGTTTACGGCAATGGACATTTCGAGCACAGGAACACACCAAATATGTGTGTATGTTTTTATACAATTGTCCTTATTTTTGTCGCGCCATGACTTTTCCAATTCCAGAAAATAACTTTTTCCACATATTTAGATGACTTTTAACAAATTAAAACTAGAATAAAACCGTTAATGTGAGAGTAACGCCCATTTCAAAGATTTTGTTGTCAGATTGAAATAGGAAAACTTAAACTGCCATTGATGAATTCTGTTAAAACAAGTGCTAAGCAGAGGAGCTTCTCATAACCCGCATCATGTGTTAATCTACTTTCAAATTGAGTCATAGCCACATGCAAGCTCTGATTCAACGACACATCGACTTCGATCAAAAGTTTTCACATTAATTTCGCGAGTGCAAATTTTGCCAATCCGACCGGCGACCAAATAAGGAAAATTCATCCCCAAATGTAATCGGATATCCATCCGCTGTCTTAAAACCAGTTTGGTTCGCATTCGTCACTGGAGGCTGAGCCCCAGACGTAGACCTGTTGTTTAGACAATAGTCTCCAGGAAATCGAAATTTCAAACAAAACTCCCACGCTAGTGACTAAGGCACTTAATAGGCGCCTCTTCGTGACGATCGCTGACCAGGTGCGAGCTTTGCACATGCAAATTAAATCTTCGCAGTTGAATAAACTGATCATCGGAAGTTGCTCGTAGGTGTCCGGCTAAATGGTACCGATGCTGACGCAGCGGGTAGTAAAGTTTATGACAAATTTGGTGATCAATAAAATCAGATGAGTGGTTTTTAGTCAAACTACGACTAGGTGAGAACACTCTCGACTTAAGGTGTTGGAGAACATATCAGGTGACTTCGGTGGCATGAGTTCACTTGCAATCTGTGTGAAGTAAATGAATGGAGGCTGAGGAGAGTATGGGGATTCAAATCGTAAGGACCGACAATGGTGCCACTTGAATCTAACAGAGAAGTGTACAAGTCCATTAAACGCTAAAATTATTTTCGCTGCTTTAATCATCATTCTTGCTGGCAATTCAAATCTATGCAAAGAAAGGTCCACTTCGTTTCAGATTTCAGACGTTCTAGGTTTTATTTTTAACAATTGTGTGTTTAAAGGTGTTTTTTCGGACTGTCTCAAAACTACAGTGGTAATACCTTTGCATGAAAAGGATGACACCAGGGTACTGAACAGCTACCTCCCTATTTTTCTTTTGTCAGTTTTTTCAAAAGTATTTAAAAAGGGTATAGAACGTAGAATGTTAGCCTTTCTAGATAAGACCCACTTTTTTGCGATTTTCAGTTTGGCTTTCGAAATGGTAGATCGACGGAAAGTGCTTTATTGAAACTGACTGGAGAAATTTATTGTAGTTTGAATTCAACGGGAATCCCTACTTGTCTTTTTATTGATATAACGAAGGCCTTTGATATGGTTAACCATAATATACTTCTAAAAAAAATTGTATAATGCGGGCTTTTGAGGTTTCATTCTTGAATGGTTTACTTCGTACTTATTAAATCGTAAGCAAGTGGTAAAAATGTATGTATTCAGTTACGTGAGCGTTTAGTTTAACATTGGTATTTTTTAAGGCTCTGTATTGGGTCCGATATTGTTTCTTGTATATGTAAATTCGTTATTTATTAAGCCTTTTAATGGAAAAATTACAGCCTTCGCTGATGGTATAGCCATTTTCTATGCAAGTAACAATTATCTGAGTCTACTATCCGATGTAAATAGTGATTTAGATATTTTGGGAAGATAGTTCAAGAAACATAATTTACTTATTAGCAATAAAACCAAGTTTATGTTATTCAACATCAAAGGTTTGATATATAAAGATTTACCTATATACCACCACTCCCCTTATTGCCAAAGTTTTTTCTTCACGCATTCAAATATATCTAGTGTATCAACTTATAATGCAGATCTAATCTGTAGTGAGTGGCCGCCGTGGCGTAGTGGGTAGAGTGCGACGCTGACACGCCAAAGGGTCTAGGTTCGATTCCCGGCTTGAAATTTTCACGGCACCACCTCTTTCGAGCTGCTGACAACACTCAAAGAGTAATAACTGTCTAAAAAAGTTTCTCAAATTTCACCGTTCGGAGGCGGCAAATAACTGTAGGTCCCTTTTACTCGTGACAGAACAGAACACGAGTAGTTGATGAGTAAGCTAGACCCTGGCCCCCCTGTGGACTCTCGCGCCAATAATTATTACTATAACCTGTAGTGAGGATTGTTTTAAGATAGAGTGTGTTGGTAGTTTTAAGTACCTAAGCATAATTTTTGACAGTAAATTATCTTGGGCAGCACACACAACTTATCTTAAACAATATTTAAATAAAATCATTAGACACATGTACCATCTTAGCCTTTACTGCAAATTTTAAATTTTAAATGGTCTACAGTGGTCTTCTCAACCCAAAAATACAGTATGGAATATCATGTTGGGGTAGTGCCTATTATAATATTTTATAATATATTTTATAATTTATTATATAATATAATTAATATTATATATATAATAATATTTTATAATTAATTGAACAAAAACATGCAATAAGAATTATGACCAAAGTAAATCGTAGAACACGCAGTTTTCGAATTTTCAAATCCCTTCATATTCTCCCACTAAAACATCAGTACTGCTATAAGGTTTTAAGAATATTTTTTGACAACTCCGGCTACTCCCATGAAAGACTTAATCAAAGGTACAAATTACGCATCAATTTCAAACACGTCGCTGCTATTCTAACTACACATAGTACTCATTTCTCACGTTTCTTTCATGTTACTGCCCAAGGCTTATTTAATTCATTACCTCTGAACCTTAGGTGTAAGAGAAGGAAAAAAGTGTTTTTGAATAATGTTAAAAATTGACTCTTCTCTTTCAATCAAAATAAAATAGATTTGTTCTTTACTCCCTTGCTGTAAATTTTCTTTATATATATTTTTTTTTATTTTCTTTTGTTAGTTTTTATTTTCAAGTACTCCATTTGTCTTTGAATTAATATTGTATTTCTTTTCCCCATCAATAATCTTGTATAAGTTGTTAATAACTTGATAGGGACTATAGCCACTTGTCTTTGATAATAGATAGTATGAAACTATTCATTAAATTACACAAAGTATAGAATCATTTTGTAAATTAATCAAAATTGTATGAAAGTGTATCAAAATGTATATGTTGTTAATTTTGTAAAGGAATGAAAGAAATTATTATTACTGTCTGCAGACTTTACTCATAGCCACGCACAACGTCCGGATTTCTTTGCCACAATGAAAAACATGGATAAACAACCTAGCTTGGTCTTTTTACGGAGATCAATATTAGGTTATAGCGGTCGCTTGCTTGACGCAACCACTTTCAGGCACGAGACACCCTCGCGCGAGATAGGCGCTTTGGTGGTGCACCTCGCAAGATCAATTTCTATGGATTCCATTGCGCTCCGTTACACATAGTTGTATTTTTATTTTTTTTAGATTTTATTTAGTTCAATAATTGCATTTTTCTTAAAACTACATTGCACAATTAACAGAGATGCGGTATATATTACCTTACTACTACACATAGTTTTAAAAGTGGTCAATCGATGTATGAAAATGGAAAAGGAAGCTTTGGACAGGTCAGGAAAAATTTCTCAGTGATGCGTTACATGAAATTCCCTTCTGAAGAGATGAAACTGGGCAGTTTTACGTACAATCGTGTATTTAATAGAGTGGAACACTGCACTCTAGAATATGTGTTTCGATTGATCAATAAATGCAGGGTTTATAAAAATTTGCTATAGATAAGAACCCTACCAAATATTATCCACAGTTGAGGTCATATTGTTTAAACCTTTCCTTTTCTGACGTTTGGTTTAGTTTAGTATAGTTGGCAATTCATAATCGAGCAGCACTCTCTTGGACAATGTATGCAAGCTTTTCAAGTTTATTACCAGTCACAGTTATTTTCAAATCGTTTCGACAACTGCGCCGAAAATTCAACTCCTAGTAGTTTTTTGTTTTTTGCTTCATTCCAGACTTTCGTTACACAGTGTCCCAAATAATAATAATAATTGTTGTCGCTACAGTCCAAAGGGGGACCAGGGCCTAGCGCGCTTCTGTTCTCTCACGAGTAGAAGGGACCTACAGTTTTTTGCCGACTCCGAACGGTGAAATTTGAGAAGCTTTCTTAGACAGTTATTACTCTTTGAGTGTTGTCAGCAGCTCGAAAGAGGTGGTGCCGTGAAAAATTTGAAAAATTGGTGTTGAGCTGGGAATCGAACCTACACCCTTCGGAGTGTGAGCGTCGCACTCTACCCACTACGGCACGGCGGCACCCTCCTTGCTTACGATAGAGTATTTCAATATGCGTTGGGATGCATGCTGAGGCATTGTTGAAACCATCACGGTAGCAAATCTTTAATCTCTCCTGAAGATGGCTTACTTTCCATTCACATTGTTCCACACAGCTATCAACTACAAACTCAAATTAAGCATTCAATTCTCTGTTGTGTCTTCTTAGGCAAGGCGTACCGACGGGCCATAATTACTGGGCTTAAGGGATACATGTCTCCATGAGCTACTGGGATGAGAAAGAAGTGGAATCCATTTCTCAATTCCCTCCAATGCCAAACCGTAGGAGGCATTCAATTTAGCATCGGAGGCATCAGTAAAAACAAACATTATTTCGAAAGTGCGTTAGAAAGGGGTATGGTAAAAACCTATTTATACTGATCCTAAGAGTATGCAACGCTGTCGAGTATAAAGTAGACACTTAGAGAAACAGGGTGAGCACAACTCTTTTGCTAAACATTTCAGAAACTCAGCTGATGTAAACTCAAGTTTTGAATAATAACAAGATATAATGAAACTGAAATAATTCCGTTCTCGTAAGCAATGTGTGCTGTAAAATGTTCAATAGCCAATTACTTGTCAAAACTCATAAGAAAAGTTTGAGAAAAACATTTAAAACTTAACCTTGCCCATAATCGAAATCATTTGTCTTAAAGTTGAAACTCTCCTCTGATACGACTAAAGTGCTATCTTTAACTTGACCGCGCTAAAAGCTGACTTCTTGAGCTCATCCCCATTCATTAGTTCAAACACCGGAAGCAGAAATTCAATTCAACTCGCACACACCAAAATCTAGAACTGACCCAATTCCACAGCATTCTAGCCTCGAAATCCTTTAACACCAACATTTCATTGATTGCCTTACTCTCCTTATGCACCAAAAACATCATGCAGACCCAATTAAAAATCATAAAAATCTATAAAAGCCGATCTGTCTTTTCCGCAGACTAATTGGCGTCTCTTCACAGTGCGTTCGCTTCTACTCGATAACGATCACTTGCTCTCTGCTTGCTGGTGTCGCCTGCAATTCCTCTCAAGATACACCCCCACTCTCAGCGGCAAGCCGCGTTAGGGAATCATTGTTGCCTTCTATTGTTGTGGAATCTTCTCATTTAAACATATCGCGGTTTGCATGTAGCCTCATGTACGTATGCGCATCGTACTTGTGTGAGCAGAAATTAAACATCTTACGAGCGGGTATATGTGCACATCATGCTGTCGAATTGTTTTTCTGCGCGTCCGCACTCTGGCGGCTCCTTAACGTTGCTGCTACAGTTCAGATAAACTTATGAGATTGCCCCGCGCAGTGTCTTAATACATGTGCGTCAGATCATTACGATCAGAAACGGACATTCTTCGAGTAAAGTATATTTCGGCAGACGCTTCGAGTACAATTGTTTCGCTCGGGAAGGAAAGTGACGAGCGCTGATCCGACAGGTGTTTTTTGAAATTTGCTTTCTTTCTCAAAAACTGCTTCGTGATCCGTGGCGGACGCATTTCCAGGGAAATCGAGGAAATTCTAATTGCGACTGTGCGGCGATCAGAAGCAGAGTGGTTTAACTCGTGATAAGGGGACTTCTCTGACGGTGTTCCAAAAATAGATTCCCTTTGAGGCGATCTTGGTGTTTGTGTGTCTTCATGTAGTAGTACATGATTACACGGTGACACAGGGCAGTGGATTTGTCTCATTTGGCATGTCAATGACAGCGCTGCTGTTGTTTTGTTTTGTTGTGTAAATACGCCGGATACTTGGGAACAGCTGATGCAGATTCAGAATCTGCCCCTGACCCACCACAGATACAACACAGCAAGTGAATGAATCTGAACGTGGCAAAGATGGCAAACGAACCAAGGTAAGTACATAGAAATACCGCTGTTTATGAAAAATCCTGTTTGCCAAGGGATTAGGGAGTAGGGCGTGGTTTACTAGTGTTTGCAATACGATTTGCTTTGTTTACGATTGCGGAAACCGAGACACATGCGGATTAAAGGCTGGTGCCATCGCAACTATAAAATTTTCTGTTGTTTGTGCGTGCTTAACGGTGACAAATTGCGTTCTTTCTTAGTAAATTAGACATTCCATAGGAAAAGAAGACAACATTCGGAAGGTAATTTCATCGGTCGTTGATGTTTGGCCGATGGAAGCAAAGGTATATGTTTTAATTTTGGTCAAACTTCGACGGCTTTATTTTTTTAGCAATACAAAAGTACAAAGGTATAGTCATTCCTACGAATCCTACGGCCGACTTAATAATAATAATAATTGTTGACGCTACAGTCCAAAGGGGGACCAGGGCCTAGCTTGCTCATCAACTACTCGTGTTGTGCGCGCTACTGTTCTCTCACGAGTAGAAGGGACCTGCAATTTTTTGTCGGCTCCGAACGGCGAAATTTGAGAAGCTTTCTTAGACAGTTATTACTCTTTGAGTGTTGTCAGCAGCTCGAAAGAGGTGGTGCCGTGAATAATTCGAAAAATTGGTGTTGAGCTGGGGGTCGAACCTAGACCCTTCGGCGTGTGAGCGTCGCACTCTACCGACTACGCCACAGCCGACTTACTTCTCCATAACCTCTTAAAGCACATTCCATAATTTCCAATCAAAATGGAATTCGAGCAGGACGCTGGTTTTAATTTTAATTGTCTTGTATTCGCTGTGACTTATTTTTTCAACGGAAGGAAAGAAATCAGGAGGCATGAATTCGAAAAAAAACCTTACCTTAGGTTCATTCCACGACGCTGGCGAATGTAGTCGATTGATTTTTGCATTCCCAACTTCACTCGAACCGCATTAGAAATGAATACGAAAATAAGATGTGTTCCAGTACTTTCTGTACTAAACTATGAAATCTGTCATTTGTTAAGCAGTGGGTGTACCAGGCATACTGGTATGAAATGAGCGTTTTTGTTTAAAAATAAAACCCTAATTATTTATGGGAAAGTATGTATTCAAAGTATTGGCCATTGTTTTCTACACATTTTGACCACCTTTCTGGCAATTTGTGAATACCACGCCAATAAAATTGTTCGTCTTTTAAAGCAAACCAATCAGACACCCAATTTTCGACCTCCTTGTAGAAATCAAAGTTCTGCTCAGCCAATCGATTAAAACAAGTGGTAGTCCGAGCCAAGTGTGGTGAATATGGCGGGTAGGGTAGCTGCTCCCAGCCAAGTGTTTTGATTGTATCCTGAGCCGGTTTTGCTTTGTGTGCAGGTGCACTGTCATGGAGCAAAATTACCTTGCCGTGTCTTCTGGCACATTCTGGTCGTTTCTCGATCAATGCATGGTTCAAATTGATCATTTTTTGTCGGTAGTGATCAGTATTAACGGTTTCACCAGGTTTTAGGAGCTCGTGGTACAGCACACCTTTCTGGTCCCACCAAACACACAGCATTGTCTTCTTGCCGAATCGATCAGGTTTTGCAGTCGATGTTGATGGTTGTCCCAGATTAACCCATGATTTTTTCCGTTTAGGATTCTTGAAATAAATCCATTTTTCATCGCCAGTAACAATCCGATGCAAAACCGATTTTCTTTCGTGTCTTTGAAGCAAAATTTCACAAGTGTTTTTTCGGTTTTCCATCTGTCTTTCATTTAATTCATGTGGCACCCATTTTCCACACTCTTGGATCTTTCCCATAGCTTTTAAACAGTCAGAAATTGTTTGTTGTGCGACATTTAACATTGCTGCCATTTGCTTTTGACTCAAAGTGTCATCTCCATCCAATATCGTTTGCAATTCGGCGTCTTCAAACTTTTTTGGTGGTCTTCCACGTTCTTCATTTCTCATGTCAAAATCATTATTTATGAACCGTTGAAACCATCTTTGGCATGTTGCTTCACAGATATCATAGCAAACAAACAAAAAAAAAAAATAAGGGCTCATTCACAACAATTGTATCTTGACGCTCACTTCATACCGATATACCTGGTAAGTTTCTCTTAGAAAGAGGCAAAGTATGAGAACGCATCTGAACCACATGTGTAAAGTATGTCATTAAGAAATGTCTAATTCACTATTTGTTTGTGTTTATGTTATTTTGCACTGTTTTATGTTGTTTGGTTGGAGCACGGGAACACATATGTTAAGATGCATCAGCACATGCTCGATGTGTCAAACAGTCAGCCTAAGCCTCCACATAAACAGTAACGAATGACGTGCATCCCCTTCTTTGAAAAGTTGCGAGATCTGCAGTGAGGTTAGTTGCATAAAACATTTCTCTTTCAAATATTGTATCAAATTTTCTTAAGATTTTCTTTTAGCGACATATGTTTGTACATCATTTAGAGAAACTTATTTAATTCCACCGCATGAGGAACACTTTTCGCTTTCGCACTTTTACTGAAAGTTCAGAGGTTCTACAAATTCGGCCAGAACTCCTGTCAGTAAACTTTAAGTAATTGGCCGCCGTGGCGTAGTGGGTAGAGTGCGACGCTCACACGCCGAAGGTGTAGGTTCGATTCCTCAACATGAAATTTTCGAATTTTTCGAGTTGCTGACAACATTCAAAGAGTAATAACTGTCTAAGAAAGCTTCTCAACTTCGTCGTTCGGAGTCGGCAAAAAACTGTAGGTCCCTTTTACTCGTGAGAGAACTGTAGAGCGCACAACACATGTAGTTGATGAGCAACCTAGGCCCTAGCCACCTGTGGACTGTAACACCAACAATTATTATTATTAAGTAAATGTATCGCTATGTTGGATTTTCACTGATCCGTTACTTGTTCACGTGGCCGTCGTGGGTGGCATTGTAAAGCCAAACACATTTCACTTCTTTCAAGTTGGACAAGCTGACATCAATTTAGAGTTGTATCAGTCTTAAGAAACAGTTCAGAATTAAAGAAAAACTAAAAGATCCGTTTTCGTTGTAGAAGAGCAGTTTTGCAGAAAACAGAAAGGCAGTTTTCGGCCATTGTGGACTGTATGTCTTGGAGGTAATATTCTTGCTCTTGGAGGTCATGCGCTCACACGCGGAAGGTCTAATTTCGATTTCCGGCTAAACACTTCGAATTTTTCACGGCACTCAAAGGGTAATAACTGTCTAAGAAAAAGCTTCTCAAACTTCGCCGTTTGGAGTCGGAAAAAATTCTAGGTCCTTTCTACTCGTGAGAAAAGTAGTTGATGAGCCAGCAAGGCCCTGGTCCCTCTGTGGATTTCAGCGCCACACAATTATTATTATTATTATTTAAACTGCCAATTTGTTCTGGGTGCTGCTTCAATTTTTTTCAATAACTGTTGGGTGTTCGAAAACTATTGGTACATTTCAATTTTGTCAATTTCGCGTAAAGAATGACAATTTCAGTTACATTTTGTCAAAAGACTTAAAATAAATGGATATTAGTTTCTTTGTTGAAATAAATGTGTTTTAGGAAAATCACAGTATTGTTATATTTTGTTTCTTAATTGTATAAAAGGCAGGGCATACTCTGCAGACCTCTTGTGGAAACATTTCAAACGTACGATACCGCTGACTGTGCTGTACGAAAAAAAAACATCAGTAAAGTCATCTGTCCCATAATTCTTTCACCCAAGATGTCACCCGCTTAAGTCAACTAATCATAAAAAAACCGATGAAATAAAAGAAAATTAGGCAAAGACAACAAAGAGAAATTAACAGTATGAACGTTTTAAGGAAAGTAGGCAAAAAAACATTGACCCTTTCCTGAAACCAGGGCACACAAAGAATGTGGATGTTACATAAATAAACAGTGATTGACACCAATGGGCTGTTCTTAATTTAATTTTAGATCCGCCAAAAAGCATTAAACTCGAATTCTTTCTCAGCGACGAACACAGTACGTACTTTCTCCTCTTTTCAAATAAATGACAAATGCCAAATCTGGTGGATATGTATACCGCAAATTTTTAAACAACCTTTAGATTTCGTTTTATCCTCAATTTATCTTTCAATCGCTTAAGAAGGCTACTCGCACATGTGTGTATTTTGATTTGCGTGATCCCCTGCCGTTAAGGCTTAATACCACAGGGCCCATAAACCCATAGGAGAACGCTGACTAACGCCTTGGGGTTTATGTGTAGAAATAGAAGGAAGCAAATCAAGAATAAGAAACATCTAGGCAGGCGTCGCACAGGGATCGCGACTGGACCTATACTGTTTAATATCTATACCGCATACCAACCGCCGTTATCGCCATCTGTTAACTGTTGCCTGTTGACGGACGACTCGGTAACATATTCAACATTGCTGTCACAGCAGATAGCAGCGCAGATAATCGAACAACAAATGGAGAAGCTTTACTTCTATTGCCAAAAGTGGGACATCCGGACCAACACCAACAAATCGGTCCTCATGTGCCTGCGGAGACCAATACGACGAGGCTCCCGAACAGCCAGAAAATGCCGGAGCATCAAGGTAGTCCTACACAACGGGACAGCACGACAACGGACAAGGCGAATTATTTTGGAGTGAACTTCATTGAGAGGTTGAAGTTTGTTCCTCGCTCTAAAGTGACCCTTCAAAAGGTCAGATTAGCTTTCCATCACATCTACTCATTGATGCGACGTGAGAAGGAACTTGCCGAGAAGACGAAGCTATACCGGTACAAGCAGCTCATACGACCCATTATAGCATATGGCTTCCCTGTGTGGTACAGCAGCTCCAAGGCCAGCATGCAGAAACTATCGATCTTCAAAAGAAAGATACTACGCATCTACACCGGTCTCACTTTTGACAAGGACCGGGTGAAACAGCAACAAGAATCAACACCCCCTGCAATAATTCTTAGTGCAACTTTCCAAGAAGCTGCTATGCGAAACTGAAACCCATCCAAACCCAATCGTCAGTAACTTAAGGAGCTCACTCCCTGGACAACGATTTCTCAATGCACACAACGACATTAACTGAATGCGAGCCGTTCTACTTCTTCTCCAGTGACACAACCTACCATCCAGACTGAACCTGAACACAACACCTCCGCCCATCCGCCCTATTAATATTAAATTGTGAAGCTTAGGATAAATTGAACGTCAACCAAGCGTTAACTCTAAGTCTATTTCTTCTAATCAAGCATGATGCGATAGCTTATCCCTTTGTTTGAAATACACAGAGCAGCACGAGTAAGAGATATAACCCACAATGGCGACTGAGATAAGAGATTGTATGTTTATGTTTGTAGAGCTTTTCAATCTGTTTAATGCATAGAAAGTGGGATTGTCGCACAGGGTGAAAACGTGACTTCCTAAATTCTTTAAACAAAACGTCTTGTTTGCGGCAAGAACGCACATATAAAATTCTCGTGGTTTTCTTTATCATCCACATGTGGGATTTACAGAATTACACCACCAAATTATTTTTTACTTCATCCTCTAGACGAATGGCGTCATTCTTTGCCGTTTGATAATTTTGCTCAGCTTAATTGTGAGCAAAATGTGACACTATGGACTAGATAATCCCAAGCCAGAGACAATGAAATGATGACATCGAAGAGCGTTTTTTAAAATTGGGAACAATTTTTTCCCTGATTGTATGTTGCCTGAAAATTACGCTGTACACAAACGTACGAGCTAAAAATTAATCTTTGTAGTCCCTCAAGGAAAGAACTAAAGTCTTAAATCACACACGCTGTTCTGGAACTCACACTCTATTTGCAACTCTCCTTAGATGTCTGAAAGGCTCACTTTAATCTGACCGACAGAACACAAAGAATTTACGTTATTTTTCAGCTGGATTGAATGTCTTCTTTTAACAATTTGTCCCGAGGGGTTAAAAGCAAAGGTTGTGTGCGATGAGGACGTAGATTTTACTGGAGACACCAACCGGGTGTGAAATGGCGTCTAGACCTACGCGTCCCTCAGTATTTATTATTCTCACACATCTCGACGTACTACCAGAACATCTGCTTCCGTGTGCCTCTGGTGTCAGTAGTCAATTTCCAAGCGTGACAAAGGTAGCAAAGGATATACACTAGCTCCAAATGCCTAATCATCTGCAGCGCGGAACTAAATACAGTCTATTTACCGTCTTTTCTGGTGTTCAAGGTGATGGGTAACAAAGAAACCACAAATCAACACAACGAAAACGGACCAATCTAAACCACTACTTATTTTATTTTAGATAATATCGGGATTCCTACATACACACACTCTCAACTGAACGCAAATCACGATGCAACCTAGGTAAATTTCCTCCAGCTGGAGTGTGAATCTTACACAGAAACAGATGTACAGTTCGTTGCGCAAAGAACAGAGATTATCCGGTTATCGTGGCCTTGTTGAAGAGCTCGAGGGTCAGCGAACTCAGGAACGCAGGCAGGGACTTGTGAGCCACAAGCTGGGACTGCATCATGTCCTTGAGCGAAATCGAGTACGGGGTCTCAAGCATGTCCAGAATCCCGGAATCGTTTAGCCTGAAGTTCAGGTAGTCGTTTGGCGTCTCCGCATACATGCTTGATATCCTGAAAGAAGCGGGAAACTCATGATTGAAACTAGATTTCTGAGCGGACAATGGTTCTTACTTGTAGTTATTGTTGCTGCCTATCCTGTCGATCTTGTAGCCGAACAGCATGTAACAGACCTCTCGGAACTCAAGGCTGGCCGACTTGTAAAAGTCCTTCATCTTCTTTACCTTGTTGTTCATAGACTCCAGCTCGGCGCGCAGGGTGTTTATTTCTTTGATGTTGACCGTCATGTTTTGCGTCTCGTTCAGACGGCTCGTCATCTCTTCTTGATCTTCCTCCAGCTTCTGGTTGCGCCGTTTGAGGCGTTCGATCTGTGGATGAATTTAGGTAGGTGAGTGTGGCAAGTCAGGAAAAAAATAAAGAGACCCACCTCCGCCTGTAACTTCTCGAAGCGGTTGTTTGCGTTTTCGTACGCCTCGGCTGCTGGATTGTTGGTTAGGTGCACAATCTGAAAGGGAACATTTAGGAGCGGTTCCTTAATCTCCGTTCAATCCTCATACCTTGTACTTCCCGATGTTAAAGTCTCCTTTTAAGCACCTGTGTTCTAGTTCCAGTTCGAGCTCCTCCTTGCGGCGCCTTAATTTGTCGTTCTCCAGCCGCAGGGTCTCGATTTCCTTTTTGAAGTGGTCGTAACCTTCAAGTCCCAGACCAGCTTCTATCGACAAGTCAGGCAGTAGCTTCAATGAAGCCAACTCCTTCTCCAGTGTTGCGCACATGTCCTTATACGCCGCCAAAGTTTTCTCGAGCATCTCAAGGCGGCAACGGAGCTGCGACTCGGGGTTTGCAAGCTCAAGGGCGTTGGAAACTGAAATTAAAAGGATTGCACATAGACTGAATGGACACAAAGGACTACCAGAGCACCATACCAGTCAAGTCTGATTCGAAGTTCTCCAGAAGGCCTTTGTAACAGTCGCGCTCCTTCGCCACCAACATCAACTTCTTCTGCACGCGCATCACGATGTTCTTGTGGTGCTTTAGGGCAGACCGTAGACTCTCGTTGTTCTTTGTGTAGGTTTCCAGTTGCTGAAGAGGGAGTAAGGATGTTATTTGCAGCAAGTTCTCTGAGGTTTTATGCCTACCTGTTGCAGCTCGAGTATCTGCGACTCAATTGAGTGCTTCTCGCACTGGTTGGTGCTCTTTTCGGACGCCATTATGATATCGTTCTGGAGGATCTGTTCGATCCTGGACCGTAGTGCTATCGGACTGACCAACGTGTTTGGCAAGCAGTGATCTTGGGCTACTTTGACCCATTCTTTGAGCTCTTGTTCCAGGTTCGTAAGTTTCACCTGTAGGATTGGTGCATTAAGTTGGTCCCCATTTAACGGAAGTGTCGTTGACTCACCTGCAAAGCAACAACGTCGCTCTTGGCATTTTCGCTCTTCTCCAAGCGACTCGTCAAGTCGTGAACCTGTTCCTCTAACAAGAGCTTATTGCCCACCACTTCATGCAGACTTTTGTTGTTGGCCTTCAGACGCTCGATTTCCTTGCCCATGTCTGGTATGCTGGCCAAGCGCTCCTGTGTATTCTACAGCAGCGATCGAGGAACTAGGTTTAAACATTTCGCAAGTACGCACAACTTACCTTTGTTATCTCCTTCCAGTCAGCATATGAAGAAATTTCATACTCCAATTCCTTCACTCGGGATTTTGCCTCGTCGCAGCTTTGGCGTTCCTTCTCCAGACTCAGTTTCAACTCGTCGAACGAAGTTGCCTTCTCTTTGTAGTCGGCTAGCAGTCCCTTCAGGTTTTCAATCTCCTCCGTTGCCAGCTCGAGTTCCTAAAACAAATCAACTATAAGGGTGCTCAGACCAGTTGTCGCTCTCATACCATTGCAAGCTTGTCTGAGTGGCGGCGGTACTCGCTCAGTTCATTGGCCATGCTGTTCTGTATGAGCCGGGAGTTCTCCTCAATGTCCGCATTTGTGCGCTGCAACTTAAAGATGGCCTCCTCGTACGAGGTCTTTTGTTCGTTCATTTCATTCTTCGCCTGAACCAGTTCAGTCTTCGAACGCTGCTCCCGCTTCCGGGTAACTATGAGGTGCTTTTCCAAGTCCTGAATTTTCGACGCAGAGTAGTCGCACTGCTTGGTTAGCTCACGCACTTTACTGTCATACATAGTTTCCATTTCCTGACGAATCTTGTGCTGTCGTTCGATTTCTTGTTTGAACTTCGCAATCTAAACATGAATTCGTCAATCTTTTTTTGCTGTTCATATTCCAAACTTACCCTCGCATTGCATTCAATCAAATCCGCACGCAACCGCCGACTCTCCCATGGACTAGCTGGAAGGGATGAATTCAATGACGTATCAGCAGCACTATCATTTCGCAGGGAGCTGTCATTTGCTGACTTCCCAAAGGAATTGCTCATAGCACCAGAAAGACGCGGCTTTTTTGGCACTGAAACGAAAGATCCTCTGTTCGGATTTGAGTTGAAAGAAAAATGTCACTCAACTCACGTGTTTCATTAAATGAATCACCAGAGAATTCAAAACTGAGTTTTTTCGGTGCAGTGTGAGCTACACTTTCGTTAAACTGTGCCATAATTTTATCAAAATCTGTTTTGATGTCTTCCATGATACGAAGCACAGCGGCCGGCTGGCGTGTGCGGTACACACAAAAATTCGTCGTTTAGGCTGTAGGCGACGGGCGCTTAGGACGTACCCACCTTATTGCTTATTCGATTGCAAACAAATTTAGTAAGTGATGTGACGGAACGTTTTTTTATGGGGATTTTACGGGAATTTTGTTGATAGAGCTTTCTCTGGGTTAATAATTTTTGTTACAGTCAAACACCATTGCTGATTTGACAATTAATGAAAGAGAAGGGAAGTGTTGCAAAAAATTCTCATTGTCCGGTGCGACATCTGGATGTGAGTGAGTGGAGTTTTAGTGATGCCAAGTCTTTTTATGATGAGTGTTAAATAAATTATGTTGGAATTATTTTTGTAGAAGATTTGTTTTGAGGTGACATATTTTAAGTTTTAGAAAGCTATTGGGCGATTTTTTTTTTGTTAAATAAACTGTCATATGTACTAGCGAGAAGAACCGCAGTGAACCGTGTACATTTTTTCATACCCATACCTTTCGAATGTTGTTAGAGTTAGAGGAATGTTGAACCCAGGGATTGACGTGCGGATGCTAAACTTGTATAAAGGTATAATCATGAGCACATACGGAAGCAAATGTAAATACAAATGTTTCATAAATAAGTAACTTGTGGGGGATGCTCACAGAATTATTGCCCGATTCGCCATTAAGCCAACTTGGCTTCTATTTAAAATGCCCAGTGTCCTCTCGCCCAGCTCTCTTTCGATAGATGACTTTCAAATTTTACAGAGTTGGTGCTCAAAAAAAAACTAATATACATGTATGGATACGCGTTAAAATTCCAAAATTGACAAATTCTGAAAAATTGATCCGACGAAACGAGATGTCAATGTTCTTCAAGGCACCAAAGGTCATGACTGAATGTGATGTGTTGAAATCCTTGACCCTACCGTAATTAGGCATCTTACTCAACAACAACTAACCTCATTCGAAGAAGCGAAGCAATTAATATCTTCTCGAGACAATTTCCTTAGTAGGTTGTGCAAAGCCGACCTGAGTTTCACAGGGAATATGCTGAAAGGAAATTCCGAACAAGTGCATTTGAATGATTTCATTCTTCATAAATCTATCAAAGCCAAGCTTCAAAAGAAGCGCATTTCACCGAACAAATCACTTTCATCTACTCAAGGAGATACGAAAATAAACTGTCAGCCAACGAAAGTTTTCAAGTAACTTCATTTTCACGGGAATACGCCCCTCCTGTGGAAGGCACACTCATCACTCAGCGACGAAGAGATTAATTCAACAGGTCACCGTTGGGGCGCCTCCCTGCCTCTCAGAGCATAGGAACGTGTCAAGGAGACCTACTGACATTCCATCGAAGTTCAATCCGAAGCAATTCTAAACTTCTTCAAAAAGAAATTCTCGAGTGCACCGCCATCACACTTCCCTTCAGCACTGAAAATTCATTCATCATGGATCACCCACCTCATAGAAGGGTGCGCGGTGTTCGAGTGTTCACCTTGAACCCAGCGAACAGCATCACATGGTAAGGTAACACAACTAATGACCTGCTCATAAATCAAATCTTCCTAGCGTTGTCCGCAATTTACTCTCATTCAGCCTAGCCGACCCGGCGACGTCGCCACAGAGCTGTCGAAGGATTATGCCTGCGTATGTGTGCTGGGACTACAAGAAAGCGCATTAACAATTGAATCTGACAGAAACTCAACCCCCACGTTCAATTAATGGGGGACCCAGTGGCACTCTGAATTCCTTCTCTCCCCCGCCCATCCCTTGCTGGATAACATAATTATTAATTTGTCGTCCTTGTGTTGCTTCGAGGAAACCATTCCAGGTCCGGTTTTACCTTTGCCTATCCTTGCTAGAAGGTGGATGATGCATTTACGACCGCGCGGCGCGCGTCCTTTTTCTTCTCCACATTGTAGGCACGTGGAGAATTAGGGCGCCCGCAGTACCCCGGTGGCGCACAATAAAACGTGCTTTTTGCCGATCACAGCCACGGCAAGACGGGATCCTAATTCCCTACGAACATAATTTCGGATGTGGTTCTTGGAAGGCAATTTACCATAACATGACAACCGCTTGGGGAGGGGCGTGCTCTGCCGTGTCCAGACACACAGCGGCACCTTCTCCTGAATTGTAGCGATAAACGGCAAACGAGATCATTATGCGACTGCTTGAGAGTCTGTTCTCCTCCCGGTCAATGTAGACGCTTTGTCAGGTGTCCGCTTTTTGGCCTGGCCTCTTATTCAGTCGACAACAGGAGGCAACAACCAAAATGAAATGAAAGGGACGTTGCCTTCATTTGAAACAATCATTTTGGGGCTTTTTGCGCATTAGATGATATCACAAAAATTGCGTGCCACGGTGAAAGGCTGACTGAGTGTGGCGGCGGAGAGTTTTATGTGACTGTCCTATTTCCTCGTTCTTTCATACTCCATAGGAAATCTTATGAATTGTGAAAGTTTTCCTAAATCAGTTGTTTGGATGTATGGAGTGACTTTTGTGTGGAGGAATGCTTTTCGTCAAGAAAACTAAGCTGCGGCGCATCTTCAATCTGTTAATACCCGGAGTCACGAAGTTACAACTTAACAACCCGTTAAGCCTAAATCCCACAACAATTCGTAAATAACCGTTAAACTCATGAAATGTTAGGGGAAAATCAGCGGATCGATCAGCTGTGTAGCTGTGCATCTCCTTCCTCTTTCATCTCTGATCAAACTAGGTGTGTTCCCGTACTCGAAACAAACAACACAAAACAGTGCAAAACAATACAAACTTACTCTAAATCTCTTTTCGTATACCGAAAAAACGGTTTTAACGTCAAATGAACGCCCTTTGGAGAGAGTAAATATTTCCCCAACCTTACCATTTTAAAACAAGAAATTTTTGTGGGTAGGTTATTCATTTTCTGTCTAATTAATTGGTGTGCATAGAGAGAGAAGTGTGCATTGACCCATTGTCTCTGTGTATGGTATGTGTCCCAAATTTTGTTGTTGTTTTTGTTTTCTGTACCGAAAAATTGTTTTTGCCATTTCTTGACGACAAACTTTAGACATTTGAGTAAAATGTGTTCCTTCTATTTTCCCTCTCTCTGAGAGAGTTTAACCTCCATTTCTTACCAAATGACAGACTTCAGAATTTGGTACAGAAAGTACTGGAACACGCCTATTGAAGCAGGAGACAACTACAAAAATTTCAACTTTCGAAGACATTTTACAAAATGGTTGGTCGCGTATTGAAACGCCAGTTTTGATCACTGCAAAGAAATTAAATTTAGTATTATGACTTCTCTTTCGTTCAGCAGAACAACAATAATACTAACTAAGAGTTCTAGTCAGGATGATTGCTTTCTTGTTGTGCTGCGTCGTTTGGAACATATTTGTGTTTTGCAATAGGTTAGTTCTGTGGCTCGTATTTTCTGTAGACTGACGCTTCTTCGGGAGACCACTGAAAAGGGAGTAAAGCTTGAATTTTTACATTCAGTTCTTAATCCGTCTATATGTTGACATTTTAGACTGTTGACTGTGGCAGGGGTCATTTTTATTATATTTTGAAAGACGCAAAAAGGAATCAGAAGTGAGGAAAAACAAAAGAACACAAGAAATTGTTTTAAATGCCACACACTTTATTTACTGCGTATTTCCTCCCCTGAGTCCATATCTCAACTGAACTTCTTGTTGAATCACTGTCCTTCTTTTTTTCTGTATGGTCACTCTTTGACCTGTTACACGACTTCGGGAACAAAAAAAATGTATGTTCGCAAAGATGAAACAGATTAGAGCAATCACAATTTTAGCGTAACACCTCTGTTACCATTCGCCCTATTCAAAAAAAATCGAGACAAATATTATTTAAAGAACAAAAATCTGACAGATGACCCAAATTTTGAAGAGCTCTGTTTTGAGACAAGCAAGAAAAATTTACAATTCGGTGTCGATACGGTAGATGCGTTGACTTATTGTACGGTTTTTCGTTTGCTTCATTGAACTCTGGCTAAAAAGTTGGTTCAAATTTTCAGTTCCAAAATTCTAACAGCTTGCAGTTTGCCCGATCCACAAAAAGGTAGTTCTAAATTTATTAATATATGGGCGCCATACCATAATGGCTAGAGTACAACACTAACATGCTAAAAGTCAGGATTCGCTTCCTGTGGCAAAGACCTCGTAATTTTCCGCGTCACCAACTCCTTATAGCTGTTGTCTTACAACACTCTTAGAAAAAAATCTGTGTATGAAAAAGCTTCTCAAACTTCGCCGTTCAGAATCGAAAAAAAGGCTGTTGGTCCCTTCTACTCATGAGAGAACAGTAGGTCGCTCAAAGCGAGTATTTGATGAAGAACTGATGCCCTGGTCCCCTTGTGGACTGTCGCAAACTACCGATGTATTTCTCTCCAAAATGTCGCTTGGGTTGCCTTTTATATTTCGTGATTAGAGAACCAAACCAAATATTAATCATCGAATATAGCTTCTTTGTTTTTCAAAATATTCTCCATTAAGATCTATACACATTTGGATGCCAATTTGAACCAATTGTCGAAGCACTTTTGCCACTCTGATTGAGGTATCTCCAAAACATGCATTTTGAAGGTATCAACCGCTTCTTCAGGTGTCGAAAAATGATGATCTCTCATTTTATTTTTACGTACGGGAATAAAAAGAAATCATTCGGTGCCAAGTCAGGACTATTAGGCGGATGACTCAATAAATCGATTTTTTTAATGCTCAAAAATGCAGTTGTTTGAGCCGATGTGTGAGAGCTCGCATTGACATGGTGAAGAGTGATCCGTCTTCGGCGGTTGGTTTTCCTGATTTCTTGGAAGACAACTGGCAAACAAGTGCTTGTGTACCACTCAGAATTGACTGTTCTGCGTTACTCTAGTGGTACGGTTGCGACATGTCCAGTTTTTCCGAAAAAAACAGGCGACCGTTTGCTTGGAAGTGCTTCGTGCGCGAGCAGCTTTTGTTGGATTTGGCTCAATTTGAAACACCCATACTGTCGACTGCTGTTTACTTACGGGCTCGTACGCGTAAATCCACGATTCATCACCTGTCACGATGTCATAGACGTGTTTCGAAGTACCGCTATCGTATTTTTGGAGCATTTTTTTCGACACGAGCCCTTTTTGAGCGATTACCAAATTGTGTGGGATCCAACGCGAACAAATTTTTTTAACGGTCAAATGTTCATGTAATATTGAAAATGCTGGCCCCGCTAACGCCTAAGGTTGTCTCAATCTCACGATAGGTCACATGACGACCTTGCAATATCAGTTGGCGCACAGCATCAATGGTTTCCGGAACAACAACTGATTTTGGACGACCTTCACGAAATTCGTCTTGGAGTGAACTACAACCTCGATTGAATTCACCATACCATCGATAAACATTGGTCCTTGATGGCCCAATCCCGATATATAAAAGCAAACCTTTGTCGAACCTATCCAGTATGATATGTGAACGTCTTGCACCCATAAACCCTCACCAGAAAAATCGTATTACGACCAGATCTTCAATCTAAGGCAAATACGAGTTTCAAATCCATGCATATCCGATTTTTTGTCAGTTTTAAAGTCGCATACGACAGCTTTCACTGAAAAAAAAAATATTTTTTTGGACTCCCGAAAAAACTAATCCGGTTGTGTGTCACCAGCGGTTCGTTGCGAGAACCTCGAAATCATTTCAAAGCTGGTCCAGATTTTTACAATTAAATAAGGTGTCGTGTGATTTCTTCAATATTGTACTTGAGTATATCCAAAATCACATTCCTAACACTATTTATGGGGTCAACGGAAACACTGATGGAGAAAATACCATCTTGTGGCAGGATGACGGCTAACAGACACAGGTTTTGAGGGAGCCTGACTGGTAGTGACTGGAGCCAGCTGGCGAAATATCGTACTGGCTAGAGAGGCACCCCGGACTGTAACGCCACAAGAAGAAGAAGAAGAAAAAGAAGACTGGTAGTGACAGCTTCACCAGAGGCTATATTCTGGTGCCACTGGAGGTCAAGATCCCCTGAAATTTCGGTTCCAGCCTGACGGAGTGGTAGGTTCACTTGTGGGAGTATCGTGGTGGCTGTAGTTTACCACTTAACATCGTGGGTAGAGTTGAGGATAGTGTACTGTGCTGACACAGTACACTGGGCTAGGCAAAGCAGTTAGAGGACTATCCCGACTCAGGGTGGAGTTGCATTCTCAAACAGACACTGCGACACACAAAGCGGAAGAGGTTTTAGGCAGGCCTCGTATCAAACCAATTTGTGGTGATTGTCCCTCTAGCATGATCTCAATTTGGTATTAACTCGTTTAGTCTTGCGTAATCTATGACTCTTGGGAAAATGGACCCCGCGATATAAGCCGTCAAGAAAGGTGATCACGTTAAACCAAATCCCACATCTGTACTGCAGTATTGGGCAAAGGACAGATGTAAACTCCCGTGGGACTTTCTTTTACAAGTCAAATACGCTGATAACATCGGTACCATAGAGGCCTCAACGGCTATTGAAGAACAGGCGAAGCAATCTGGTCTAAAAGTTAATGAGGACAGCAAATAATAATTGTTAGCGCGACAGTCCACAGGGGAACCAAGGCCTAGCTTTCTCATCAACTACTTGTGTTGTGCGCGCTACTGTTCTCTGACGAGTCGAGGGGACCTACAGTTTTGTGCCGACTCCGAACGGCGAAGTTTTGAGAAGCTTTGTTAGACAGCTTTCTTACTTTCTTATTACTCTTTGAGTATTGCCAGCAGCTGTCAGTCGAAAGGTGGTGCCTTGAAAAATTTGAGGTGTTCAGCCGGGAATCAAACCTAGACCCTTCGGCGTGTAAGCATCGCACTCTACCCACTACGCCACGGCGGCCACGGACAGCAAATGCCAAGAAAAAATCGATCCGTCGATCATCGCCTCGGTCGAAATGTGACAACCTGTGACTACAACGTTGACGAATATATAGAGTTTGTCAATCTATCTACCTTCTGAAAGCTTAAACAAATTTCAAATTTGAATAAACAATGGGTAGAGTGAAGGTACCACTACTTTATGACGCGGAAACCTGGACGTTACTAAAAGCGAATGAAAAAGCTCCTAGTCTTTTCGAGAGAAAAGTGTTGGGTGCGAGTTTTGGTTCTGTTCATAGCATCTGGAGGAGAAGATTTAACGCCGAACTCTTTAGGCTGTACAGCGACATACGCCTGGTTAAGCGTCTTCCGATACAACGTTTTGATGGCTAGGCCTTGTAGAGCGTATGGGCAGCACTGTTCCGGGTGGAAAAGTTTTCGAATCAGAACCATTAGAACAATGCAACAGAGGTGTAGGCTAAGGTGGCGCACACAAGTGGAGATATATCTCAACCAACTTGGAGTGCGCAACTGGAGACAATTGGTGAAAGATAGTGCTGGCTGGAGAGGCATGTTGGTTGAGGCCCAGATCCACCCCGGCCTGTAGCTCCAAAAGATAAAGGAGAAGAATAGTTAAGGTACGATATGAGATGAGACTCTCTGACACTAAACTTGTGGGGGATTACGAAATGAAACACTGACAGCTTCTTCTCAACGTGAAGTAATGTAGAGTTTATTGATTATTATATACTCTTGTGCAAACGGAGAGATTTCGGTACCATCCATCTATCAAATGGCACAGTATTTTAACAGATTCCACGATTAAACCTCACAAAAGCCAATAACATCGTATTCAGGTACAGTGGCACATAAAAGTTACGAAGAAAAGAAAATAAAAGTTAAAAAGAAATTGGCCTACAACTTCAATTTCGATTTTCATCTTTCTTTTACTTCTGCAGTCCTACAGCTGAGCGTTTAACTTCCCATACTTTACTATACAGAAGTTTGAAGGATAATGTGTTGACTCGACATTTTAGACAAACTGTCCCAAGCTAAATTAATTTTTATTATAAAACAAAGGAAAAAAAATATAAGCCGAAAGGCAAAAACAAACTAATCCTAGGTTAGCTTAGAGTACTTGAAGAAGTCAGAAAGTAAGGAATAAAGATCACTAGATTATATAAGGAAGTTGTTTAAGTATTTTGGCTAGTATTTAAGAAAACCATAATGAATTAAAAAAATGCATTAAAAAACTGCATCAGACATGAACTCATCAAATTTGCTGAAAACTTTCACCGAACACGGCTGAATCTGATTGCAAAAGTAGACTCCATGCAAGGAACGTCTAAGAGAGCAGTGTTCACAATTTGCAGTTTGTCTGAAGAAGAATTAAAACAAAGCTTCGGTCGTGCCGGTCAACTTCTCTCGAAAAGATGTCTAATAAAGTATATAAATAAATTATAAACGTGTAAAATATAAACGTATATTTTCTCGCTGACTCTTTGGTGGAGTCGACTCTTTGAATCTATTTTAAATTGACTTAAGCCACCGCGGTGTGTTGGGTAAAGTGCGACACGTACACACCAAAAGTCAAGGTTCGATACCTCAACCGAACACCTTGCATTTTTCACGGCATCACCACTTTTGAGCTCCTGACAGTACTCAAAAAGTAATAATTTTCTATGAAACAGCTTCTCAAACTTCGCCATTCGGAGTCGGCAGCAGGCTGTAGGTCCCTTCTACTCGTAAGGGAACAGAAGCGCGCATAAGACGAGTACTTGCAGAGAATGGACTGATCTCATAGTAAACTGTTGCGCCATCTTAGCACATATGTACCTAAGTTTGTGAACGCCTAATGGCTGGAAGAAACGTTTAAAGTTTCTTCTTTTACAGGTCAAAGGAATTTTAAGTCAAAAATTGGTTTTGTATTGAAATTGATTTAGTCCTTGGGGAACATTTTTTTTCGAATCTCAAATCGAATTCACCATGTAGGAAACCATATCTCTGTAAGGTCTTTGCAATCTGAAACTGAAAAGAATAACATGCAAGCGCATATCCCTACCTTAAATTTTTTGATTAAGTCACATTTTTGAAAATCATTCAAAACCCACAGCACCCTCACACCTTACAATCGATGTATTCGATTTGACCAAATTTCCGTCTCACACCCAAATTTTTTCAAGACTCACATGAACATTCTTCCTTCACCATAATACCTGTCCATTTTGTTCGTCCGTCAAGAACAATGCCTAAATGAATACATCAAAGACCATCGACCAACGTTACCCAAGTCAATTATCTTCACATACACACTACACGCAGAAATCCCAAAGAATCACATTTCCAAACTTAATTAGGCAAACTCCCTACACAAATGATAGTGCCACAAGAATTTGTGGAAAAGAACAAGAAAAAACCAAAACCCACCCGCAATTGAGTCGAAATTACTTCGAATAGTAGCTCAACAAGTGCTTTTAATAAACAATAACGAAACACTTCACTCAAAAGCCATTCACCGCCGCCTGCAAAGCTGTAGATGGGAAATGAAAGCAACGAAAGAATGGGAGCTATATCCTTAGAGTAATGAAATTTCCTGCTCTTATACCGTTTTTTCCACTAGCAGTTTAGTAATTCCCTTTGAATCATTAATTCGTGTATACTTTTTTTTGTCTTGTTTTGTGTTTTTCTTTTTGCCTTCGTGATGCAAACGGAGCACATTACAGTTTTTGTAAACTTTGCGCAATGTGCTGCAGTTTGGAATATAAACTGTCAAGCATTTTAAATGATATCGACGTTAGATATCAAAAGTAAAAGTGGCCCAATAAATGACACAAATATTAGACAATTCACGGGCAGTAGCAAATTTTAAAGAAACGACTTTGTAATAGTAGAACATAAAATAATAATAATTGTTGGCGCTACAGTCCAAAGGGGGACCAGGGCCTAGCTTGCTCATCAACTACTCGTGTTGTGCGCGCTACTGTTCTCTCACGAGTAGAAGGGACCTACAGTTTTTTGCCGACTCCGAACGGCGAAATTTGAGAAGCTTTCTTAGACAGTTATTACTCTTTGAGTGTTGTCAGCAGCTCGAAAGAGGTGGTGCCGTGAAATATTAGAAAAATTGGTGTTGAACTGGGAGTCGAACCTAGACCCTTCGGCGTGTAGTAGAACATATCAACATTATTTAAGTTGCGCAGTACCCTTCCCCAAGGAAACAAAAGTTACTGTAAGATTTGCAGTTACTATTGGGCCGTCTGATCTTTTTCTTCTTTTTCTTGTGGCGCTACAAGCCGAGGTGAAACTAGGTCTCAACCTACATGCTTCTCCAGTCAGCACGATCTTTCTCTAGCTGCCTCTAATTGCGCAGTCCAAGTTGGTTGAGGTCCTTCTCCACATGTGTGCGCCACCTTAGCCTAGGCTGTCTTCTGTTGCGTTGTCCCAATGGCTCAGATTCGAAGACCGACGAGGGACGAGTGACGTCTGATGCCCTACCTGAAAATTTGTTTCACTTAACGTACAGTTCTACAGACCGATTTAAAGTCAAAACAGGCTTTTTTGTTGTTATATCGGCCACAGCATGTCCGCAAAGTTCATGATACGATACCGCCCTAACGTGTTGCAGTGCACTGTGGAATATGTAAGGTTTGTGGAGGTTTGCCATAACTTTCTTCCGCAGTCCCGGATTCGCTTCCGGGAAGCTTTACTTCGCATTTTTTATTTAATTTGTAAACGAATCAGTATCTATCAGTCTGTATAACCACTTCTAAAAATTTCGTTTTAAGGACTCCACTATAATTGGCAGGCTTCTTTCCGTCCGCAACGGAATAATGTTCAAATTAAGTATGCTTTGTGCCAAAATTGTTTTCCAAAACTATATTTGAGATTATGGCGGATCGCTTACGAACTGTACTCTGGGAAAATGTTTTCCATAAGTTTTGTAAATTTTGACAACACACATTTCAATGAATTTGATACCAATAAACCTTAGAAACGTGAAAATAGATTTTGCTTCTTCAGTTCTCTCAAGCAACCCCAAGGTATCTCTAAGAACATACTTGTGCAAGTTCCGTCGTTTCCACTTCGAATGTGCTACCGCATAGTACCCTACTGCCTACCGTGCCAGTGCTTTTCTGGAAAAACACTTGAAGAGTGTTCCCCGCACAACGATTCGTCCACTCAGCACAGCATAGCATCGGAGGGGGTGGAATGGCGGGGCGGACCAACTTCATAAATAGACATTATTTGCAGCACAGAGGTTCAGTTATCCTCATAACTCGCAAATCCGTTAACAGCACAAAACAGCGAAAACTATTTGAAAAGGCAAAGGAAGAAAATCAAAACCGAGTCGATTAAGCAAAACGGAATCAACGCAACGACCAGAAGGCGCTTTTAATTAATAATCGTCCTTTAGTTCGGTGTGCTACCGGTGTCCGGGACAGTTGTTAAGCCTTTCGCTTTTGTACACTTGACGTTGTCGCTCGCCGTGCAATTTATGACCTTCTGTGCCGTGGTGTGTGGATTCAATGTAAGTGTGGGTCGCGAGGCAGGAATGATGTTGTGGGGGAGATTTCCTGGCTTCTGTGAGATGCACATTAATCCTTATTGAAGAAAGATTGTCGGTGGAATGGTTTCTTGAGGTGGAATAGTGGATTCCGGAATGGAATAGACTTTTTGTTTGTTCTCTAGGAGGATGTACTTTATCCGTCCTTGGCTGTTCCTAAGAGAAATTGGCGTCGTACAATGTCAACTGAGGAAGATAGGAAAAAAAGGTGATTCACTGAATCGCATTAGCTACTTGAAGTAACAGACATTCCAGGAATCGCTCTTGAATTTCTGTGAAACGGACATTGACGCACAGTTGTCCTGAATATGGAAATTCCGCTTCGACTGGTAAATTCCTCGACTAGCAACGAGTCTCATTGGACAATTCTGAGAATAAATTCTTTTCTGTGTTTCGAATGTTAACCCTTGCGAAGTTGGTGAGTAGCTATCACTCCGGAGTGACCTTCGAGGTTGGCTTTGAACTGTTGACCCGATAACTGGTCTGAAAAGAAATTTTTGGAAAATTGTTGAATAGCTGGACTCGTTTCATGTCTTTAAGATTGGCCAAGAAGTCTGAAGCATGCTCTTGGAATTTCCTTTTATTTTCTTCTGAAACATTTTTGATAATTGGAGAAATTGAGATTAAGCTCAAATTTACAATTTTTTTTTATATAAGCTGGAATACATCCAGAGGATAGAGTAGGTCGGGTTGAGCTGTATGTTCAGCTCAACAGCGAACATTTATCCGATTAAAATGACACAGAAAAGTTGTAAATTAAATTGATTTGATTAAATTAAGTCTTGATTTGTACCAAATCCTCGCATAAGACAATTAAAAATAGAAATGAGGTTATGATGAATTAAGAATATAGGGAATACTCTGCTACAAAACGGACTTCTAAAACTTAGATGAAGGAGATCGGTTGTCTTGTTATTTCTTTAAATTTGGACAACTGTTGTTTTTCTAGTAAATCATGTTTTGTCTTTTTACAAATCAACATCCAGTTAACACAATGTTTTGTTCAAATTTGTCGATTTTGAAATTGTTGAGAGTCATGAGGCGGGTGTTGGGAACACAAATAGAAGAAAACTTAACTCGAGTAGTTTGTTACCTTTCACTCGATAAGTGACAGTAATGAAGCGTGGCTTTCGATCATTAATCTGATCAGATGGCTAGAGCCAATGCTTTTGCACGTACACTTCCTCGAATAAGTCTGCGAACAAGGAAAAAAACGCAATTATTAAATTCGATCGTAAGTATGCGTAGTACAGATTGTTTTTGTTTTATTTCATACGTTACACATTCTGTTTACTGATGACTTCTAATATTTCTTCTGATTTCCATCAAAAAATGATAAAAAAAAACGATTTCCTAAGAATTAATAAGAAACATGCAGGCAGAAGTCTGCGTAGAAGATCCTTAGACTACAGAAAAAAATATATTTGTATGTTTCGTAGTGTCTCTATTAATAACCCTCCTCTCTCTATACTACCTCTCTAAGGCATCTAGGCATGGAATCCACTTCATTTTGAATGTCTTCGGTAGTTATTTTTCTCCATTCCTCCACTATTATGTGCTCAAGAATGTTTTTGGTAATATTATGCTTACGAATTCTGCGTCTGAAGAAGTCCTACAAATTCCTCCATGGGATTAAGGACCGGATACTGAGGAGGTGTCTGCAATAGATTTTTAAGTCTGTACAACTGATCGTACACTTAAGAATACTAAGTCACATATTGTCGACTGCCAATAGCCCGCATTTTCGTACCATAAGTTCCTCAAATCTAACGGAAAAACATTGCTCACAGGTCTGAGAAATTTAGTAACACAGCCCAACAATTTAGAGACGCTGTTTTATTGGGTTTTATTGGAAGTGTTTAATAGATGACGTGTGACTTCTGTTTAAACTACTTTACAATGTTTGGCAAGTCATTACAAAAGACTTGCCAAACATTGTAATGTAGTTTAAACAGAAGTCACACGTCATCTATTAAACAAAAGTCCATCGAAAATTACCCTATTACATAAATAACACATCGCTCAATAAGTCCCGGAACTGATATATAGGGGGTTCCTTCTTCTTGTTGTGGCGCTACAGTCCGGGGTGGACCTGGGCCTCAACCAACATGCCTCTCCAGCCAGCACAACCTTTCGCCAGTTGAGGTCCTTCTCCACTTGTGTGCGCCACTTTAGTCTAGGTCGTCCTCCGTTGCGTTGTCCCAATGGCTCGGATTCAAAGACTTTTCGGGCCGGAGCAGTGGTGTCCATAAGCTCTACATGGCCTAGCCATCTTAAGCGTTGTATCCGTAGACGCTTGACCAGGCGCATGTCGTTGTACAACCCACAGAGTTCGTCATTATATCTTCTCCTCCAGATGCCATCAACGCAAACAGGACCAAAAATCGCACGCAAAACTTTTCTCTCGAAAAGACTAAGGGCTTCCTCATCCGCCTTTGCTACCGTCCAAGAATCTGCGCCATATAGTAGGACGCGGATGATCAAGCTGTTATATAAAGCGAGCTTAGTCCTTCGAGAGAGGGCTTTATTATTCAATTGCCTCTTGAGCCCAAAGAAACAGCGATTGGCAAGAGTGATTCTGCGTTTGATTTCGGTACTGATGTTATTGTCCCTGTTTACCGCGGAGCCGAGTTAGATGATGTCCTTAACTACCTCGAAGTTTCTGCTGCCTAGTGTGAATATCCGTCCGAGACGTCGATGTTGTGTGTCCTTCCTTGATGACAGCATGTACTTCGTTTTGCCTTCATTTACCACTAGACCCATTTTAGCCGCTTCCGCTTCAATGCCAGCAAACGCCTCATTGACGGCTAGCTGTGTTCGTCCAATCAAGTCAATATCATCAGCCTATGCTAGCAGTTGAACTGACTTCTGGAAGATCGTGCCTCTGGTGTTGACTTGTGAGTTACGCACGATGTTCTCAAGGATGATGGTAAAGAAGTCACATGACAGTGCGTCGCCTTGTGTAAAACCTTTTTTGACATTGAAGGTCTCGGTGAGTTCGTTACCGACCTTGACGGAGCAGCGAGAGTTCTCCATCGTCATCCTACACAATCTGACGAGTTTGGTAGGAATGCCAAACCAAGACATGGCACTGTATAGCTCGTCTCTATGCACACTGTCATATGCAGCCTTGAAATCGACGAATAGGTGGTGAGTGCCAATTCGCATTTCTTGGGTCTTTTCCAGGATCTGCCGTAATGTGAAGATCTGGTCTATTGTGGACTTCCACTAACAAAAAAAAAAATCTTATTTGGTCCATTTCAATTTATTTCATTTCGTAGTTGAGTGGTTTGGATAAAAATCTCTCTTTGAGGGAGTAACTCTGCCAAAACTTGTGAAATGACTTTTCGTACAAACTCGCAGAATTAAATGTAAACAGGTATAAGACATATAAAATGTCAGCAGTTTTTTTATTTTCACTTTGACAGTCATCAGCTGCGCACAGATAGTTTTTCGGCAGAAATTCGTAGGGAGGGGAAATACTTTACTCTTTCTTACTAGCCTGGTGGACGGCCGTAGGCCAAACCAAAATGGACTTAGATTATATATTTAATGTAATGAATTTCAAATCGAAATAAAAGTCATACTACTACTACTTCACTCTTTCACGGGCTTTCTCTCTCTTTTACGAAAAAATCAGCAAATGGAACTCCTTTCTTCGGTGAATTCCGTATGCATTTGCAGCAATTCGGATCAATTGGAACAGACCTATTCACTGCGATTCAGACAAAAATATGGAATTGAAAATTAAAAGCGCCTAGATCTATGCAATAGTTTTGTTTGGCAAAAGACTTCTTAGGAGCCGTTTGTGGATCGTGAATTCAATTTGGCAGTTAAAAAGAGTTAAATTCCATTTTTTCTTATTTTGCTATTAAATGAGAGCTAATGTCGGTAGTTTATGCTGCCTTTAATGAAAGATGACGGCTTTTGAATTTTGCGGCTAGCCTTATAGGCCGTTAAAGGTTTGCGGCACTTGTACAAAGCTTGCTTTATATTTATTTGAATCAAAATTTGAGTTAACCTTCAAAGTATTTTTCTTTGTAACAGAACCATTTGAATTACCTCTGATATTGCTTATTTCCAGAATAATATAATATATTTTATTGGATGATGGGGACCAGGGCCTAGCTGTCTCTAAACTGCTCGTATTGTGGGCCCTACTGTCCTCTCACGAGTAGAAGGAACCTCCAGTTTCTTGCCAATTCCGAACGACAAAGTTTGAGAAGCTTATTCATAGATAATTATTGCTCTTTGAGTGTTGTTAGTAACTCGAAAGAGGTAGTCCCGTGAAAAATACAAGTTCTTCAGGCACTTTCGGCATTCCACGATACTCGAAATGGCCAAGATATTCCAAATAAAAGTGAAAATTGGAAGTGACCTTTTTTATTTATTTAAAAAAATATAAATTTGATGAATTTTTAACACATTTGTCGTACATTAAATAGAACAAATTTATATAAAACAACATTTGCGAAAAAATATGTTTTTGGGTTGAATCTCATATCCAGTCCAATGCAAGCGGTTGCACATGAAGTGGGTTGATGATGAAGAAGTCAGTTGTTGTGAACTTTCAGAAGTCGATGACAGTGGAGTACTGTTTGACAATGTTGTTGGTGTCACAATTGAAGCATCGAGTGATTTAGAGCAAGCTGGAAGTGCAATGACAACGTTAATTGTGCACAAAGCAGCAAATATTATTAGGAATTTCATGTTGTCAAACAAACAACTAACAGAAGATTTGCCGTCTGTCAGGCGTGATCCTCTACTTTTATATCAAAATTCGTTTTGCCTGCTTTCATTTAATTTTTTTTTGAACGTACATGATGTGGTGGCTGCTGTGGCGTAGTGGGTAGACTGCGACGCTCACACGACGAAGAGGCTAGGTTCGATTTCCAGCTGAACACCTCGAATTTTTCACGGCACCACCTCTTTTGAGCTGCTGACAACACTCAAAGAGTAATAACTGTCCAAGAAAGCTTCCCAAATTTCGCTGTTATGCCTATTTTGTATCCTTAGTTAGCCTTTTATATTTCGGGATTGGGCAACCCTAGTGTTGCAATCTGGCAACAGCCAGCTCTATCGTAAAGTTTGACATTTTTTTTACGTACTCATACGAGAGCTATTTGTGTTGTTTACAGTAACTTAAAAGATTCATCTCGCCTAAAAAATGCAATTAAATCGTGAGAATTTTCGTGCGATTATTTTTTACAACTTTCGACGTGACTAAACTCAATAAAAGTGCATCGATGAAATTAATTCAGTTTTTGGCTATGAAGCTCCATGAAGGACCAGTGTTTATTGATTGTATGGTGAATTCAACCGAGGTCGTAGTTCACTCCAAGATGAGTTTCGTGAAGGTCGTTTAAAATCAGTTGTTGTTCCGGAAAGCGCACCAACTTATATTACAAGGTTGTCATGTGACCTATCGTGAGATTGAGACAACCTAAGGCGTTAGTGGGACCAGCATACTTCAATATTGCATGAACATTTGACCGTTAAAAAAATTTGTTTGCGTTGGATCCCACACAATTTGTCAATCGCTCAAAAAAAGTCTCGTGTCTGTTGGTCGAAAGAAATGCTCCAAAAATACGTTCGCGGTGTTTCGAAACACGTCTATGACATCGTGACAGGTGATGAATCGTGGATTTACGCGTATGAGCCAGAAAGTAAGCTGCAGTCGACGGTATGGGTGTTTCAAATTGAGCCAAATCCAACAAAAGTTGCTCGCGCACGAAGCACTTCCAAGCAAACGGTCGCCTGTTTTTTTCGGAAAAACTGGACATGTCGCAACCGTACCACTAGAGTAACGCAGAACAGTCAATTCTGAGTGGTACACAAGCACTTGTTTGCCAGTTGTCTTCCAAGAAATCAGGAAAACCAACCGCCGAAGACGAATGACTCTTCACCTAGACAATGCGAGCTCTCACACACTGGCTCAACCAACTGCATTTTTGAGCACTCAAAACATCGATTTGATGAGTCAACCGGTGCGTAGTCCTGACTTGGCACCGAATAACTTCTTTTTATTCCCGTAAGTAAAAAATTAAATGAGACGTCAACGTTTCTCGACACCTGAAGAAGCGGTTGATGCGGTCAGAATATATCTCAGGATATATCTCAATCAGAGTGGCAAAAGTTCTTCGACAATTGGTTCACACGCATGCAAAAGTGTATAGATCTTAATGAGGAATATTTTGAAAAACCAAGAAGCTATTTTCGACGTTCGCGGTGTTTCGAAACACGTCTATGACATCGTGACAGGTGATGAATCGTGGATTTACGCGTATGAGCCAGAAAGTAAGCTGCAGTCGACGGTATGGGTGTTTCAAATTGAGCCAAATCCAACAAAAGTTGCTCGCGCACGAAGCACTTCCAAGCAAACGGTCGCCTGTTTTTTTCGGAAAAACTGGACATGTCGCAACCGTACCACTAGAGTAACGCAGAACAGTCAATTCTGAGTGGTACACAAGCACTTGTTTGCCAGTTGTCTTCCAAGAAATCAGGAAAACCAACCGCCGAAGACGAATGACTCTTCACCTAGACAATGCGAGCTCTCACACACTGGCTCAACCAACTGCATTTTTGAGCACTCAAAACATCGATTTGATGAGTCAACCGGTGCGTAGTCCTGACTTGGCACCGAATAACTTCTTTTTATTCCCGTAAGTAAAAAATTAAATGAGACGTCAACGTTTCTCGACACCTGAAGAAGCGGTTGATGCGGTCAGAATATATCTCAGGATATATCTCAATCAGAGTGGCAAAAGTTCTTCGACAATTGGTTCACACGCATGCAAAAGTGTATAGATCTTAATGAGGAATATTTTGAAAAACCAAGAAGCTATTTTCGATGATTAATATTTGTTTTTGTTCTCTAATCCCGAAATATAAAAGGTAACCCTCGTAGAATGCCTTACTTTCAATATAGTTTTTCTGGCCGACGTGGTTTAGTTAATAGTTCCTGGCACTTTAAAGAATTAAACAGCAACAGGGGGACAAAATCGCCTCACAATTTATTTAAACTTACTTAATTCGATTACGGACACATACGTAATCCTCATCTATATGGACAAATGAAATTGAAAACAAAAAACAAAACTGAAATACCACAAACCACAACTGCTCATCAATGTTTACAGCATAGTCGTCACTCAATGTTCAATCAGCTGGAACTCCGTGACCACCCATCTTCCAGCGCACCACACAATTTTTTCTGCTTTAGCTCAAATTGGTTGCCTATTCTGTTAACACAGCGATGGTATCCGTCAGAGGGAGGTGCCACATTCCAGCGGCAATACACATGCATGTCCGCACAATACAGCTTATCATTCATCTTTCAGCCTAAAATCACATTAGGCAAAGCGGAAAAGACACCTCCTGCTTCCAAAAGCCGTCATGTGCATTAGTTATCCCAGCACAGAGTCAGGCACGAATTGGCGTTATCGATACCGATACCGATCCTACGTCGATACCTGCCTCCTCTCTGTTGCGCCGCTCCGCCTGTTTCCACTGACTCGGACTGGGAACTCTTTTGTTATAAATCAAATTCCGTTCTTTTTATTAAAACCAACCACACACACACGGGCATGCTCGAAGCCAAGGTCAGGACAGCCACAAAAATTATGCCATCCCTCCGCAGCCCCGTGCACGAGGACGCCAACCACCGACCGCCATACACTGCGTGAATATTACGAAAACAATAATACAAAAGGCTCCACGGACACAACAGCAGCAGAAAGGTAAAGGAAAAAAGAAAACGAACGAAAATGCCGTTTCTATTGAGTCCGACAAACAAGTTGGTCGTCCACCTAGTCGAACGCACCCACTCGCCGCCCGACCGCACACGGCCACACACAAAACTTTTCTACTTTTCTCTCTTCCGCTTCATCGGAGAAAATCTGTTTACCTAGGGTGCGAGTTGTGGCGGGGGTGGCATGGAGGAAAAGAACTGTTATGTGACATCATCCCTTCGTCCTTCGATTGTGGCCATCCTTCAGCAGCACAAAATACACGAGTGCTGCGCGCCAACAACCAGCTACCGCGCTATACACATAAAAGTGCTTCGTTCCACTGCTTCATTCTTTTGCGGCCTTTCCCGTGTGTGTGTGTGTGGAGAATGTTTGCATTTTTGTTTTCCCTGAAGGACCTCTGCTCCCGGACAAGGACCTGTATCCTCCGCGCTGTGCAAGGAGCCACACACCACAGCCGCCGTCGATAAAGTTGTCCGTTGCCGCCTCTTGCTGCACAGCCAAATGAGGTTTTTCATCCATCCACCATGCGACTCGACTCGTCCACCCCACGCAGGTTTGTGCGGTTGTAAAGTTGTACACACTCGTAGAGCTGGTGCGCCGGTATGTGTGTGTGTAGTCCTGCAACTTGTAGCTACTTCGTGCAGAAGGCATAACAGCAAAATCACGGATGCTCAGGATCATTGCGGGCCATGGGCGCAGGCACAAGCATAAGCAGAACAGCAGGCGAGAGCAATAAGTCTGCAGAGACGAAGAAAACTACGAAGACTTTTAAGAAGATAATGATGAAGATGAAGGAATGGATGGAAAAAGCTCAACAGGAGAAAACCACCGACAAGTGCCTACTCACACGGGAACGAACTTAACACGAGCGAATCCTTTCCCTTTCAGTTCGCTCTGGTTCTCTCTTCTTGAGTTCGGTGCCTCTGAGGAATTGATAAAGTTACCGACACGCAAACAGCTTCATTGGAATTCTGGATAATGTTTGTGCAAGAGTGCTCAGCAGACTTCTGTGTGTTTCAGGAGCGGATTGGGGGCGCATGGCGTTAAGGATTTTATGAAACAGATCTTGATTCCATTAATTGGTTGCAAAACAAAAAAGGAACAAATGAAAAAAGGAATTCATTCGAAAATAATGTGAAAGATACGATTATATGAAGTTTTGGTACGACGAAAAGAGACTATTTCTAAAATAGAGCACTCCTCAGGTCGTCAAGCTTTTTTTTTTTAATTTTTGATTGTTATTGATTTGCGGAATTCATCTAGATTGGTAACGCAAACATTAAATGTGACATTCAGTAGATTATATGGAATGAAGAATAGAAATAATAAGAAGACACAATGATAAGAAGACCGTGGCCTGGCTTCTTCAGCAACTACTGATGCTCCTTGAACTATGACCCTCCTTGGAATTGATTCTTCATAAACCCTAAACTGTGATAAACCATTTAATTGAAAGTGCAGACTTGAAAGTAGCCGGAATCCTTAAACATTATGACTCTCGGTAGAGGTTATACTTTCGCATTCCTGGCTTGGCTTTAAAAATTGAAAATGCTCTTCTTCTTTTCTAGGTAAACAAATCCATTTAAGCATAAAGATGCAACTAGGATAGCGAAAGCGTCATTCCAACCTCGAACATCAGAATTTTTACCTAAAAGCTGTGCGACCGATTGGAGGGCAATGGGGCATTTTTGTGACAGACCGGTGCCTGTATTTTGCAATACCTCTGTTCACACAGCCTTTCTTTTTCGTGGCAAATTCAATATCGGCAATATTAAAAATTACATGATCCCCATTCTCAGTTCCCCATTTTCACCATTCCTTATTCCCAGACTTTAGAGACACGAAGAAGAAAATCGTTTTGCCGACGTTTCTAAAAAAAATATTGCGAAGATACCGTCCAAGCTTGTTTGAAAAATTGATATAATCCTAGGAGAGGGTTTTGTTTTTTCAAATTCATTGGACAAACATTATTGAAATTTCGTTTATTTCATTAGTCACACTATAGGGTAGGCAAATAAGTAATTACGTTTATTTTTAGAAAATAATAGACAATTTTTTCAAGGAACAAAATAACTTTATTTTGTTATGTTTTGCACAATTTGAGCAATGAACTTTTGCCATCTTTAAGGCAGCATCACAAATCCCCGTCCATAAAACATGGTTTTCATCAGCCAAAAACTGAACCAGGTACGACATTATTGAAATTCTAATCATTCAAGGAGTTTTGCAAAAATCGAAATAAAAAGTAATCGGATGGTACAAGATTAGGACTATATAGTGGATGTGGCAAAACATCTCAACCAAGCGTCAATAATAATTTTTGCCGAGTGACCAAAGGTGTGCGTGCATTGTCATGATGGAACACAACACTTTTTCGATTTGTCAATTCGGGCCGGTTTTTTATCAACTTCATTATTCAATTTTGTTAGAAGACATCTGAACTGATTGTTCGTTTGAGTGATAAAAGTTCAAAGCAGTCAATTCCTTTGTAATCCCACCGAACTGATAGCTTAACTTTCCTTTAATGAATATCAGCTTTTGATGTTGCTTGAGCTGGTCCGCTTTGCTTGTTCCACGATCTTTTCCGATTGACATTGTTGTAAACAGCCCATTTGTCTTCACCAGTGTTCAATCGTTTTAAAATGGATCATTTTCAGTACGCTTCTCAGAATTCGCACATGTTAATGCGTTTTGTTAAATGATTTTATTTCAGTTCAAGATCAACATATACGAGGAGCGTTCAATATATTCTTGGTATCGGGGTGGAGCTGTGGTGATATATATAAATTGATTTATTTATCCTGTACTACTATTATTTAAGTGCACTTATGTAAAATTCCACACAGTAATAATTGTTGGCGCGACAGTCCACAAGGGGAACAGAGCCTAGCTTGCTCCTCCACTACTCGTGTTGTGTGCGCTACTGTTCTCTCACGAGCAGAAGGAACCTACAGTTTTTTGCCGACTCCGAACGGCGAAGTTTGAGAAGCTTTCTTAGACAGTTATTACTCTTTGAGTGTTGTCAGCAGCTCAAAAGAGGTGATGCCGTGAAAAATTCGAGGTGTTTAGCCGGGAAGCGAATCTAGACAATTTGGCGTGTGAACGTCGCACTCTACCCACTACGCCACATCGGCCACATAAATGCGATTATTAATTCGCATTTTATCTCTAGTTAAACAGAATCATAATGGCAACTGGTGCAAATTGAGCATCGCGCCGTAATTAAATTTCTCACTAACCAAGGAAAAGTTAAAACACTATTCATGAAGAGATGGTGGCTGTTTACCAGGGTTCCACACCTTCATTATCAACTGTGTAAAAGTGGTCAAGTGAGTTCAAGAGTGGCAGAGAGAGCATTGAAGACGACAACAGCTCCGGCGCCCGGCTACTGCATGTACGGGAAAAAGCATGAAATAAGTAAAAAAACTTGTTCTTGAGGATGCCCGAATAAATGCGAAAATGATGGCAGAGATCACCAAGCTTTCAACTGGTACCATTCACACCATTCACACCATTCTTCACCTTTCAAAGGACAGTGCAATGTGGGTGCCATGAATGCTCACAGCGCCTTAGAAAAAAGTGAGAATCGCATGCTGTAGAGAGCTTTTGTAGAAGTGTAGTGAGACCACGAACAGTGTTATGGATCGAATTGTTATAGGGAACGAAACATGGGTTAACCACAATGACCCTGAAAACAAACAAGAGTCCATGCAGTGGCATAAAAAAGGCACAGACCCCCCGAAGAAGTTCAAAGTCACTCCGCCTGCCGGGAAGCTTATGACCACAGTTTGTTGGGACTCAAAGGAAAACTTGGTCATTGAGTACAAAAAAAGGTGAAACCATCAACGCCATTGAGTACAAAAAGAAAAAGCTGAAATTATCAACGCCACATCCTACGCTTTCACTTTGCATAATTTGTGGGAGAAAATTAAAAAGAAAAGACGGGGTAAACTCGCAGCGGGTGTGTTGCTTCTTCGTGACAACGCTCCTGTTCACACGGCCCGAGTTTCCAATGCTGTTGCGCGAAATTGTGGTTTCGAAGAAATTCAACACCCACCCTTTAGTCCAGACCTTGCGCCTAGTGATTATTTCCTGTTTTCGAATTTGAAAAAATGTCTTCATGGAAAAAGATTTTCGGATGATGAAGAATTCAAGTTATACAGTGCCATGTCTAGTTTTGGCATCCCTACCAAACTCGTCAGATTGTGTAGGATGACGATGGAGAACTCTCGATGCTCTGTCAAGGTCGGTACCGAACTCACCAAGACCTTCAATGTCAAAAAAGGTTTTAGACAAGGCGACGCACTGTCAGGTGACTTCTTTAACATCATCCTCGAGAAGATCGTGCGTAACTCACAAGTCAACACCAGAGGCACGATCTTCCAGAAGTCAGTTCAACTGTTAGCTTACGCTGATGACATTGACGTGATTGGACGAACACAGCGAGCCGTCAATGAGGCGTTTGCTGGCATTGAAGCGGAAGCGGCTAAAATGGGTCTTGCGGTAAATGAGGGCAAAACGAAGTACATGCTGTCATCAAGGAAGGACACACAACATCGACGTCTCGGACGGAGCGTCACACTAGGCAGCAGAAACTTCGAGGTAGTTAAGGACTTCGTCTACCTCGGCTCCGCGGTAAATAGGGACAACAACATCAGTACCGAAATCAAACGCAGAATCACTCTTGCCAATCGCTGTTTCTTTGGGCTCAAGAGGCAATTGAGTAATAAAGCCCTCTCTAGAAGGACTAAACTAGCTTTATATAACAGCTTGATCATCCCCGTCCTACTATATGGCGCAGAATCTTGGACGTTAGCAAAGGCGGATGAGGAAGCCCTTAGTCTTTTCGAGAGAAAAGTTTTGCGTGCGATTTTTGGTCCTGTTTGCGTTGATGGCATCTGGAGGAGAAGATTTAATGACGAACTCTATAGGCTGTACAGCGACATGCGCCTGGTTAAGCGTCTACGGATACAACGCTTAAGATGGCTAGGCCATGTAGAGCGTATGGACACCAGTGCTTCGGCCCGAAAAGTCTTTGAATCCGAGCCATTGGGACAACGCAACAGAGGACGACCTAGACTGAAATGGCGTACACAAGTGGAGAAGGACCTCAACCAACTTGGAGTGCGCAACTGGAGACAGCTGGCGAAAAGATCGTGGTGGCTGGAGAGGCATGTTGGTTGAGGCCCAGGTCCACCCCGGACTGTAGCGCCACAAGAAGAAGAAGAAGAAGAAATGCATTGATGTTAGGAGAGATTATATTGAAATATAAAACAATATAAATTGAATTCACATTTTATTTCATCTCGATACCGATAATATATCAAGTTTTCGTACGTAATTTGTTTTGAGTGATTTTCAATCCACGTATGTGATGCATGATGTTTCTCCCCAACCTCACATGTTGCACTGTCACGATCTGAATCGATTATTGCTTTGATTTGGTTGTCATCAACTTCAACTAAATGACCAGAGCGTTTTTCGTCCTTGAGTGAAAAATCACGAGAAGGTAATTTGGCAAACCAATCTGGCACTGCCGTTCTTTCAAAGCTTCGTTAACATAAACAGCACATAACCTTATGTGAGCTTGCCATGTGTTTGTTCCTTTCCGAAAAAAAAAAAGCGAAATATTATATGACGAAAATGTTTGTTTCGATTTTATGGTTTTCAACAGACGCCAAACGAAAATTACACGAACTATCAAACAAATTTTTTTACTGATCGACAGCTGAACAAAATGTCAATATGTCAACGATTACGTAAGCGCATTTAAAAATTCAACTAAAGCCATCTATGACTGAACTCCGCAAGTACTAGCTTGCCAACCCAATATTTTTCTCTTAATTAATTTCCCATATATTGATGTCACGTATAGATTAAGAAGTCTTTAAGACCAGTATTACCTGCCATATTGCAATAAGGTACAAATAAGTTTGCGAGGTCTGTTCAAAATGGTGAATTTTTAAATTTCGCGGTCTATGTACATTCGATTGTTGATTTTGTATTTTGTTCTGTTGGTTCACTTATTATAATATATGCTTACAGTTTCAGGTATATAAATTAAACTATTGCACGTTTATTTGATTTAAAAAAATAATTTTTATTTAACAACTGTCAGGCATAATTAGCCCTTACATTGATAAATTAGAACTCACCAACATTTTACTTAGAACTTTTTCATTCATTCATTCATTTATTTATTCATATTCTCTAGTTGATTACAGTTGTTATTATACATTAATAGTACTTCATTCAATGATAATTTAGTTTGTAGAGAATAGGGGTAGCATTTTGTGAAATTTTAACAATAATAGTGATAAATGCTACTTTCATAAAATACAAAAACATTTTTAAGGGGTGAACTAACGATTTACATTGAAGGAAACGAGAACAGAAGAACAGCATCTATGAGTAATCATCGAGAAAAAGCTAAAAACTAGTTTTATAAAATTGGGTCTAGTAGATCTTCTATTTGATTGTGATCAAATTCAAAAAGCCATGTTTTAATTTTAATATTAAATAATTTAAATGAGTGTAATGACTTTAATTCAATAGGCAGTTTATTAAATAATCTAAATAGAACTGTGTAACATGTATTTCTGAAAAACGTAGTACGAACAGTAGTCACATCTCACGAAGAAAATGTTCAACCATTTATAATAATACAAATGTCTCAGAGGAAGAATTTTCAAGCTGTTAAATAATGACATGGAATGATAAAATTTGTTTTTATTACATATTTTTCTTACTAAACATTTTTGGATTACCAGGATATTAGCCATTTTGCATTGAGGAGCACTACCCCAGCAGCAAATACCATACTGCAATTTGGAATGGAAAATACCATAGCAAATCATTTTTACACCTTGGTGGAACATGTATTCTTGAGATAATACAAAATACGCAATGTTGAGTTAAAGTTTTTCTTCATCGCCAGGATTTGCTCATTCCAATTCAATTTATTATCAATAATTATTCCTAGGTACTTAAAATGAGTAACAACTTCAATCCTACAACAATCAGGGTCACATGGTATTTGAGTAGAGGACGTTAAAGTATCCTTTTTACTGCAGATATTGAAGGCTTCACATTTCAAAGAATGAAAGACAATATCAGTATCAGGTAAAGCAGTGTGTGTAAGATTAAGAAACATCAATTTCGTTTTATTGCTGACAAGCATTTTGTGCTCACGAAACCACCTTCGTAAGATGTCAACATCATGGTTTATGTCCGCGATCAGATCAATTTTACTCTTTGTGATATAGGTTATTCCCAAATCATCAGCATAGGCAGTAATGGTTCCTTTCATGTTTTGGTAAAATATAAATTAAGAAAAGAATAGGGCAAAGAACAGAGCCTTGCAGTACACCTATCTTTAAATCGATTTTGTTGCTGTAAGCTTCTGAAATTTTAACTATTTGAGTTCTGTTTCTTAAATAAGACTCGAGCCAATTAAAAACAAAACCTCTAAAACCAATTTTGTACAGTTGTCTTAGTTAAATATTATGGACCACCATATCAAAGGTTTTGGTTATATCGACGAATAGGCTAGCACAATGTTTATGATCATCCACGCCTTTGAAAATAGAGGAGCAAAAGTCGAATAGAGCATCTTCAGTAGATAGCCCCTGCCTAAAACCATACTGTTTTGAAGTAAGGAAATTATTTTTTTCTAAAAATAAGAGAATTCGCCTTTTCATAATTTTTTCAAATGCCTTGGAAATACTTGGTAGCAGAGATATCGGTCTATAATTCCGTATATCTTTAGGATTATTTTTCTTATGAAGCGGAATTACAATGGCACATTTCAATTTATCAGGAAAAACTCCTGATAGCACGCTTTTATTAAATATGTACGCTAGCACGTCGGCAATATTTAAACTGATATTTTTTTTATATCTGGTTGGATATTCCATCCACACCATGAGATTCTTATATACTACGAGTGCTGGTACCGGCGTGGGTTCTCCGGTGACCGATGCATTTCTAGAAGGCATGGGGAACGATGCATTTGCAGATAGTGTTGCTACTGGGACGACGCCTCTCCGTGGCGTGTGCAAGTCCCAGACACTACATCGGCATATTTTGTCTGACAATTTTGCTATTAACTTATAGCACATTTACTTTATTTGTGAGACGCATAAAAGTTAGACGGGTTCGGCGATCGAAAAAATAAGTCGAAACATTTTCATTCAATTTTAAGTGAAAAATCAAGTTAAATGCTCAAACACTAGTTGACAGTGGCATAAAGTGAGTGTAGGCTGGACAAACTGCCAAACTTTTTAAAGAAAGTCGAGAAGATGTGACAGCACATCAACAATCGATCAATCTTGAGAAAGTGAAGAAAAGGGAACCGTCGAAACATTATTAGAGAAGTTGCTAAAGATGTCGGCACATCGGTGCGCTCATGCCATGTAATTTTTGAGTCATGAAGCACTTTAGGTATAGCGAAGTTCGTTCCAAAATTGCTGAATTTTGACTAAAAAAAGTCTCATGAGCCTCGCTCAGAAATTGTTTAAAGACATCAATGGCGATCCAGATTTGTTTAAAAGGGTCGAAGCTGGGGACGAATCATGTGTATATGTTTATGACATTAAATCCAAACTCCAATCGTACCAATGGAAGAACTCATTAGAGCCAAGGTCAAAAAAACCACGCCACGTTCGATCAAATGTGAAGGTTTTGCAGATTGTTTTTTTGGATTAGCGTGACATAGTGCATCAGGAGTTCTTACCGCAAGGAGGTGCGGTCAATGTGGAGTGTTCACATTAAGTTATGCGCTGCTTGCGACGAGCATTACTAAGAAAACGTCAAGAATTGTGGAAAAATATTTACATCACGGTAATGCACCTGCACACTAGTCATTGCTTGTTCGTAACTTTTGAGGTAAAAACATCACTGCTATCATGCCTCAGTCACCGTATTCATCAGATTTGACCCCCTCCGACTTTTTACTTCCCAAAATTAAAGAGACCCATAACAGGGCGGCGTTTTGCGATGATTACGGGGATACAAACCGAATCACTAAGAGTGCTCAAGGGCGTTTTAAAAGTGCATATCTTGAAGGATTGAAAAAAAAACTACGGCACAAGTGTATTTTATCTGAGGGAGACTACTTTGAGGAGAACAAAATAGAAATTGATGAATAAATATTTATTTTTTGAGAAAATAAATATTTATTCATCAAAAATAAAAAAATTCATAGAACAAATACACTTCTGAAAGTGAAATGCACCACCTTCAAATCGCCCAAGTAGGAAAAACACTCTACGTCCCCAATAAAACAGTTTCCAACTACACCACTGTTTTCTCAATTTTACTTTCATTCGTTTTTCCTCTCTTATCTCTCTTTCTCTCTCGCTCTCTGTTTAGATTTTCCAATGAGTAAAAGTTCAAAATATAATTTTACTCCACCAAATACTATCAACACATAAATACAAGTCCACCCACACATTCAAGCAGACAGTGGCTGGCTGCAGGGTAGACAAATGAGTTGTTGTCTCCATTTTACTACGTCCTCGCACACGTACACACACATTCATACGCAAAACACTGGACCACTGTCGAGCCTCCCTCACAGACAAGCTCTCCACAGAATCCACCATACATTTGATGTTGTAACAATTGTGGCACAAAACAAAACCATCATCGGCACCGTCCGTCTCCAGGCCTGGTGTCACTGTGTGCGTTCTGGTGCTCTTTCTCTCGCAGTCGCTCTTCGAAGTCAAAGGAAAAGTTCAATATTTTCCTGTCCAGGCAAATGTACCCTCGATGCCGTAAAATTAGTTGCAGTGCGTAGGCGGTTGTCGTAGACGTAGCCACCACGTGCTACTCTGTCTGCTACACTCCAAAATATAAGACATAAGAAAAAATATATAGTTTTGCATTTGTTTTACAACTTTTTATAACAAACGACAGCGATTTACATCCAACACTGAAGTAGAGAACGTTTTTTGCGGCAATTGCGGAGATCACTCATCTAGGATAATTGAGAACAGAAGAAAACGATGAACTCACCTTAGGACTCTGGGTGTCTCTGTGTGTGGAGGTGACTGTATTTTTCTGCGAATTCGTAATCCCAGCCTGGATAGCAGAGTGCTACACCGAGGGGGCCCTGCAAAAAGACGCCGCGCCACTGGGTGACAAGCGACACGGTTGCTACTCACTTGCTCCTCGGATTTCCGTTTTTTTCCCAGCGTTTCATTTTTGTGCTGCTGTTAATTTTGCTAATATCACCAGTTTTCACCCGCAGTTGTTGTGTTGTGCCATTGTGCAGTGAAGTTCATTATTGTTTCGGAGATATCAGGCTTGGCTGATGAGTGCGAAGAAAATCGATGATTCGCATTGAAATTTGTTTTTGGGCAACGAAGAGCCTTCCCTCATCCAACCACCCCCGGTCCCTGCAGCACACAGCACTTTATAGTTTTGAGATTTTGTTTTTTTTTTTACATTTCTTGTGCGAAAAGAAGAAACAGCAACTAAGTTTCAAGTGAAAATTAAATAAAGCGATGACAAAACAATTATCATTGTGCTTGCGCTAGGGATTCGAAAGCCACGGCAGGACGAAAACGAAACGAAAAAAAAAATCGAGAAAAGCTTTAAATTACATTTCGACGAGCTATCTTGTCGTAGTCCTGTGTGTTTTTCTTTTCACTCCCTCGGATCCTTTTGGTTTTGGTGAAGTAAATCAGTGCGTGTGTACGCGTCGTGCATGTGCTGTGGGTGTCCTGGGGCGTGTAAGTGAGTGTGTGAGTGAATGTGCTGGAGCATCATTTCAAAGTTACAATAGCATGTCACGATAAAGAACGCGGCTACATTCAAAGTTGATTTATTTTTGTTGTTGGCACAGTAGCACAACCATCCAAGAACTGAACCCAAACCCGTCAAGGAGCTACCCAATCAACCACCACCATCTTCATCATCAGCCAGCATCACCAGCAGCAGCAACAACAGTGGCAACGGCACAGCCAGCTCTCAACATACCCCTTCAACCGGCTCCGATGGTGGAGTATTCCCTCGGTGGAGGAGGCAGCATCTGAGTTATGATAGCACAGCAGAGAATTAACGTGAGGATTCCATAAGGCATAAACCGAACGCAAAAAAGTGAGTATACGCCACAGTAGTACTGGATTTAAGCTGGCACCGGGGAAAGAGGGGGGTGTAGGGCTAAGATAAACTATGCAAAAGTTTTAAGGATCATTGTGTCTATTTTTTGTCGTTTATTCTTTTTTAATTTTGGCTGGTCTCCATCGAAGGCCTGATTGCTGATGATAAGGTTTGGCAGCGGACTGAGAGGTGGGAATGGGAAAATCATTTGTTTTAAGATTGATCACACTTTCCTAGATTTGCTGTGTGAATTCTTGCTGAGAAATCGTTTTCAGTTTTACTAAGAAAATTTATCTAGTTGAAGGATGAATGATAATTTTGTGGACATCTTGAAATTTTGACAGGATTTTAAGTTGTTGCCAAGTTTTAACTTGTGTGGACAGATCAAAATTTAGTTTGATAACATCGCAAAAAACGTATATCCCTTTCGCGTAATATAGTTAACTATTGGAAGACTTAGATCTACATCACGCACGACATTCGGACTAAACACAGGCGGATATGTCTGCTTTCAAAAAAAAGGTGCCACCATATTTCGACTGATTTGAACAGAGTTTCTGCTCAGCTACTTGACGGGCAACAGTTATTGGAAGATCGGTGTTCTTGCACTTGGCTTTCCGGTCACAACGATAAACCTTGAGGAGACTCTTTACATTGCTTGATTTAATAACGTCTGTAACTCAGAAGACAAAGAAGAGCTTAAGAAATGACATACTTCTAGGGTATATAACAGAATACTTCTTTCGCAAAGTTGTTATCAAGTTCAAAGTTGGTGAAGCGATTTGTTGGTCCCTTCTGGAGTTGTTATCATTGTTCGGTGGTTTACCTAAGACACATTCTATTTCTAAGGAGGTACGACATAACGCTACAACCAACCAAGAACTGAGTCATGACATACCTTCTCAGGAATAGAATTTGTTTGAGTTAAACTGCCGCAAAATGAATACAACTCCATTGAATCCTTAACAAATATATTTTTTTCTACAGCTACATATTCAAGTGTCAATCAGAATCGTTTAAACCTCGACATCTAGACTAGGAATCAAACAGAAGGCCAGTTTCATAGCTCACATCACTCAACAAGTCCCGAGACGGACACATAGGGAGCGCCAACTGCAAATAATGCATATTATTTTTGGGAATAACAAACATTCAAATGATACCTGTCAAATTTTCATGACAATATAACATTCCGACATCAGAAAACGATGTATATATAGCCTCAAAATAGGCTTTAGTTTCGGCGATCATGTCCTCATTCGAGTCACATTTTTTCCGGCGAGCATCTTTTCGAAGTCTGAAGAGAGGTAGAGGTCGCTGGAGGCCAGATCTGGAGAATACGCTTGGTGCAGAAGCAATTAAAAGCCCTATTCGTGCACTTGCCCATGGTAGGCAATGACTTGTGACACGGACCATTGTCTGAGTGAAAGAGATTTTTTTCTTCTTCAAATGGGACTGTTTTTTTTTGCAATTTCTTCACTAATATGCAACAAATAATATCATGTAGTATTCGCTGTTGGTCCTCTTGCCTTTCTCTTGATAGTCGATGAATAAAATTTCGTGCGCGTCCTAAAATACGGATGCCGTAACCTTTTCTGTCCACTCCGCTAACTGCCGATTAGACTCTGGAGCGTGTGTTTCACCGTTGTGACATACCCAATCAAAAAGTTCTGGTTATTCTGGCGAAATAGCTCCCAACAGCTCTCACAACCATCGATATGGTATGTTGTTGTTTTTGGTCCATTGTTAGCGAACGCGGCACCCATTTCGAAAACAGCTTCCTCATGAACAAATTTACATGCAAAATACTAGGTATACCAGTATGAAATGTTGATTTTTTTTTGAAAATAAAAAACCAATTATTAATGGGAAAGTAAAAACATTTTATTCAAAGTAAAGGCCACTGTTTTCTACACATTTTGACCACCTTTCTGGCAATTTGTGAATACCACGCCAATCAAACTGTTCGTCTTTTAAAGCAACCCAATCAGACACCCAATTTTCGACCTCCTCGTAGGAAACAAAGTGCTGTTCAGCCAATGCGTGTTCCATCAATGAAAACAAATAATTGTCGGAAGGGGACAAGTCTGGTGAATACGGCGGGTGGGGTAGCTGATCCCAGCCAAGTGTTTTGATTGTATCCTGAACCGGTTTTGCTTTTGTGTGCAGGTGCATTGTCATGGAGAAAAATTTCCTTGCCTTGTCTTCTGGCCCATTCTGGTCGTTTCTCGATCAATGCATGGTTCAAATTCATTTGTTGTCGGTAGCAATCAGTATTAACGGTTTCACTAGGTTTTAGGAGCTTGTGATACAGCACACCTTTTTGGTCCCACCAAACACACAGCATTGTCTTCTTGCCGAATCGATCTGGTTTTGCAGTCGATGTTGATGGTTGTCCCAGATTAACCCATGATTTTTTTCGTTTAGAATTCTTAAAATAAATCCATTTTTCATCGCCAGTAACAATCCGATGCAAAACCGATTTCGTGTTTTTGAAGCTAAATTTCACAGGTGTTTTTTTGGTTTTCCATCCGTATTTCATTTAGTTCATGTGGCACCCATTTTCCACACTTTTGGATCTTTCCTTTTAAACGGCCAAAAATTGTTTGTTGTGCAACATTTAACATTGCTGCCATTTGCTTTTGACTCAAAGTGTCATCTCCGTCCAATATCGTTTGCAAGTCGGTGTCTTCAAACTTTTTAGGTGGCCTTCCACGTTCTTCATTTCTCTCATCAAAATCATTATTTCTGAACCGTTGAAACCATGATAGAGCATGATCACCATATGCCTCGACAAGCATTCGATGCGACTCTGCACCATTTTTCTTCAAATGAAAACAAAAAATTAATGCTGTTAATGCCGCAAATCATCACTTTCTGGTACAAAATTCGACATTTTTAACACGATGAAAAAATATGATGTTGTCTGTTCAATGACTTGATGTATACTAAATATTTTTCACAGATGTCATAGCAAACAAACAAAAAAAAAAAAATAAGGGCTCGTTTACAACAAGTGTTCCCTATCGAGACATTTGTATTTTGACGCTCACTTCATACGGGTATACCTGGTAGTGTACACACTGCCTTCTGATGTTTTGAAGGTGTCAGCTATTTCACGCAATTCCGCCAAGTGAATTCCAAAACGATTTTTTTAACATTTATGACGTTTTCTGGTGTAACCACCTCAATAGGCCTTCCAGAGCGTTCAGCATCGTTGGTGTCTGTACGGCCACGTTTCAAGTCAGCGTTCCACCGCTTCCTAAAAATAATATGCATTTTTTGTTTCCGGTGCCCCCTATATGTCAGTCCTGGGACTTATTGAGTGGTGTGTTAAGAGGTTATTTATGAGCGGTGGGTATTCCGAGGTTATTTATGAACGGTGGGTAAGCAAACACAAATCAAGCACCACCATTAATCAAATTCAGTGAATATGTCGCTGGGACTTAATTTTGTCCAATCGACAAATTTGGCTCTGGGAGATCTTTCTGTTTGATCAAGTCAAAAAAAGACTTCGAACAACAAAATTTAGGAACCAAAAGGATATAAAGGAAAAACTAAAACTTCTCCGTAGTTCATATCAAAGTTAAAAAAATAATTTAAAGAATGTGGAAAGAAGCCACATTATAAAACTTAATTTCAGATCTAATTTTACTTTTTCGTATTTTCTTTTCAACATTTTTTCAATATGAAATTCAACAACAGTTTTAAAATTTTATTAAAGGTTTTCTAATAGCGACTTGAGAGCTTCGAATTTTGCTTTGGAAAGGACTTTTTCACTAGGCGTTAAACTGACGTTCATTGTTTTTAGTTAAGCCAATACATTACTTATAGTGAAGTACATCATTAAATAACATTTGCAATTCATAAAAAGTAATTCAAAAAAAATTGTCAAGTCTATGTTGGAAAACCCCTTACGTGGTCTAGTTTTATTTAGGAAACGGGAGAATTCGTATCCAATTTCTGGAAAGTCAGTTCAAATGAATAAGGAAATTCTCACAACTGCATACATCTAACGAACATCTTAAAGTTGGACATATCGTCTGACCTCCAAAAATGAATAGTTTTATCAATTTTTGTCTCGTCTTTGCAATTTTTCTACAGTTTCTCTTCCAATTTGTGTTAATGTACACTTGTTTTGTTTCTTTAAATGCAGTTCTCCTAAGTCTTTAAATGTTTAAAACTTTCATTTCATTTTTTTGTTATAGGATGAAGTCTTTTTTAATCTTTCGGACAAGTTCGGAAACTTGTGTTTGCTCGAATCGTTCTCGGAATTGATTCATAAGGCCTAAACCACAAAATTTATCAAAATTTAGAATGTTCTCTGGAACTCCCCATCAACGTGGGATCTGTAGCTTGAAACACTTTTACAACCAACCGAGAACTACGTCATGCCATACCTTGGCTCAAATCGAATGTGTCTAAGTTTAACCGCCGAGTTTAATGAAACACTTTTCAAACCCAGTTTCATTCTGGGCATTAAAAAAAATTCTGTGTTTTCCCTTACCAATATTGGAACTAGTTACTTTTGGTTACTTTAGCTTTGTACACCAAAACGAAGTCATAAAATCATTGATGCATACTAAAAGTTATTCGCTTCTTCTTTGCTTGTTGAAAAGCTCGCAGAATATCGATGAATTCAAATCTCACGAATTATTTTTTCCCCAACCTATTAATTTTAGACAAATGACACTTTAAAAATTATCTTTTAACCAAGGTTCCTGATACAAGATATCGCATCAATGTTTGGGTTTTAATTTAATGCAAGAGTGGAAAAGGGAGAAACTTCATTCACAATAGCGAATTCGCGTGGTCTGGGTTTGATACATTAATTTTTTAATTTTGCGGGATGATACAGTATTTGAAATTTCAACTTCTTCTACTTTTCGAATTGGAATGGAAAAAAATGTTTTTAGGAAAATTTCCGTGACCTTAAAAATATTTTACAAGAAATTTGTATATTTTATAGCAGCAAAATAAGAAAACAATATTTCTTTAATTCAATTTTTTGACCAATGAATAATTCGGTTGCAAATTCAAAAAAAAATTTAAAATGTACAAAACTGAGTTGAGGGTGGCCTAGTAGTAGCCATTTTTAGAAATTTCACACATGAAACACATACAATAGATGTTCATGTACATTATGAATATGAATATTACCCATCGTGCGCGGGGGTTATTTAAATCGTTACGTTCACGCCATTTTAACTGGTAAGCAACTGTTTTAAAAAATCGTTGTAGATAGAATTTCCACAAAAGGTACTCAATTCCGGTATGACCATGTCCAATTCGTCAACCATTCCCGATTGTAGGTGTTCAATGAGGCACTGCCAGTACATTCTGGCCTCCATAGTCAGCTTTTCATGCGGCATACATTTATGAAAATCTCAGTACTTGTCAACAACGACGCAGTTCACAACATCTATTTTGTCTTGCCTCCTGCAAATAATGAACGTTGTTTCGATCCACCCAAAAATACAAACATCTCGCAAACATTTACTTGAAAATTTTCCCGCAAATCGTCTTTAGCTACCTTTGCAAATCTTTCCGTTTCAGTCTCACCTGCGTCCAGCTTTAATGTATATTGTGTTTTTTTGTTTCTCGAATTTATTCTAAATCTTGATATTTAAATACTGGTTAAAATGGCTGTAAAATACATTATCTATAGATCTTTCTGCCCAGATGCAGGCTCTCTCAGTTAATATAAAACTGTCGTTCGGTGTCCCTTTTATTTTAGCTTTATACCACGCACAAATACGTACAATTTTATACTATGGTAAGAAACTTGAACAATAAAAGCTATGTAAATTTTTTCTACGAAAAGTATACTCGTAACTTGCTTTATTATTCCAATAAGGCTGCCTTATTTAACTGACTATAAAGTTATTTTAATTTTCGTTCTGTAAATTTATCTTCCAATCTCTTTTCTTACAAACTAATTTATTCTAATATATCCTTATTGCATGTTGGCCCTAGGGGCCCAAGCTTGAGCTTTGTGGGCTAAGACGCTTGATGTGGCTTACGATACCAATAAAAGCCTCGATCCTGTCACTTCTTAATCTGTTGCAGAGTTTAATGTGATAATGCTTTGTGCAGTTAAAACAATTAACGAACATTTCCAAGGACCTTACGCCACTCCGCCACTCAGTTAGTTAAACGATATGTAAATAGAGAAGGACTTACAAAATAAAATAATAAGCCTTAAGTTCATCGATAAAAAGCGCCATTCGGCGATAATTCTAAGAACATCTGATCAAGATCGTATTCATTAAATATTCGTTTTCATTCTCACAGTCGTGAAAAAATTTTCTGATTCGTCATTGCATAGTTTCTCAAAACACATCTCTATCTATGTATAAAGTCCATACCCAAAATCGATGGTTGCTTTTTTTGGTATTGATACATTAATATATTAGGAGCTCCAGTAACTCGCATGAAGGCAATTTTAAAAAATAAATATCAGACAGCTCTACCAAAACAAATTGAATGTGAAGTTACTGTGCGTTGAAGTATTCATTGTGTCATCCCCTTCCTTTGGGTGCTTCGCTGTGAACGGATACTTTGACGCTACGCAAGTAAAGTATTCTAGGTGCCAGAGCCTTAAAGCAGGATAATGATCAATGTAGAGTAAGCTTTTGAACCCGAAGAAACAGATATTGGCAAGAGTGTTTCTGCATTTGATTTCGGTACTGACGTTGTTGTCCCTATTTACCGCGGGGCCTTTACCACCTCGAAATTTCTGCTATCTAACATAGTGTGACGCTCTGTCCGAGTAGCCGATGTTCTGTGTCCTCCTTTGATGACAGCATGTATTTCGTTTTCTTGGGATTTTTCCTGGATCTGCCGTAAAGTAATGATCTGATTTATTTTTGGCTTCCCTGGCCTGAAACCACACTGGGACACTGGGTTATGTACAAACGGTTTCGGACGCTCATATAATACGACAGAGAGAAATATGTGGGAGATGTTGAGGATGCTAATGCCTCGGTAGTTGATGCGGTCAAAGGGGACTTCCTTCTCATTGACTGCCAGACCTGTAAAGTTTTACCATGTTAAGTAGCCGCTTAAATAAAATTCGGCGTAGGTGACTACTGCGTAAATGTTTAAATTTCCCAAACTCCGAGAAAAAGATTTGATTCTGTTCCTATCTTAACCCTTGCCTCTAACATGCCTCACTATCTTTCTCGCTCTCTTTCCGTCTTTGGTTCTTACTATCAATGTACACTGTTTTCTTTCAGACATGGTACACGTGACATGTCCGTTTTAATAATTTATTTTGAATTTGTTGTTCTTCTCATCAAACAGGAAGCATATCTTGTTGTACAAGTGGACCCCATAAATAGTTTTCAGGCTGTTGTGGGCAGATTTATTGGTTACAAAGAACGACTTCTTCCTTACTCTCATCCTGGAAACCTTTATAAACATTTTGCATAGTTACAATTCGATATTGTGCCCTCGTTAGATATTGTTCGCTATTTTATTCGATGAACATTAAAAGCACTCCTACCAGTATCAGGTCTATCCCCTTTCTCTCCTTTAATCGAACCTGGGACAGTCGGAGAGCGAGTCAACGCACAGCTGTTCTACAACACAACCCCACCCATACGCCGACATGTTGAACATTCTACTTTCCCTGCTGGTTACAGTCTACGATTATGACTGATTCCTTTGACAAGGAATAATCTCAGCATCTCATCGCAATATTAAGTGCATCCCATCCCAGTGACTGTTAAAATTGTTTCGCCTCCTTTCACTGATTTATCACATAAATCCTTAACAAATCTTCGCCAGCTTCGGCATTCCCAAGTCAAAATTTTATTGCCAACCGTATTCATATCCTCATCGCTAAGTTCCGCCACCTTACCACGCAATGGCGACTGCTAAAAGTTACCGCCCGCGAACGGGGATCGCACTCCAATTTCAACCGCGTCGCCACTGCCTCACGGTTTCATAACTCAGCAGCGCCCTCTCCGGACGAAGGTCCTCGCAAAAGGGAAATGCGCAAGTGTCGCACTGTCAAAAAGTTTGGAAATTAATTTGAATATTGAAATAGTTGACGAGGGTTTCGTCGTTTTAAGGCGCACCGTGTTATCTTTACACATTCCACCAGCTTGCGGAGCAGTTGTTCAGGAGCTGTGGTTTGTGCACGAAGCACAACGAACTTAGAGCTTATCGCACCTCTTGCTGGTATTCTCCGCCTTCAGGTACTTCGCTTGTACCACTCAATTTCACTTGCAGTCCGCATCTGTGCGAAGAAACCACAATAAACAGAAAACACTGAGGAGCAATTTAAACCACCCTCAGCACATCCGGGCATCGTTCAATTGAACACTTCAATGGAATTGAATTCAATTTAATCGATAACTAAACGGATCCCATCTCCACACATGCATCCGAGCACAGCTGTGGCCAGGCGAGTCCGACTTCTGCCAGAACTCCGAATGCAGCAGTCGTCTGAAGCGTACTCTGGAGTGCTTGCAAAACTAATTTCCTGAATATGTGCACCACCACTAGGTGGTAATAGGTTCTCAAGGACTGGTTTAATCCTGTGAAGAGGGCACTAGTTGGCTTCTTCTTTGGGGTGGGGGCGAATTCGGAATTTGCATTTGCCCTTGCTGCGATATTTCTTTTTCCCTCTCTCTCTCTCTTTTTCTTTCATTTGAGGACTCCAGTGAAGCAACGCGAATGCAGTTGATCTGTGCCAAGGAATGCAGTTACAATTTTCTGAATGGAATGTGTTTTAAGTGTCCACTTGAAGAAAAATATTTCTACCCTTCTTCAGTTGTGTGTCGGACTTGCAGGCCAACAAGATTAGGATGGCGTGGCATTTGCAGTGGCAAGGACTCTCAAGTAAGTCTCCCTGGGAATTTGGAATATTTCAAATTAGTGACGTTCACTAAAAGAATGCAAGGAACGCACTTGTAAGGCATTCGAAGGCAATTGTCAGGGAATTTGTCAATCATGCTGGACTTTATAGAATCTTCAAATATCTGGCATATTTGGCTGAACGTTAAATCTCTTGAACAATGAATTCCTTTCTTCTTCTTCTTTCTCTTCTTCTTCTTATGCCGCTACAGTCCGGGGAGGACCTGGGCCTCAATCAACAGGCCTCTCCAGCCAGCACGATCTTTCGCTAGTTGGCTCTAATTGCGGACTCCATCTTAGCCTAGGCCGTCCTTTGTTGCGTTGTCCCAATAGGTCTGATTCGAAGACTCTTCGGGCTGGAGCAGTGGTATCCAAACGCTCAACATGGCCTAGCCATCTTAAGCGTTGTATCCGGAGACGCTTGACCAGGCGCATGTTGTTGTACAACCCATAGAGTTCGTCATTATATCTTCTCCTCCAGATGCCATCAACACAAACAGGACCAAAAACAAAGAGCTGCCTAATGCGCTTTCCGTAACGCCCATTTTTCCGCGCCATAGAGTAGGACTAGGATCATCAAGCCTTTATATAAAGCGAGCCTAGTTCTTCGAGAGCTCACGCTCACACGCCGAGTCTAGGTTCGATTTCCGGCTGAACGGCACCACCTCTTTCGAGCTGCTGACAACAATCAAAGAGTAATAACTGTCTAAGAAAGCTACTCAAACTTCGCGGTTCGGAGTCGGTACAAGACTGTATGTCCCTTCTAGTCGTGAGAGAACAGTAGCGTGCACAATACAAAATAATAGGCCCTGGTCCCCCTGTGGACTGTAGCGCCAACAATTATTATTACTATAATCCTTCGAGAGAGGGCTTTATTACTCAATTGCCTCTTGAGCCCAATGAAACAGCGATCGGCAATAGTGATTCTGCGTTTCAATTCTGTACTGATGTTACTGCCCCTGTTTACCACGGAGCCGAAATAGACGAAGTCCTTGATTACCTAGAAGTTTCTGCTGCCTAGTTCGACGCTCTGTCCGGAGACGTCGTTTTTGTGTGTCCTTTCTTCATGACAGCATGTACTTTGTTTTGCCCTCATTAAATACCAGGCCCATTTTAGTTGCTTCCGCTTCTATGCCGGCAAACGCCTCATTGACGACTCGCTGTGTTCGTCCAAACACGTCAATGTCATCAGCGTATGCGACTGACTTCTGGAAGATCGTGCCTCTGGTGTTAACTTGTAAGTTAAGTACGAACTTCTCGAGGATGAGTTAAAGATGTCACATGACCGTGCGTCGCTTTGTGTAAAACCTTTTCTGACATTGAAGGTCTTAGTGAATTTGCTACCGACCTTGAAGGAACAGCGAAAGTTCTCCATCGTCATCCTACACAGTCTGATTAATTTGGTAGGAATGCCAAAACTAGACATGGCACTGTATAGCTCCTCTCTATGCAGTCTGTCATATGCGGCCTTAAATTCAACAAATAGGTGGTGAGTGTCGATTTGTACTTCTTGGGTCCAATCCAGGATCTGCCATAAAGTGAAGATCTTGTCTATCGTGGACTTCCCTGGCCTGAAACCGTACTGATAGGGACATATCAGGTTATATACAAACGGTTTCAGACGCTCATCTGATCTTATATGCGATGTAAAAAAGACTAGTCCCTCGGTAATTGGTGCAGTCAAAGGGGTGTCCTTTCTTGTGAACCGGACAAACGACGCTGAGATTCCATTCATCTGGCATACTTTTCTCCGACCACATCTTGCAGATGAGCTGGTGCATGCGCCCACCCAGGTCATCTTCAGCTCCAGCAGCTTTGTTCGACTTCTGCTTGGATATTGGTATCTTCATTCGGAATTTTTGTCTATTGTCGTCCAAATCAAATAGAACATTCTGCCTAGCAGCAGAATTGGGGTCGTCATCGCTGTTAAGGAGTCTGCAGAAATGATTCTTCCAGATTCTCAGCACCGACTGCGACTCTATCACGAGTTGTCCATTTTGGTTACGCCAGACTTGTATTACTAAGAAGTGCAACGAAATTAGAATTTTATCGAGAAAACTAATAAAAAGTAGGACATGGCTGTATTTAAACGAAAGATCATTTCCTATCTTAAAAACCTTGAATTATTAATCATGTTATTTGTAATTCGTAGTCTATAAGAAAAAATGAAATTGATGAAATAATAAATAAAATAAGTAAACACTCAAAGAGTAATAACTGTCCAAGAAAAAGCTTCTCAAACTTCGCCGTTCGGAGTCGGCAAATGACTGTAGGTCCCTTCTACTCGTGAGAGAACAGAAGCGCGCTCTGCACGAGTAGTTGATGAGCAAGCTAGGCCCTGGTAACCTTGTGAACTGTCGCGTTAAACAATTATTATTATTTCAGAACGTTTACTCCGCAGAAAAGAATAGGTCTTTTAAATGATATGCAGGCTCAGTATATAACCCTCGGTTGAAATCCAATTTAAATTCGATATAATGCTTTTTTCCTTTTATGGTGGAGGTTGGAAAACTCTGGACTGGTGCGTTCAAACTTGAAAAATGGTCCATTGCACACCGCCTGGCCCATTTTTACCGGGTTTTCAATGTAAATACTCGGTCTCTCGAAAAAGTATTAGAAAGTACTACGTTTTCACCTCCAACCATATCCATCAGCAACCGCTGCAAACAAAGTCAGGACAATGACAAAAGAAGTGCTCCGCTGTGTCTTATCGCATAGCACAGAGTTTCTCCACTTAACCCAGCCACACTTAGGCGCTTAGCTTGAAATCTACCGCCAGTATGCCAAACAGTCGTCTGCAGTCTTTCCTGTCTACAGCTAGCAGGGATGGCGCGGATGTCTTGCTGACGTTTGGAAGAATGCGCTTGGTCAGCCTGCATTCTGGAAAGTCATGCCTTCTCTGATTGTGCTGCCAAAAGACCCAACTTTCGATGGAACCCCGAACAAGGACGCTGGCAGTATGGCTTAATGCCTTTTTTGATCCTTACCTAACAAGATCATCGGGAATCTCGTTTCCCATGCTCCCGTGATGTCCCGAAACGATTTTAGTGTATTTGCATTCCTTTTCTTTTTTTAAAGTGCTATGAGGGTTGAGTAACCCCTTAAGCACAGCTTGGCTAAGATTCAGATGCTGCGCCCCTTCCCCCTGTTCTTCGCAATATATGGTAGTTAGTGGCTATTAGTCCTAGTTAGTTTTTGGTCCTGTTTGCGTTGATGGCATCTGGAGGAGAACATTTAATGACGAACTCTATAGGCTGTACAGCGCCATGCGCCTGGTCAAGCGTCTACGGATACAACGCTTAAGATGGCTAGGCCATGTAGCGTATGGACACCACTGCTCCGGCCCAAAAAGTCTTTGAATCCGAGCCCAACAGAGGACGACCTAGACTAAGGTGGCACACACAAGTGGAGAAGGACGTCAACCAACTTGGAGTGCGCAACTGGAGACAGCATGGCGAAAGATCGTGCTGGCTGGAGAGGCATGTTGGTTGGGGCCCAGGTCCACCCCGGACTATAGCGCCACAAGAAGAAGAAGAAGAAGAAGAAGAAGAAGTTGCTATTAGGATCGTATAAGTTTCCGCTTGGAAGACCGATGCGAAATTGTCATGTCAAAAAAGTGTAAAATCAAATGTTGTCGTGTTCCACGAGGCCCCAGCTCCAGATACTTCCATAGCTGTCCTTGAAAATTCACATACATTCTCACACTGGCTCATTTTCTGTCCAGAGCCAGTTTTGGACACAGGGGAAATCAACTTTGTATAACCACCACAGCTAGATTATTGCTGTCCTCGCATTAAAAATAGCAGATGCGACGCACGAAAATATCAAAGACCCAAAGACCTCTTCATTTTAGTCGGAAGATGGCCTTGATTATGCATCACACAATGTGGATATCCAGGGAAGAGAGGTAGAGCCAAGCGTGCTAGGAATAGCCCCTGTGAAGCCAAACACGGACCATTCTCTGACACTTAGTGAAAGCAGCAGTCACATAACAATTGATGCACATGCGAAAAGAGGTCTAATATTGCTTTATAGATCCAATGAAATGAAAATTTTGAAGTGCTATAAAATGTTGGGGCTTTCAAGTTTAGAGTCTTGACAGTGTTACAGGAGAAAAAACTTTCAACAGCTTCCAAATAATTGTCCCACGTTTCGATAGCATCGTTAGACTACTCTCCAAAATGTGGTCAAGTATCCGCAGGGCTATGTAACGAAGTATTACTTACATGAACAGACAGAATTCCCATATTCAGAACTCCTGAAAAGCCAGCTTCTTTTGAGGTTTCTTAATACTCGAAGCCAGTCCAAATAAATCGAATATAGAGCACTAACATTTTATTCATTTTTGATAGAGCTTAAGGTTGCAGCAGATCCTTAAAGATGGTTAGATCTTTAAATGCCTTTTTTTATTTTGTTCATTCCTCTTGTGAAAACGTGTTATTAGCATTGGAGTGGTGGGCTTGGAAGTACACTCCCTTTCTCCTTAAAATATAAGTGAATGTGACATTGCTATTCAGAATTAACTGCGTGTAAATTGTGTCTTCTTTTTTCCAGGAAGTTCTTAATCCTGCATTTTCTCTTGCGAAAGGCATGTGAACTCAGCAACTGGCAGCTTCATTGCATCAACAGCACCTCTCGGAATTCTTTGAAGAGACTGCTGTTGGGGCTTAGAACTGAGTTTCTGAGAATTGTACTAAACTTAATCATCCGAAGAGGATCCTCGGGAGGAGAATTCTCAGAAACCAGTGACATTTTTTAATTGCACGTTACACAAACAGTAAACTGCAGACGACCATGTTGAGATTATTTTTCAAGGCTTTTCGGATTTCTTTGACATACGGCAACCTTGACAAAACTTACATCTGCTAAAGGGAATGACGTGTGTGGCGAAGAACTCGCTTCCATCTCTGTTTGCCCCAAACGGGATATTCTCAGGTGCCTCTGTTCTCATTTCATTTTCATTTGAAATTCGTGTAATTAGTTCTCACGAAGCAGCTTTAAACGAGTTTTTCGAATTAATTTTGCCCACGAAAGAGTTGCTGCTCTTTTGTGGCGTGTGCCCATCATAATTTATTTCCATTGACTGTTATAATTACACCGTTATGCGATTAGATAACATTTTAAATAATTTAATTATCCAGCGACTAACAACAGCAATGTGAACACACTCACGCAGGCTGCCTATTTTGGAATTTTAAATATTTTTGAGTAAGCACTGGAGATAGCCAACACTAGATGTAAGCCACTCGATTTTTGAATAATGAATTAAATTAATTTTTGAAATAATGTGATTCCCCGACTGCTCACTTGGCCACTTGTTACAGATTTTACAGCAATTTAATTAAATACATTCAATTACCGTTAATTGCAGAGAACATTAAGCTTCATTGAAATGTGTGCATTTTCGCCTCAAATATGCAGGTTTGTTTTGTATATTTTTGATGAAGTGTAGCTTTTCTGAGGAACACTCTCAAACAAGTTTTTTTTAAATCTCTCTGTTATGTCAAAAATGTTAATGAAGGGCGCCCCGCGTCGCTGTTCAAAAACTATCACGGATTTTGTTTGTGTTTTTATTTTTCAGAAACTAGTTTCTTATGAGAGATCTATTTTTTTACTTCGAAATTTCCGCACCATATATTTCTTCTTTAACTTGTGAGTTTTAGCTCAATCACCCCATACTGGTGCCCCGTACATCACAATGGATTGGAAAACTAAATTGTGGATAAGTAATTTATTATCAGAACTTAGTTAAGAATTTCTGCGAATCAATGGATACAATAATCTTGTTAGTTTATTAACTTTATCTATTGTGGCAGAAATGTGAGCCCGAGAGGTTAGTTTTGGATCTAGGATTAGTCCAAGATATTTGCACTTGTCATCCTAATCTATTTCCACAGAGCATAACCGTAGCTTAAATTTAGGTAGATCTCTTTTATACATTCTTTTCTACACTTAGTGAACCATATAGCTGGCGTCTTTTGAGGGTTTGGCTTTATCTTCCATTGGAAGCAAAATTGTTCAAATTGCTAGTGAGCAGTTTGTAGTACATTAAAGACGTCTATAAATAATCTACCAGATGCAAATAATGCAGTCTCGTCCGCAAACATTGCAACGTTGACACTGTTATTGAAGGTAGGCAGTTCTGCGACATAGATATTAAACAGAATTGGCCCCAGAACAGATCCGTGAGGAACGCCGTGCTCGATATGATTGGTGTTAGATATGTTGTTTCCGATTTTGACTGCAAACCTTCTATCTTTGAAAAAGATTTGTATTAATTTGAAGATTTGCATTGGGAAGTTAAACTTCAGGAGCTTGTGAATCAGAGTTTCATGCCAAACGGTGTCGAACGCTTTTTCAACGTCTAATAACATTAGTCATGTTAATTCATTAGAATTAGATTTATCACTCACTTGCTTTTTGTTTCTTGCTTATCGATGGCATGTGGCATGACCTATTCTAAAACCAAACTGAAAATTTGGTATAATGTTTCTATATGATTATTAATTTTGTTCTTTAACAACTTTTTCAAAAAGTTTGGTAATGGAGTTTAGTACACTTATTGGCTTATAACTGTTCGGGATCACTCTAGGTTTGCCAGGTTTTGCAATAGGCACAACAAGAGCTGTTTTCCATTGAACGGGAAAGTAACGCAATTTTAGACATGAATTGAAGATAGTAACCAAGCCGGGATTGAGGGCCAGGAAGGTTTTGCTGCGTGTTTGGTGGGATTGGAAGGGAATCATCCGCTATGAGCTGCTCTCATATGGCCAGACGCTTAATTCTACCATCTACTGCAAAGATCTGGACCGCTTGAAGCAGGCGATCGACCAGGAGCGTCCAGAATTGGCCAACAGGAAGAGTGTAGTGTTCCACCAGGGCAACGCCAGACCACACACTTCGTTGATGACTCATCAGAAGCTACGGGAGATCGGACGGGAGGTTTTATCGCAGCCACCAAATAGCCCGGGCATAGCGCCAAATGATTACCACCTATTCCTGTCCATGGCGAACGCCCTTGGTGGTGTAAAGTTGAACTCAGAAGAGGCTTGTGATAAGTGGCTGTCCGAGATCTTCGCAAATAAGGAGGGGTATTATGAAGTTGCCGTCTAAATGGAAACAGATTATCGAACAAAACGGCACATATTTCAACTAAATCTGATCACTGTAACACTTTTTATGAAGCATTGAATGAAGAACAAAAAAGCGGAAGGGAGATATTGAACCTTATATATATTATATATGTCCATCAAAGTGGCTTTATTTTAAAAAATTAAAATAATTTGAAATCGAGCAGCCAAATATGTTAGTTAAGGCAACCTAAAACAAGTGCAAGCAACTGTGAAAGAAAAACTGAATCCAACTGACATAAGTGAAGAACATGGCATAACATGACGTAATAAAAATTTAAAAAAAGCGAGTATAATAATTGATGTTGTGGCCACCGTAGCATAGTGGGTAGACAGCGACGCTCACGCGCCGAAGGTCTAGGTCCGATTCCCAGCTCCACACGAACTTTTTGAATTTTTCACGGCACCACCTCTTTTGAGCTGCTGACAACACTCAAAGAGTAATAACTGTCAAAGAAAAAGCTTCTCAAATTTCACCGTTCGAAGTCGGTAAAAAACTGTAGGTCCCTTCTACTCGTGAGAGAAACCGAGTAGTTGATGAGCAAGCTAGGCCCTGTGGACTGTCGCGCCAACAATTATTATTATTATTCTTAACAATTGATATTGACAGTATCTTTGCATAGACCACATGTGTCCAAGAGATCTAAGGAAATGTTCAAAATGTTATCAACGCATAATAAAATCGATTTCGTGCACCGCGAAGTGGACTAATATTTCGTCTAAAACCAACCTTTCTTCCCCCATAACCTATAACGCGGCAGAAAGTGTTGAATCGACCGAGTGATTGTGGCAGCCAACAATCAAAATCAATTTTTGACAGTAGCATGAGTGTGCATGTACAGAAAGGACACAAAAGTGAATCTGCCTGTTCAATCTTCCCCTCCAAAACTGTCGAGCATTGACTTCCCAGCCTAATGCGAAGAGACGGAAATGGAGGTCTTGCCACGACTTAAAGTCGTGATCGAAACTCTGGCCAACCCTGTGCTAACACTTGAACATCTGTAAGACCCATTATTCTAAAAGCTTGGTCAAACATCATCCAGTTGTCAAGAAATTTAAATAAAGAACATTGGCGCAGGTTTTTGCGAAGTTGACAGAATTTGGACAGAGGTCCGCATTGGTTTTGCCCAAATTGGTTATTCAGATCCACCGCCAGCCAGACTAAGCCTCTCGAAGCGTTGAAAAAAAAAACTCGTCCGTACCGCCAATAGCAGCGGCGAGAGAAAAAAATTCAAGAAACAAACAACAAAAGTTCCTAAGTCCTTAATGAGTGAAATCTCCTTATAAGGACTCCTTCAGTAGCACGTAGTTGAGAAAAAAGTGAAAACATTTTCTTATAAGGATTTTAAAATGACTTGGCATGTGGCCTCTCCTGAGCGGCGATGTGCACATACGAATATGTGTATACCAAGAAACACAGGGGCAGGCATACGCTCTCGTGAATCCTTACATCACAACACAATCTATTCCCCACCCCTGATCTGTGTTGCAGCCCCAGCGAGTCTTGTCATTATTGCTTTTCATCGCTTTAGTTCGCTTCTGTGGCTCTGTAACGGGTGGAAGAGAAGGGGAACAAAAAAACAAAAAACCTTCCAATGTACGAGCACGTGAATGAGTTAAGGAGGGATGTCAATTCCATTTTGTGGTGATACAACGATGATTTTCATCTCAGGACATTCTATTAGGCATGTCGGAGGAGCAGGAGATGGAAAAGAAAAACACACAACACACGAATGAGCATGTGTACGGAGCACATGAACTGACAAAAGCTCGATCCTGCGTAAGAATCAAGAGCCTGTAGGGGTCTGCAGGAGCGTCGGAATGTGTGTGGTTGTCTAAATAAAAACAAAAAAATCACGTCCACTGTGGAGTGAAGAGGGAATCTTTTTCCTGGGAAATCGTAGCTTCAGGTCCACCCGCCCATTTGTAAGAAGATTCAATCGGAAGTTGTTCCGAACCCCTTCGCAACCGAGCAACACACCGTCATCAGATCATCCCCATCGGGAATTTAATTCAATTTCGTACACCCAATCCTCTGTGTGAGTACCGGTGCTTAGCACTTCCTCGCCATTTGAATAATTAGAAGGGATCCTGTTTGGGTGCTCTTGGCTTTGCTTGAATTTTTCCTCCACTTCAGCAGACTCCTTGTGGACGCACTACGTCAGCTTTCAAGCACACAGTAATGGCAGTGATGAGAAAATGAAAGGATTTTCGTGTGTCAGTGTCAATCCGCTCTCGGATAATGCACTCCTGTGTATGTCCGCACAAGAATCACTCAGTGGATTGTGTTAGTCTCGACCGGAACTACAGATGGAAGGAGAAGGTGGTGTGCCGAGTGGTTTTAACTTGGCCGAAGGACATCGAATGTGTCCCTGACCAGGGATTACGAATGAAACGAACTGCCAGGGCGCGTGTATTTTTAGACAAATTCTAAGAATTTCAATCTTGCTTGGGCACGGTGTGAGGCGATTTCTCAAGCAGACTTTCTGAAGTTACGGAGAATGGGAGTTCCTTTGAGCGAGCAAATAAGGTGCATGCATGCGTGCCATATCTACGGATGTGGGAGCAATTACAAAAGCCTGTCATTGAAGTGATTGGATATGGGCTGAGCATCGTACTGTCATGAGATTGATTCCCACTACGAAAATTGGATATTTTATGTTGTTTGGAAGCTCTGGGAGTGTACACAGTGGGAATGTTTAACGAATAAAGGCTCTTATGAGATAAAGGACATTTCATTTGTTTGTTAAATATTTTGATAAACTAGTAATTGAACAAACGGATTACAGCGCGACACTTGTTTTTTAAGTCTTATGCCGAAAAAAATAAACGTAACCGTTCGCACGCAAGCTAATAGTTGAGAAATCGAACTCAAGGAAACAAAACAACAAAAGTTTAGAATTTTGAAGTTTATAAATGCAAAACCAAACATCCACCGGTTGACATTCGTTGCTTTAAAAAAAATAGGTAAACAGCAAAACCAACTTCAAAGCGGATTATTCAAGCACCTCTCAACTTTCTCCAAGAAGTTCGCGTTAAGTAAACGAAAGATACATTGATGATTGACCAGAACTTGTGATGTTCTCGATCCCTCAAATTCGTTCCTGAAATTCCAGACGGTGTTAGCGCGCGACCACCGCCAATAAAGCTTCTGATACTCGCTCTGTTTCTATGAAATTGACTTTTCTTCTATTGCCTCATCCGCATTGACTTGTAGTCAGCTTATAATTAATCCTTTCACTCGGCGCGAATAAAGTCATCCCTGCCGCCGCTCAGCTTTCCTTCGTAACTTAATCCATCAAAGTAACCACTCATTAGCCTTGTTTCAAGTCAGAAAGCCTGACTTCGTTAGCGAGGGTCGGGCGGAATTCCTGGAACTTCAATGAAGTAATCCTTCTCCCGTCAGCTGGTTTAACTGTGTCCCTCCAGTCGCGAATATTTTCAAACGTCTCAGCCAAAGCTACACAAACTGACACAGAGTGTGAAACTAACAAGCATGGGGACAAGTTCCCGCCCAGAGAGGCATCATTCCACAGCTGATGTATGGCTGGTGTCGTAAATGCGTCGTAAAACGAAGCAATCACTGCGGACGTGAAATGTGAGATGCGAGATCGAGTGTGGCCGCACCTTAGCGTGGTGGGTGTTCCACCAACACACTGAGACATCGCCGCTTGTGGGAACGGTGGACAAAATAAAAACGAAAAACAAAAATGAACACCATCAACAAAGTATCTAACAAGGGTTTTTTTGGGGGGGTTTACTGGGGTCTTATGAGTTTCCTTTTTTGGCTTTCATTTTCCGCTCGATGGTTAGTTGGTAGTCACACGCCCACATACACGAAGTTCCGTGAATCCTGTGCGTTCTGTGGCCGTGATTTCGGTTTTCGAATAAACCTCAAATGGAATAGCTTAATAATAACAGGCAAAATTGTTTACCAATAATTCGCCATCCCTCCCGCCCGGATCGTGATGATGATGGCCAGCCAATGGGTGGGGATTCTGACCGGAAGCTTGTTTATTCCTAATCGAATGGTCCACACTAATGGCCAATTCGTTGGGTTTCCCGCCTCGGGTGACACACAGGCTCTTGGTGTGTTGTTTGGATAAAGGCGAAGCCGTATGTTCTTGTGGCCATTAAGTTTGTGTTTACCATGTCGGCGGGTGGCGGGTGGCGATGGGAGTGATGACGGCAAATGATGCATCTCCTTATGTTTAACGTGTACCTGAGCGTCCTTAACTTTTTGACTTCGCAAAGCTGGATGTCTTAGAAGTGCTCGATCTGCAATGAATAAAGGAAGAAACGAAGGACAGCCAAAAGGAAGATTATTTCCCCGATTAAAAATAAGAGGTAGAAGCGCAAATCTGCGTCGCCACCACGAACTTATGCATGTTTGATGTGTCTATAAGCTCTGACAGAGTTTGAGAAAAAATTGAATTTAAGCCTTGGCCAAGCGAATTTAGAATGAAGTGGAATTTAAGTACGCAAGCGCTCCATTTACCAGGTATACCGGTATGAATTGTTTTTGAAAATAAAATACTAACTGTTAATGGAGAAGTAAAAACATATTATTCAAAGTATAGGCCACTATTTTCTACACATTTTGACTACCCTTCTGGGAATTTGTGAATACCACGCCAATAAAATTGTTCGTCTTTTAAAGCAAACCAATCAGACACCCAATTTTAGACCTCCTCGTAGGAATCAAAGTGCTGCTCAGCTAATGCGTGTCCCATCGGTGAAAACAAATGGTAGTCGAAAGGAGCCAAGTCTGGTGAATACGGCGGGTGGGGTAGCTGCTCCCAGCCAAGTGTTTTGATTGTATCCTGAACCGGTTTTGCTTTGTGTGCAGGTGCATAGTCATGGAGCAAAATTACTTTGCCGTGTCTTCTGGCCCATTCTGGTCGTTTCTCGTTCAATGCATGGTTCAAATTGATCTTTTGTTGTCGTTAGTGATCAGTATTAACGGTTTTACCAGGTATCGGGATCTCGCATTACAGCACACCTTTCTGGTCCCACCAAACACACAGCATAATCTTCTTGCCGAATCGATCTGGTTTTGTAGTCGATGTTGATGGTTGTCCCAGATTAGCCCATGACTTTTTCCATTAAGGATTCTTAAAATAAATCCATTTTTCATCGCCATTAACAATCCGATGCAAAACCGATTTTTTTCGTGTCTTTGAAGCAAAATTTCACAAGTGTTTCTTCGGTTTTCCATCTGTCTTTTATTCAATTCATGTGGCACCCATTTTCCACACTCTTGGATCTTTCCCATAGCTTTTAAATTGTCAGAAATTGTTTGTTGTGAAACATTTAACATTGCTGCCATTTGCTTTTAACTCAAAGTGTCATCTCCATCCAATATCGTTTGCAATTCGGCGTTTTCAAACTTTTTTGTTGGTCTTCCACGTTCTTCATTTCTCATCAAAATCATTATTTCTGAACAGTTGAAACCATCTTTTGCATGTTGTTTCTGATATAGAATGATCACCATATGCCTCGACAAGCATTCGATGCGACTCTACAGCAATTTTCTTCAAATGAAAACAAAAAATTAATGCTTTCCGCAAATCATCACTTTTTGGTACAAAATTAGACATTTTTAAAACGATGAAAAAACATGATGTTGCCTGTTCAATGACTTGATATATACTAAATATTTTTGACAGATATCATAGCAAACAAATAAAACAAATAAGTGCTCGTTCACAACAAATGTTCCCTGTCGAGACATTTGTATCTTGACGCTCACTTCATACCGGTATACCTGTAATAGTCATCATCGTCATCAATATCTTCTTTACCACATATGCTAAACGACCCATTTCGTGGGAGCCACGTACCCATGACAACCCTTCCGGCCGCTTCTCATCGACTGTAACTCATCAGGAGCTATTCTCAAGCAAAGCCAGGGGAGTTTATAGATTTTATCCAACCACCGGCCGAGAGGTCGCCTGCCTGATGGAACTGCCTTGGAAGTCGTGATCAAAGAGACGTTCAAACTACGTAGCGAAACCAACAAAATAAAGCTGTTTCCTTCTGAAGAAGTAGCTACTTAACACTGAGTTTCTCCCATTCCATTGCTTTTTTCAGCCTATTTGGTGATTAGCTCCCACAACGGCATGGAGAAATCTCATCTCAGCACTTTGTGTTCGCGATCTTATTCCTTCGGTCAATACCCAAATTTCATGACCAAAGATGAGAGTTGGAACAAACACTGAGCTAAAACCGCTAAATTGGCCTTGACACCAAGTTTGGTCTTCTTTATTACTCATCTACCAAGCTGGTTCGAAATTGATCCAGCCTTACCAATCCTTCAAGAAATCTCTGTGTTGCTCCTTCCATCACTTATGAAAAAGACACTGGGATACTTAAACTTCTCCACCTATTTCAGTGGGAGTGCAGTGGACAGGTGTTTTGGGAATTACCATTACTTGTCTACGATCACCTTCAATCCAGCATCGGTATACAAACCTATCCAGTGGGAATATGTGAGGACAACTAAGTCATCTGCGAAAAGACTTAGTTATGCGCTGTAGTTCAAGATTGAAATGCAAGATGAAGAACGAGTAAGAACATAAGAACTTGTACTAAGCTTATCATTAAGTAATTTAAGCTTTATGGGTGGTACATTTACATTAAAAGCATCTGCTTCACCCTTAAGTCATTTGTAGAGCGAAGGTTGCCTTTTATATTTCGGGATTGGACAACCCTAGTGTTGCAATGTAGCAACTGCCAGCTCGATCGTAAAGTTCGACAGTTTTGAGGTTATACGTACTCAGAACTTTTTGACAGACGTGCGCTATTTATGTTGCCTACAGCAACCTTAAAGATTCATCTCGCCCAAAAAATTCAATTAAATCGTGAAAATTTTCGCGCGATTATTTTTTACAACTTTCGATGTGGATTAATTCAACAACAGTGCATCGATGAACTCAATTCAATTTTTGGCGGCGAAGCTCCATCAAGGATCAGTGTTTATCGAAGATATGGTGAATTCAACCGAGGTCGTAGTTCACTCCAAGAAGAATTTCGTGAAGGTCGTCCAAAATCAGTTGTTGTTCCGGAATCTATTGATGCCGTGCGCCAACTGATATTGCAAGATCGTCATGTGACCTATCGTGAGATTGAGACAACCTTGTTCGTGTTGGATGCCACACAATTTGTCAGTCGCTCAAAAAAAGGCTCGTGTCGATTGGTCAAAAGAAATGATCCAAAAATACGATCGCGGCGCCTGTTTTTAGGAAAAACTGGACATGTCGCAACCGTACCACCAGAACAACGCAGAACAGTCAATTCTGAGTGGTACACAACCAGTTGTTTGCCAGTTGTCTTCCAAGAAATCAGGAAAACCAACCACCGAAGACGGATCACTCTTCACCACGACAATGCGATCTCTCACACATTGGCTCAAACAACTGAATTTTTGAGCACTCAAAATATCGATCGCCGTATAATCCTGACTTGGCTCTGAATAATTTTTTTTTATTCTCGTACATAAAAAATAAAATGAGAGGTTAACGTTTTTCGACACCTGAAGAAGCGGTTGATGCGTTCAGAATGCATGTTTTGGAAATACCTCAAGTGGCAAAAGTGCCTCGAATTTTTGTTCTCTAATCCCGAAATATAAAAGGCAACCCTCGTATGAAGTGTGAATTTTGTAAATGGTTCAAGTCAAGTCAAGTTTAGGGCATAACACCTAATTTTTGTTCTGATGCTATACGCAAAAATGTACACTTCTGAATTCTGCTTTTACCAACTGCATAGTCGGAGTTGGTTACTGAATGTCCGTGATTGTTATGAGAGGGCAATTCCAAGTTGATGTGAGCAATGTTCGTGGGCTTAGTGCAAATATCTTTCCTGCGTACGTTCACCTCTCAAACTAAAAAAACAGCTCTCATGAAGCAAAGTGAAACACAAGTAGGTGAGAATACCGACTTGTAGGATTTGAAGCTGCCTGGATATAGCCTAATGCCTTTATTTTTCCCACATCGCAGTCTCGCTACATAGTGATGTGGGAAGTGATTTCCGTGCGTAGTGATGTTGCTGATGATTTACGTGCGTAGTGATGTTGCTTACCAACTTCAACCACAATACGGACACTGTTCCAATCCGGAATTTGATTTTCTGTGGTTAAAACTCCATGTTCGAAAGCAGTTATTTTACTACTGCTTTATTTACAGAAGTCCAAACCTATATAACAACTCAACTTTCAATGAGTTCCGATTCCATCACAAGAATACCTGAATCCAATCAATCAATCGTTATTGTGGGCGATTTCAATGTACACAATTCTTTTTGGCCTCAACATTCAGACCAGACAACACTCGAAGGAAGGTATGTGGAAATCTTTGCCGAGGTAAACAATTTGTGGCCGCCGTGGCGTAGTGGAGTGCGACGCTCACACGCCGAAAGGTTCGATTCCCAGCTGAACACCTCGAATTTTTCACGGCTACATCTCTTTCGAACTGCTGACAACACTCAAAGAGTAATAACCATCTAAGAAAGCTTCTCAAACTTCGCCGTTCGGAGTCGGCAAAAATCTGTACGTCCTTTCTACTCGCGCACAACACAAGTAGTTGATGAGCAAGGTAGGGCCTGGTCCCACTGTGGACTGTCGCCCCAACAATTATTATTAAACAATTTCACCCAGCAGCACCTAACACGGATACCTAACATTGCAGATCATACCGCCAACACCTTTCATAGTTTTCCTCCAAACGTTATTTAAATCGTTGATTTAGAAATTATTACACAAAACACGACTGTTTTTTCAGTAGTAAGGTATTGTTAACCATATCTCTGAGCAAGCTAGAGCACAAAGAATATTGTCAAAACACTGTTTAACAATGCAAGAAATAAGAATATCTATCTATCTATCTACCGCCAACACCTTGGACCTATTTCTCACATCTCATCCTGTGAAACACTCAGTTCACATACTGTTGCCTCTAAGCTCATCAGACCACTGTGTCGTATCAGCCAATTTTCCGTACTCGTCCCAATCAGTTAGATATCAAATCCTTAAAAGAAGAGTCTGGCTCTACGAGAAAGCAAACTAGAGTGGCCTAAACAACTTTTTTAGGGATTTGAACTGGTCACTATGATTCCTCGATAGTGATTGTTAAATTCTTCTATGATCAAAAGTTGAGGCGAAAAGTGCTGCAATGTCCCAAGGGCAGCAAAAATTTTTGGTCATTCGTAGAAAACCTAAATACTTCCGCCCGTCTTCAATTCCAACGCTCATTTGCAATGACATTCCAGCTGTCAGCTTTTTGAACAAAACAAATCTGTTAGCTAAACATTTTGCAGCCACCTTAATGCTTCCAGATTGCGCTTTGTCCGTGCCTGTACTCGAGAGCGTAAATTTTTCCATGCTACAAGTCCACTTTTGCACTCGTACAGTTGCAAGAGTACTTAAAGATTTAAACGTGCATAATCCAGCTTGTCCGGATGGTATTCCCCCGTTCCTCTGAAGAAGTGTTCTTTTACTCTGGCAAAACCACTGCGTAAGCTTTTCCATTTGTTGTACTCTTTAGTGCTCTCACCGAGTTAGTAGAAAACAGCATTTGTCCAGGCCGTCCCTAAAATGGGCAAACCATCATCACCCACCTCCTACCGACCCATAGCCCTTGCATCCCTACTTTCCAAGATCATGGAAACGCTGATAAATCGTCAGCTTATGAAATATCTTAAAACCCGGAAGCTTCTTAATGACCGGCATTACGGCTTCCGCAGCAACAGGTCCACTGGTGATTTGACGGCATATCTCACCGAAAAATAAAAACAATCTTTGCACAATGTAGAAGAAAGCAAGGTCGTAGCCCTTATTATTTCAAACAGATTTGACAGATTCTGGCGTCATGCTCTCTTGTCGAAAATGCGTGCATTTGGCGTCGATGAGTCTCTTCTTCAATGAATTAGAAATTACCTTTCGAACCGTTCAGTACAAGTTCTACTGGATGGGTTCAAGTCTGATATTCACCATATTAATGTAGGAATGTACATCACATCGCAGCCGATTGACGAGACAGGACAGTTAACTAAACAGAACTGAAATACACAACAACAAGATAAACAGACGTACGAACGCATAAGGCGACGATACGACGACAGAACAATTGTGCAACCCAACCGAGTACGCAATGGAGAACCAATGAAAAAACCGAACACACACACGTATGCACGCACGAGAACAAACAAAACGACCACAACCCATGAGCCAGCAGCCAAGATTCATTCGGTAGTCAGTCGTTAAACTGGGAAGATCGTGTAATTGTTTATAAAGTATAGTAAGCAAAATTGCGAAGTGTTTTCTTTAGTGAATTTTGAATAAATCCCACATTAATGGTGTACCCCAGGGCTCCGACTTGTCTCCGACACTCTTCCTTATTTTTATAAACGATCTTTTGTCTGTCACTTTTAATCCAATTGATTCCTTCGCTGGTGACAGCACCCTCAGTACTTCGTATTCGTTCATCGACTCTCGGCCCTCCTTTTTGGCTATAGACTTGGAACGGCAGCGTATGTTAAGCTCATTACATTCCGATCTTGACAGCATAATCGATTGGCGCAAAAAGAATAGAGCGGAATTCAATGCTTCTAAAGCTCAGTGCTGTCTACTGTCACTCAAGCGATCAAAATAACTAGTCATTATCGATCAATGGCTCCTGCGTTGTTGAAACTAAACGAGTTTCCATCTTCGGTATGTGTATCAACTCAACAAGTTGGGATGATCACATATTCGATATCGCCAAAAATGTAGCGAAATGTCTAGCGATGTAAGAAATTTTTGTTCCCTCTGACCTGGTAAGAATATATAAACGTATACCCGCCCAAAGCTTGAGTATAACGCTCCTATCTGGTCTGGTGCTCCTTAGACCTCTCTGCACCTACTAGATAGAATACAACAGCGAGCGATAAGACTTATTGGTGATAATAATTCTGCGAAGCCAATCGACTCGCTTGGACATCGACGAAATGTTGCGTCTCTAATAGAGACTTTCTATCACTATTTTGTCGCTATTTCAACAAAAAACTGCTCTAAAGAGTTAGCCAGCTGCATTCCTTCCCTTCAAGAATTCACACGCAATATTTAACTCGCTAGGAATGCTCACCCGTTCACCCTTAAGCCCACTTTCGGACGTAAAGTTAAGTTTAGAGACTCGTCCTTCAACCGCACCACACAAAAGTGGAATGCTCTTCTCAGCCCTTCCCCCATTACATTCCACAGGCACTTATAATCAATGTGCATCAATACCTCCTTTCCCTTTCTTCCATTATACCTTCGACCCGTGCTGTAACTTAATTCCAGTCACTTAAGAATATAAACAATCCCTTTAGTGCGCGCCAATTATAAACAAAAAAAAACATCGGCTGAGTATCCAAAACTCAGGGCGTCTAGGCCGTGCTCAGTAGACGTGCCATTACCACAAATACCTCAGCAGGATAAACATGTTCTCCACCAGTTGAACGCATTGACTCTCAAACATAAGAAATTGGAAGAGTTCTTTGACCATTTCGTATGCAGCTCTTTTCCACATCCCACATCATTTTCGAGATCCTATCCCATCCCATTGTGATCCATCAAACACCCAAAACATGTTGATTCTCATTCGGGATACCTTTTCCGTTTACTACCTCATTGCGACTTCGATTTCGCTTCATCTGAAGCCTATCCCAGTACCGAAATTCCGTAAAAGTATAAATTTGCGTTGGGAACGAATCGTCGCCGGTCGTAGCGCGTCGTCATCGTCTTCACATCCCTCCTGTGCCGCCTTGTGCGCAGTACAAAAATACAACCCAAATGAAAGGGGGGGAGGAGGGGGAACAACGAGATGGTGAAAATAATTTAAATTCCATGGAAATGTAAGCGTTTCCAGCTGTGGGCACCCCAGGCCCGGACAAGCTGAAAGTATTTCATTTCGAAATCTTATTACAAGTGGCAGTGATTGAAACAAATAATTGTTTTCGAAAGCCCGCGACGAGCAATCAATAACCAGTAATCGGGATGGAATTTTTTTTTCAATTTGGCGCGCAAATACATCGGCAAACAAAAGAAGAACGTGGAGGGGATGCCGTTGGAAAAGTGTTGTACGACCACGACTAGCAGGTAATGTATGGATTCGGGTGGAGGAAGAAGAGAGCTGCAATTAGGGTTTGTTTACGTTTACAAAAAAACAAACTTAAGCCCCAACTGTGTGCGGCTTCAAGGTGTGCGCGTGGTGGAGTTAACTGAAGGTTGGGGATACTTTTCATTGGCGCAGACACCAGACAGTGTGTGGATTCGAATTTATTTAACCTGTTGGAGCAGGACGAGACGCAAGATAAAGACGCACCCCATTGATCGCGGTGGTGTCTGCCAGATTGTGAGCTCAAGAAATATTCAAGTGCACGGACAAATTGGAACTTTGGTGAATAAATCAGCGACAACTACAAACTTGATGCGGCATGAAAGGTGGAAAATTTTGATAATTGCAAAAAGACTGACATTGAATCGAAACTCATTTTGGAGTCAAGTGATTTTTAGCATCATTTTATTGGATTAAATAATATCTTCTGTGTAACGGAAGAAACAACTCAATAAAATACAGTGCTGTGGAAAGCGAGAATTAATTATTGCATGGGCCGTTCAAGCAAATAAGAAATTGTTCACGTTATCCAGGAGGCTTTCTTGTACATTGATTACATTTCTACAGTAGTTTTGTTGATTTGTATTGACATTCAATGTCCATTCTTTTATTTCGTTAAAAAAAATCCTAAGTACTAGTCTGTTTTCTTTACTTGTAGTACTATGTTTACGGCCGCAAATTGTTTTCTTTTTCCACAGTGAACATTTTGCAGCCAGCTCAACGCTTTCAGATTGCGCTTTGTCCGCGCCTGTACTCGAGAGCGTAAATTTTTCCATGCTAACAGTCCATTTTCGCACTCGTACAGATGCAAGAGTACTTAAAGACTTAAACGTGCATAACTCCGCTTGTCCGAATGGTATCCCCCTGTTCTGCTGAAGAGGTGTTCTTCTACGCTGGCAAAACCATTGCTTAATTCTTTTCCATTTGTCCTACTCTTTAGTGCTCTCACCGAGTTAGTGGAAAACAGCAATTGTCCAGCCCGTCCCTAAAAAGAGCGAACTATCATCAGCCCCCTGCTACTAGTATGGCGTGCGATGCTCACACGTCGAAGGTTCAGGTTCGATTCTCGGCTAAACGTCTTTAACATTTTGCGACTACACCTTTTTGAAGCTGCTGACGACACTCAGAAAATAGTAACTGTCTAAGCAAAAGCTTTCTAAAATTCGCCGTTCGGAGTTGCCAAACAACTGTACAGTGAGTGTCATTATTAGTCTTTGATTAACAATATTTTATTAAATTATACAAATTATACTTCTTCTTCTTCTTCGGATGGCGCTACAGTCCGGGGTGGACCTGGGCCTCAACCAACATGCCTCTCTAGCCAGCACGATTTTTCGCCAGCTGTCTCCAGTTGCGCACTCCAAGTTGGTTGAGGTCCTTTTCCACTTGTGTGCGCCATATCAGTCTAGGACGTCCTCTGTTGCGTTGTCCCTGTGGTTCGGATTCGAAAACTCTTCAGGCCGGAGCAGTGCTGTCCATGCGCTCTACATGGCCTAGCCACCTTAAGCGTTGTATCCGTAGACTCTTGACTAGGCTCATGCCGCCGTACAGCCCATACAGTTCGTGGTTGAATCTTCTCCTCCAGATGCCATCAACGCAAACAATCAATTGCCTCTTGAGCCCAAAGAAACAGCTATTGGCAAGAGTGATTCTGCGCTTGATTTCGGTACTGATGTTGTTGTCCCTATTCACACAAATAAACAAAATTCATACAAATTATACAAATAATACAAAAATAATAATAATAATTGTTGGCGCTACAGTCCAAAGAGGACTAGCTTGCTCATCAACTACTCGTGTTGTGCGCGCTACTGTTCTCTCACGAGAAGAAGGGACCTACAGTTTTTTGCCGACTTCGAACGGCGAGATTTGAGAAGCAGCTATTACTCTTTGAGTGTTGTCAGCAGCTCGAAAGAGGTGGTGCCGTGAAAAATTCCAAAAATTGGTGTTGAGCTGGGAGTCGAACCTAGACCCTTCGACGTGTGAGCGTCGCACTCTACCCACTACGCCACGGCGACCACAATACAAAAATATTGATTTTTAATTCTATATTTCTATAAATATATTGAATATTAGGGTCCCACATATAAGCGTTCCTTGAATATTCGGTTTTTATTGCTTCGGACAGCGCTTCGGAATTTAATCTTTTTATTTGAATATAAGTTCCAGAGAATCAATAACGTTCCAAACGAAAAAAAGAAAACTGGCTTAAAAAGAAATAAGTCGTAAGGAAAAGAAATCAACAAAAGAAAAGCGAAATTTAGTAATTATGCACCTTGAAAGCGAGAAAACTCACAAAGAAATAGCGAACATTTTAGATATGAAGCCAAATAGACCTGGAGATATTGTACGCCGTTATAAAAGTTAGGTTAGAATAAAGTTAATAAAACAATTGGGCCACCTAAAAAATTAACCTGCAAAGAGGAGCGGCTAATTGTGCGAAAGATCAAACGTAATCCCCGTTTGAGTGCACCGAAAATTGTTAAAAAAGCCGAGAGTGAATGTGAAAAACTAATGTCGGCAACTACTGTGCGTCGTACAATAAAAGCTAGCGGTTATAATAGACGTGTAGCGCGGAAAAAGCAATTTGTAAGGGCTCTTAACCCAAAAATTTGGGTAAATTATATAAGAACATAAAAATAAAGAAGACATTTAGTGATCTTTGCAGATGAAAGCAAATTTAGTCTGTTTGGGAACGGAAGAGTTGTGATATGGAAGAAGCCAAATGAGGAGCTTAGGAGCTACAATATTAAGCCAACCGTGAATCAAGGAGGAGGGCACGTAATGGCATGGGGCTGTATTTCGTCCAAAGGTGTGGAAAATTTAATTTTCACTGACGGGACCATGAAAAGGGAATATTACCAAAACCTGTTCAGACAAAACCTTAGACAGAGTGCTGAAAAATGGGTATTTTGGACACATTTAAATATTACCAGGATAATAATTCAAAGCCATCGCGCAAACAATTGTTATTATTATTGATCCAAAGTACAAGGCCCATATTATTCGTGAATGTCTTATCTATAATAATATTATAATAATTGTTGTTGCGCGATATTCTACAGGGGGACCAGGGCCTAGCTTACTTATCAACTACTCCTGTTATGCGCCCTAAAGTTCTTTACGAGTAGAAGGGACCTATAGTTTGTTGCCGACTCCGAACGGCGAAGTTTGAGAAGCTTTCTTTGACAGTTATTATTCTTTGAGTGTTGTCAGCACTCAAAAGAGGTGTTGGAATGAAAAATTCGAGGTGTTTAACCGGGAATCGAACCTAGACCCTTCGGCGTGTGAGCGTCGCACTGTACCCGCTAGGCCACGGCGGCCACGGATAATAAATAACAAATATATTAAAAGCAAAATTAAGAACTTCTTTGTATCGTTTTTTAATTGCAAATTTCACAATCAACTGTCAATTAAATTATATATACGAGTATTTTGGATGGTGAGACAGTCCGCAAAGGACTAGTGCTTAGACTGCCCATCAATTTCTGGGATGGTGCTCTATTGCTCTCCCAAATAGAAGGAACCCAATCCGATTCCGAACGGCGCTATCACCCTTTAAGTGTTATCAGCATCTTGAAATAAGTGGTGCCGTGAAAAATGCGAGCTGCTCTGTTCGGAAATTGAACCTGCAACTTTCGGCGAGTGAGTGTCGCCCTCTACTCTTACACGCCACGGCGGCTACTCAATTTTCAATTTAATTGTCAGCTTTAAAATTAATAAATAATATTTAAAATATATCCCCTTTATTCAAAATACAGTATTCTTTGAAAACAGTAACAGTGTTTTCTACTATTTCAAAGTGACGTTATGTGAAGTGATCTCTATAGAGCTTTATCAGTGTGCAGCTGTCGCCACGCAAATCTCAACGAAAACCGGTCTATATCTAAATCGGATAGCAATGGAAGCTCAATGCTACTTAAGACGTTCAATATGAGCGTTACACTTTGAGGACAGATAGAAAAAAATTTAAAAAATAAATTAGAAAGAAATAATTCAGGGAAAATGGCTCGATGTAATAGTAGAAAATTTATTACGTTACTTGACATGTATGCAGAATTAACAAAAAGCTCCGGGAAATGATGCCATCTGCATCTGTGCTTCCTCAAGGCCATCTTTCGATTAAAAAGAAGTTTATTTTCGTTCAACTTGCAACTCGCGCTGGAGCATTGAAGTCCTGGCGACATTATTTTCCGGATTTGTCGCCTAATGGGATAAAACCAAGAGTCCAGCTGCTCCGTTTGAACAAAGTCCTTAAACCTACCCTATGTCTAAGACTGGCTTTGGTTAGAAAATAAGCCCAGGATGGAATGTACTCAGGTTTTCACCAACGACTCCAGGAGGATGGAAAACAAAAATATTAGACTTTGCACCTCGCTAGGTAACTTCGCGTTGGTCTTCTAATCGGAAACTTGTGGGATCCTAATGGCCAAACAGGTGAAAGCGACGAATAGCCTGTGTTTTGAGCGATAACCAAGCTGTGAGCAACTTCAAAGCAGACATTAAGCCTTTACCTTGGCCTAACTCAAGGTTAAGGCTTAATGTCTGCTCTTAAATTGCTCAGCAGACTAAATTCGTTACGACTTTTCTGGGTTCCGGGACACCATGAGAAATGAGATTGTAGATGAAGTTTCAAGGCGAGAACCAAAACCGACATTCATAAACTTCGAACCCACCTTGGATCTGCCCGCAGGATCCTCGGGCAGGGCTTTCCACGACAGCTGGATCACAAGTGGAGATGGAATGACTCTCTAGAATGCAGGTTGACCAAGTACATGTTCGCACACGCTAGGAAGACATCCGCAGCATTCAATTTATCTGTAGACAGGAAAGACAGTAGGCACCTTGTTGGCGTACTTACGCAACACTTCACATTCCTGTAACACTTAAATTTGCTTTCAATTAGTGATGAAATTCTTTGCTACTCCTGTGAATGAGGTGAAGACACTGCAGACCACTTGTTCTGTCAATGTCTCGTCTTTCCTTAGTTCAGGTGGTGTCTGTTCGGTGCTGATGTGCTTGGAGCTGTAACCCTATACTCTAAAACAGAACTGCTTGTTTAGTTTAAAGTATACAATGTTTTTTTATTTATCTTAATCCAGTTTCTTACATGCTAGACAAAAATACTCAAAACTATCTTACCAAAGTAATCTATTGATCCTAATTCTCGTACATTCAATTCGCCGTGGTGCACCTTTTCCTTTAATTTCGTATTTTTTTCATTTTTATGTATTTTTTTTTTCATTTTTGTTTATAAAATGCCTTAAAACTACCTTAACCCACGTGAGTTGGTTTTACTAACCCAACTACCCCGTCATATGCCTTAAGAAGTTAGCGGCATCGAAGGCTGGTTCTGGTGCAGCTACCAATAAAAACGTCTTTCCTTTACAGACACCACTCGCGAGCAGAAATCACTCTACTGAACCATAGGCATTCCTCGTGGCTGCGAGCGACGTCCGGCTCGTATTGAAGTCGCCTTTCTACTGTTCGACGTACGACATGGTAGATAAGAGAGATGTCTTCCCTATCGCGTATCAAGCCCTTTGTGTCCAAGTAGAGGAAATCCCAGACATCAAACTGTTAGTTGAAGTCATGCCTCGAGCAGTGTGACTCAAATTAATAATAAAATTATCTATCCGTATAAGGTTTGCCTCGTTGTACAGGACCACGTTGGGATAGAATTTCTGTATTCAAATACTGGTGTTCCGTATAAACGAAGACAGGCCCGAAGGCACTGCCTTTCGAACACCCTCATCTTTTCTATTTGAAAAGGACTCACGTTGAACCACACAGGACAACCATATCGGCCGGATGAGGGCCATGTAGCAGTTTATCTTCACTCTGGTGTCAAGTTGACTGCTGTAAAACAGTCCTCTTGCCATAGCGAAGGCATTCTTAGCTCTAGTCAGAACAATATCTACATGGATACCATCATATATGTAGATATTGGTCCAACCAGATGCCTAGATATCTAACTACACTTTTCACGATAAATGACCGCCCCAGTGGGTCAACTGTGCCGAACTTGCGCCAATTCGTTTTCGTGTCCCTTGAAGCTCTGGTAAACGGGGTTCCGAAAAGGATAGTTTCACACTTCTGCCAGTTGATTTTTAACTTCCAACCGTTGGTGTCGAATGCCTTTTCCATTTCCCTGTGCACTGTGTTTTATTTCTATTCCACTGAATGTCGGAAACTAATTTAGACGCGGCATGAATGGTGTCGTACCCCGCCCTGAAGTAAAATTGGTTTTCCGGAATTAATTGTTTTTCCTCAACTCATTCTTTCAGAGCTCTAATGACTATCTTCTCGAATACCTTGCTTATGCACGGAAGAAGACTTATAGAACAGAGATTCGTCGAGATGGAGGTATCCTTGCCCCGTTTTGGAATGGGGTGTACCACAACTGTTTTACAATGCGCCGGGTAATATGCATTACTCAGCGCATTGTTGAACAGAGTATACGTCCACCGCCTCAGAGGGAAGATTGCGCAGAACAATATTTAGTATCCCATCTATTCCCACTGACTTCTTCTTTTTCAGTGAGTTGAAGATACCTTAGAGTTCGTCTTTAGTAATAAGGATGGAGTTGTTTCCATCATCGGCGACGACATTATTTGCCGGAAGATCATCACTGAACCTGGCAAAACCAGGGACAGAACTGCTTGTTGGTATACCTTGATTGCCATAGGATTTTAACTTAAACATCATTTTTCATTTCCATATCGTTAGTTTCACCTTTATTTCTCCATGGTTCCCTTGGCTGTACCATAGTCACCCTTTTTAAGGCCACGCAACGTGTTTAGAAGAGCAGGAATGGTTAGCAGCCTTGTACGTGTAATCTGTGCAACTATTTTAGATCTCATGCAAAATATCGATTTCCTGGCAAACAGTGGGGACTCAAATGAAGCACAATTTCATCTGAAAATTTCACATCTCATGATTTCAGTCAAACGCTGCACATATTTCAAATAAAGTCGACTTAAAATATGTGGAACGCAAGTGAAACAAGCAAATCAGCAAAAATTCAAGGATTGACTCCCCGAAATTCCATCAAATAGTTGCCGTTCCACTACCAAGTCAAACGCGCCCCCCTTCCTGCGTGTCTGGGTCTCGTCTCTGTAATCACTGCCACACCCAACACTGCAGACTCAATGTATCGGAAATTGTTTTTGAAACGCTTCTAGTGGAATTCATTTGCAAGGATAGAGTAAATACAAATAGCAGGTGCCTTCCTTGTGCCAAGGCAGCAGTTTTCTTCCCCCTATGGAGTGGCGTTCGTGTGCGCTTTAATCCCCCATTGCAGGCAACCGCAAGCTCCATCGCAAGCAGCCTCTTAACTGACGATTCATATCCTTGTTACAACTGTTGGCAGAAGACTTCAAGCGAATGCCAGTGATGAGCAAAAATAACAATAGTGAAAAATCGATTTCAATAAAGCGAACCTGCACGGGATGCGCTGTGCTCCGTCTCCTGCGATCCGTACGCCTGCCCTAGATCCTAGTTCACGTGCACCAGAGCTCGGACTGCATCTCGTGTATATTACGGTACCACGGAATGACTGTGCGTGTGCGAGTGTCTGTGGTTTTCAAACTTAATAGCCTGTCAAATCTCGTCAAAAGCCCGTCGGAGAGCAGTGGCGATCGATTGTTGAGAGGCGCAAAGAAACCGACAAAAGGCAAAAACGTGAGAAGCGAAATGAAAGGCATGCTTCCAGGATTAAACCGAACGTAAGTCCTTAATTGAGTTACGCAACAGACTAAACAATCCAACGGATTACTTCCACTGAACTGAACAAAATCAATAAGCGATGTGTTTCGGGTTAATCATCGGCAACGATGCAGGAATGAGTATGGTCACTGAGGCGGAAAGTTCCCAAGTTTGGAGCAAAGTTTTATCAACTCAGTGGCGGACAGTTGTACAGGACGTGTGCGGGATGGGACTCATTTAATCGCAGTCGGTGAGTGCCGGCGGCGTGGCTCTGATGAAGTCACACGCAACTTAACTGTCACGTCTCTGCTGGCTGGCAGGTTGAGGAGAGTCTGTATGAACTTGTACTGCCAATGGGGATATCGTCACTGTATACCATAACTCTGCAGGGTTATTTTTTCTTCCTCGGTTTTTCTGTTCGTTTTATTGGAACTTTTATTTTTCCAAGAAGCTGAAAATCACTCTTTGTTGTGGTTAAAAGCTTCTTAACCAAAGAAATCTCAAATCGAAAAATAAAAAGGATTTCTTACAAACTCTAAAGTGTAACTGTGCAGATGGAAAAATTATACTTTTCCCTATGCGGCTTAGTCTTACCCGATGTTCTTAAAGAAAATCAAAATATTTTTCGCTCTGGTTTAAGAGTTCCCTACTTTGTTCCGGAAATAAACTTTTTCAGCCGAGAGGTGAGTCTCCTTTCGTTATCTCATTTCGCAACTCGAGAGCTGACTGTCGATCACCCTGATTTTTCAATGAACAAAGGGTGGTTTTAAAGATTGTGAAATAAAACTCGATTTGTGAAAAAGATCACAATGTTTTCTTAAATGTGTTCTAGATGAAGATGACAGAACATTGAATATAATTTTAAATAATGTCTATATACATATGCGAGTATCGATCAAGGTCGGCAAAGTAGATTTTCAGCACGGTACATTCGTTTTTTTTTTCTATCTTATTATAAGAATTATTCAGTTTAAAATACAATTCTCCAATCTGAAATACCAGTATCTCTATACAGGTATACCGTTTTTTTTTTTTGGTTTTGAAAATAAAACACTAATTATTAATTGGAAAGTAAAAACATTTTATTCAAAGTATTGCCCATTGTTTTCTACACATTTTGACCACCTTTCTGGCAATTTGTGAATACTACGCCAATAAAATTGTTCGTCTTTTAAAGCAAACCAATCAGACACCAAATTTTCGACCTCCTCGTAGGAATCAAAGTGCTGCTCAGCCAATGCGTGTCCAATCGATGAAAAGAAATGGTAGTCGGAAGGAGCCAAGTCTGGTGAATACGGCGGGTGGGGTAGCTGCTCCCAGCCAAGTGTTTTAATTGTATCCTGAACCGATTTTGCTTTGTGTGCTGGTGCATTGTCATCGAACAAAATGACCTTGCCGTGTCTTCTGGCCCATTCTGGTCGTTTCTCGATCAATGCATGATTCAAATTAATCATTTGTTGTCTGTGGATAGTAGTATTGACGGTTTCACCAGGTTTTAGGAGCTCGTGGTACAGCACACCTTTCTGGTCCCACCAAACAGACAGCATTGTCTTCTTGCCGAATCGATCTGTTTAGCAGTCGATGTTGATGATTGTCCCAGATTGACCCAGGATTTTTTTCCGTTTAGGATTCTTATAATAAATCCATTTTTCATCGTCAGTAACAATCCGATGCAAAACTGATTTTCTTTCGTGTCTTTGAAGCAAAATTTCACAAAAGTTTTTTCGGTTTTCCATCTGCCTTTCATTCAATTCATGTGGCACCCATTTTCCACACTTTTGGAACTTTCCCATAGCTTTTAAATGGTCAGAAATTGTTTGTTGTACAACGTTTAACATTTGCTTTGGACTCAAAGTGTCATCTCCATCCAATATCGTTTGCAATTCGGCGTCTTCAAACTTTTTTGTTGGTCTTCCACGTTCTTCATTTCTCACACCAAAATCATTATTTCTGAACCGTTGAAACCATCTTTTGCATGTTGTTTCTGATATAGAATGATCACCATATGCCTCGACAAGCATTCGATGCGACTCTGCAGCAATTTTCTTAAAATGAAAACAAAAAATGAATGCTTTCCGCAAATCATCACTTTCTGGTACAAAATTCGACATTTTTAAAAAGATGAAAAAACATGATGTTGCCTGTTCAATGACTTGATGTATACTAAATATTTTTGACAGATATCATAGCAAACAAACAAAAAAAATAAGGGCTCGTTCACAATAAATGTTCCCTATCGAGACATTTGTATCTTGACGATCACTTCATACCGGTATACCTGGTAATTTTCCATACCCGAATAATAATAATAATAATAATAATTGTTGGCGCTACAGTCCAAAGGGGGACCAGGGCCTAGCAACTACTCGTGTTGTGCGCTATTGTTCTCTCACGACTAAAAGGGACCTACAGGTTTTTGCCGACTCCGAACTGAGAAATTTGGGAAGCTTTCATAGACAGTTATTACTCTTTGAGTGTTGTCAGCAGCTCGAAAGAGGTGGTGCCGTGAAACATTCAAAAAATTGGTGTTGAACTTGGAATGAACCTAGACTCTTCGGCGTGTGAGCGTCGCACTCTACTCACTAGGCCACGGCGGCCACCCACACCATACCCGAATACCAAACGAAATTTTAGCTAATAAATAAGAATAAATATTATTTTCGATTAAAAAATAATAAAAAGAGTAACTTTTTAAAGTTTTTCATTGGTAATTGGCTAAGGTGACACCTTTTGCTTAAAAAAGATATACACAAAACCAATGGTCGATGGTCGATTGTCGATGGTCGATGGTCGATGGTCGATGGTCGATGGTCGATGGTCGATGGTCGATGGTCGATGGTCGATGGTCGATGGTCGATGGTCGATGGTCGATGGTCGATGGTCGATGGTCGATGGTCGATGGTCGATGGTCGATGGTCGATGGTCGATGGTCGATGGTCGATGGTCGATGGTCGATGGTCGATGGTCGATGGTCGATGGTCGATGGTCGATGGTCGATGGTCGATGGTCGATGGTCGATGGTCAATGGTCGATGGTCGATGGTCGATGGTCGGTGGTCGATGGTCGATGGTCGATGGTCGAATGGTCGAAACAGTGTTAAAGTAATAAAGAGAAACTACCTGCAAAAAACACTTTTTAAAGCACGAAGTGAAAAAAAGTTAAGTGAAAAAAAATTATTGTTGTTTACGCTACAATTAATTGACATATACTGTATTGGCGTACAATGACAGTTATTTTCCAATGCATGTTCCAATCGAAAAATATAAATTATTATATCTCGTAGCAAACCACACGAAGTTATAGACCCAACATATAAGACTCGTGAGTGCAGTCGATCGTGCAGATCAATTATATGGCAATTTACTTCCGAAAATCGTTATAGTGAAGTAAACTGTTTTTTTGGGTTAAAAAAGCTTTTATGTATTCTATGACCAAAGAGCAGAGAAGGGAACAGCCGCTTGGTTACTTAAGGTATGCCAAAAGCTTAGTTCAACAATCGACTGGAGATTTTCATCAGGCTCGTGCACGATCCTAAACTCCGCCTTTTTGTCTTTTGAATTTTCCGGCTATGTACAGCTGTTATGTAGCACTACAGAGCTCGAATCTGGTAATACAATATATCATTTGAAAGATCTTGACATAACCTACGAAACGACGCTATGCATGATTAGTTTGGATATTGCGTTCAACAGTTATAGACGTGTAAACATGGAGTTCACTTACGTCGAAATTCGAGCTATTTTAAAGTTTTCCTTTATAAAAGGCAAAATCACATGGCGAAGGGTCTAGGTTCGATTCTCGGCTGAACACCTCGAATTTGTCACGGCACCACCTCCTTCGAGCTGTTAAACACACTCAAAGAGTAACAACTGCCTAAGAAACCTTAACAAACTTCGCCGTTCGGAGTCGGCAAAAAATTGTAGGTCCCTTCTACTCGTGAGAGAAGCGCGCACAACACGAGTAGTTGACGAGCAAGCTAGGCCCTGGTCCCCCTGTGGACTGTCGCGCCAACAATTATTATAATTATTAAAGGCTAATTCACTAGAGAAACTTTCCTTTTGTTCGTTTTGGGGGATGGTACTCAATCACTTCGAAACGCCGAGGAGTGGTTTCAACAACTCAGAGCCGGTGAAAACGACACCATGGATAAGCCAGGCGGCGGAAGACCTGTGACAACGAATACCGATCGAATCTTGGAAATCATCAAGTTAGACCGACATTTGGCATCTCGTGAATTCGCCCAAGAGATGGAAGTTAGTCACCAAAGCATTTAAAACCATCTGCAGAAGGCTGGATACAAAAAGCTTGATGTTTGGATGCCGCATGATTCGACGCAAAAAAAACCGTCTGGACCGAATCAACGTCTGCGATATGCTGCTGAAACGGAACGAACTCGACCCATTTTTGAAGCGGATGGTGACTGGCAAGGAAAACTGAACTACATGCGACAATATCAAGCGAGAACGGTCATGGTTGAAGGCCGGTGAATCGTCCCAAATAGTGGCCAAGCCGGGATTGACGGCCAGGAAGGTTTTGATGTTTGTTTGGTGGGATTGGAAGGGAATCATCCACTATGAGCTGCTCCCATATGGCCAGACGCTTAATTCTACCATCTACTGCAAACAACTGGACCGCCTGAAGCAGGCGATTGACCAGAAGCGTCCAGAATTGGCCAACAGGAAGGATGTAGTATTCTTCCAGGATAACGCCAGACCGCACATCACATTGATGACTCGTCAGAAACTACGGGAGCTCGGATGGGAGATTTCATCGCATCCACCATATAGCCCGGACATAGCGCCAAGTGATTACCAGCTGCTTCTGTCCAGGGTGAACGCCCTTGGTGGCGTGAAGTTGAACTCAAAAAAGGCTTGTGAAAAGTGGCTGTCCGAGTTATTCGCAAATAAGGAGGGGGCTTCTACGAGGGGGGTAGTATGAAGTTGCTGCCTAGATGGAAACATATTATCGAACAAAACGGCGCATATTTCAACTAAATCCGATCATTGTAACACTTTTTATAAAGCATTGAATGAGCAAAAACGCTCTTCAGATATTTGAAAACCTTATATTTCCTTGAAGTAAGTATGGTTCGTTTTCTTACATTGGAACCCCTCCTGACACGTTGCCCATTAGTATGACCGTCAGCTGAGTGTAAGATGCCTTAAGCAAAGAGCTCAAAGTCTCCAATTTGTTATTCAATGCCCACTCGACGCGTTTTTTTGTTCCGAATTCAGAATCAATTATGTAAGCAAATAAACAGAACGGGTGCATATGTTTAAGGAATCAAAGATGTCCTTTTAATTTGAACCCCTAGGCAAAAATCTTTCTTCGCAGTTCTCATCTTCAAAAATTTCCCTCATTAAACAGATATGAGTGCAAATAAGTAGTGGACTCCAACATCCGTCCATTCGAAATCTTCAATTTCCTGTGTTGATACAGTCACAGAATCGTTATGAAATCCAATCACATCCATTACCCGCCATTATCTGCAATTCTTGAATTTCCGTTGCTCTGTGCAGTTGGCCCTTGTGTCAACCTCATTACAGGCTTCGTCAAAGTATACCAGTTTGGCTTGCAAATTGGTTCCTCTCATAAAGCGATTCAACAGCAAAGAAAGACGCATCACTCGCTAAGGATCAATTATGCTGCGAACGGTTAATGTATGCCTACCCGGGGGATTCTCATTCTGTGTGCCAGAGAGAGGGTGGCGCACATGCTTGTTGAAAGCTACATGTGTCGTACACGTCTCGTACATAAGTGATTACCTCGGATGCACAATCCCCTTGAATCAAAAACGAAGTGTGTGGATGCAAGCTTCCCCCTCATCCTCTTCGCTCTCCCGCCACCAATACATGTCCGCAAACAAACATAAATTATAACCAGACCACGATGAATGGTGGGTGTGTTTGGGGCGAACTGCTTGCTGCTGATACTGCTCCTCTTCCTTTCACTCGTGTCTACTTTTTCAGTTTTCAGTTTTCAGTTCTTAAGGATTACGTTTGATGGCATGGAAAATTGAAAAGGGCTTCCACACTGAATGCTAGGCACTAGCGCCTTTCTGGCAAGCTCCTCTCACTCTGTCTAACGGACCGTTGGCGATGCCACGCCACGCCGCTACCACCACCGCTCATGCATAGAAGGACACTTTCCGGAGGTCGCCACAATGAGAGATATCCACCATGTACGGCAGAATTGGATGAATCTCATGTTTAATGTTGTCACCATTTTGGTTAATATAAAATTACTTGTCGACGGAAGCCCGAGAAATGGACGTGCTTCTTTCAAAAGTAGGTTCCTCGGTCTTGGCGTCGGTGTGGTGTTGGTGATCTTTACAGTACTCTGAGAGGGAGATTCTTGCTGCCAGCGGGCACCATTTTGCAACGTAAATTCGACGAATGGTTTAAGTTTAGATTTTTCGTTTAAGCCTTAATTTAAATTCATGTCATGTCTTCTTCTTCTGCTTTTCAATAGAACCGTGCCCGGGAGAGCTCGGTTGTAGGAGTTCGGTGTTCGGTTCGGGGAAGTGGGAGGTAAGAGTGTTCTACTTTGTGGGCGTGCGGCCGACTGGGGGAACAACTGATATGGAGCTGATACATGCGGTGCTCCTTGAAGTGTTTCATTAGCATTATTGATTTCCCTCATGTATCTCTGTTCAGTTGGTTGACTGACATCTGTGTGTTTCGTTTTTCATTTGAAAGAGGCTAGGGACGCTCTTTGACTTGAGCAGTTGACCGTTGATTGAATTTTCCTGGACGGGATAATTGCCTCCTGTTGTGATGTTTTCTAGAAGCAACTTTTCGGGTTTCTTTATTGCGCATTTTTTGGAAGTTCATCGATGATAGGACTTAGATAATTGAACAACGAAGTGAATAGTTTGATGAAGTAGGCAACGCTTTATTTATTCTGTGTGCAGCTTTTCGCAGGTGGAGAGGACCTTTTGATACACTTTGACAGAATTTGCGTTTCGTTCTCGATTTACGAATCAAATCAAGAAAAGAGAATTCAACTTCAAAGTCCCAGCACATATGTCGCTCACCTCGTTAAGGTAAAACTGAAGAAAACAATCTTTCTCTGCCTACACGTCTGCAGCAAGCTTCCGCTTTCCAAGTCAAACAATAAACTTCAAACAAAGAGGTCCCTTGTCCTTGAATGTTCATCTTTTTGCGGATGCCAAATTTCGCCGCAACACCCTGTTGGCATGAAGAAATTAAAAAACAACTAACCGAATGCGACTGAGACGGCATAAAAAACGGAAATGTAGAATGTAACTAATTACGGGCGCGCATCAATGTGATCGTTAAAATTTTTCCGCCCGTAAAAATGATATCCTTGCGACATGGCAACGTGCGCGTCTTCAGGCGATGTCCACGAAGCAATCATCATCACTTTTAGGACAACTGAAGACCCATAAAACGATCCATTCGCTGTACAATCATCAACTGGAATCATTATCAATTTACGCAACAAATAACTTAAAACTGTGTCCGCTGCTGCTGGTGTCCACCTCAAACCAGCCGTTTAATGTTCCAGTCTTAATTACCATGGATTCGGAATACGAAAAATCCAAAACATACCCACCGACGACATCGCCACTGCATCCTCAAGGTGCTGTCAGACGCTGGCATAGTTATTTTTCAATGTCATTGTACGTGCCTCCAAGGATATCAATCTAATTATTACATAATCGATTGGTATACAAACCAAAAAATAACCCAACGATACGTAGGGTGTGTGTGAGAGGGTGAGGGGGGACCGCTGGAATGCGGTAGTGTATTTAGTTGGGGAAACGTGGACCCTGGCAGTTGGTCGGGGAGACCTTCGAATAATGTCCTCTGTCCATTGTTGGCTGCGTTGTGCGTGAGGACGACGCTGCGTGTGGATGTGATGTAACATAATTTGAAATGGACCCCATCTGCATCCGGATATCGGGTTTTCTTTTACAAGCAAAAGGATAAATGTTAAAAGTCCAAGAATCACATGCCATTCCATCCGAGGCAAGGCTGGGGGAAAGCACACATGTGCGACGGTCCTTTTTCTTGGAATTTCCCTATCAACTGAGGGTTTGTTGAAAGGGGGCTCATCTAATAATGTGATGGATTCATTGAGCAGATTGTCGGGGGTGCAGGCCACAGTGACTGAAAGCGACTTTTATGCCCAGAATTGAGTGATGTCCCTTGAATGATCTCGTTAGGGAATGAACAAGTTTCATAACTGTTTGATATAGAAGAAGGGTTTTTTTTTCATTTTTACATTCGCATAGCATCACATCGAAAACCTTTTCGGGGTATCCACGCCCTTTGTGCAGGTGGAAACTTTGAGAATTTTCTAAAAAAACAGCCTTCCTGAGTTTCGAACCGGTGCTTTTGCAACGTGAACGCGACAAGGTCGTCGTATTAAATATTTTTTTCGCTTGAAATTGACGAATGCTGACATAGAAGAAATTATAAAACAAATTGAGAGACTAGAATTTATCCTTTGATACATCATCAGAAGTGTTTTGTTCTGTTTGATTTAGAAAGTGAATGCAACAGAAGTGTCGTAGATTAAGGAGAACACGATTTGTGAATATTGTGTGCGAGGCGTCCACGTGCACTGAGAGTGTTTCTAGTGTCAGTTGCAAAAGGCGAACTGTTTGTTTAAAGAGTCGTTTTGTTTTGTTCGTTTATGCGAACTTTTCTACATATTCGCAACACACATAATTGTTAAAAATCATTATTTGCATCTGGCAATGCTGTAGCTTGGGTCAAAGGTGACGTCTTATGTTTAGTTTTATTAGAAAATATTTTTAAAGTTTATTTTTTTAAATACTTTCAAATACTTATTCTTTAAAATAGAGGATTATTTAATATATGTTTGCTTTAAGAAAATCGCAGAAATTTACGGAGTCAATGCCTCCGGTTTGTATTATGTTCAATTCTAATTTTCTCCCTTCAATAACAAAAATAAACCTCGAATGGTACGGGACTAACGCACAAGCAACAAATATTTGCAAATGTTTGTTTATAGAAAAGGCACTAGCTGGAATGTATGTAATAATAATTGTTGCCGCGACAGTCCACAGGGGACCAGGGCCTAGCTTGCTCATCAGCTACTCGTGTTGTGCGCGCTACTGTTCTCTCATGAGTAGAAGGGACCTACAGTTTTTTGCCGACTCCGAACGGCAAAGTTTGAGAAGCTTTCTTAGACAATTATTACTCTTTGAGTGTTTTCAGCAGCTCGAAAGAGGAGGTGCCGTGAAAAATTCGAGGTCTTCAGCCGGGAATCAAACGAGTACTCTACCTACTACGCCACGGCGGCCACAAATTCTCTCTTTCTAAACAGACGAAAAATGCGGTGTACTGAAGTGTAATCGGAGCAAATTATTTTTAAAAACTTGAACCAAGTTCATGTTTGCCATCCATTAAAAAATAGACTTTAACTTTAAATAACTGTTTTTGTCTTTATTGAACGTTTTAATATAACAAATAAATTTTCTACAAAAAGGACTTTATTTACGAACCGTTACTTTAGAGACACAGTTTGCTTAAAATTCATTAATCCCTCAAGCTATTTTGATTTGAATGCGTCACAGAATGACCAAAATCGAAAAACGTCACCGTTTCCATGCGGACCAAGCAGCACCTCGAGACGTCTCGTGGCACTTTTTGTGTCCTTATTACGAGGAGCGCTCAATATGTTCTCGGTATCGATATACCATAAAGGAAAATGTGATTTCAATTTAAATTGTTTTTACTTTTCAATATATTCTCCTCTAACATCAATGCATTTGTTGAGATAAGCTTTTTTGAACCCGCAAAAAATACATTTTCCAAATACCGATTTATTGCCGACTTGAGTTCTTAATCATCCGAAAATCTTTTTCCACGAAGACATTTTTTCAAATGCGGAAACAGAAACTAACAGAGTGTTGGATTTCTTCGAAACCACAATCTCGCGCAGCAGTTTTGGAAACTCGGGCCGTGTGAACAGGAGCGTTGTCATGAAGAAGCAACACATCCGCTGCAAGTTTACCCCGTCTTTTCTTTATAATTTCCTCCCGCAAATTATGCAAAGTGGAAGTGTAGCGTAGGATGTCGCGTTGATGGTTTCACCTTTTTTTTTTTGTACTCAATGAGCAAGTTTCCCTTTGAGTCCCAAAAAATTGTGGTCATGAGCTTTCCGGCAGACGGAGTGACTTTGAACTTCTTCAGGGGGTCTGTTCCTTTTTTATGCCACTGCCTGGACTCAATAAGTCAGCCTTTATACTTCTTCGGGGGGTATGCCACTACATTTAGTCTTGTTTGCTTTCAGGGTCATAGTGGTGAACCCATGTTTCGTCCCCAGTAACAATTCGATCCAAAACACCGTCCGCGTTTTCACTATACATCTCCAAAAGCTCTCTTCAGCATGAGATTCTCACTTTTTCCTAAGGCGCTGTGAGCATTCGTGGCACCTACCTTGCACTGACCTTTGAAAGGTTGAGATGGTCATGAAGAATGGTGTGAATGGTAGCAGTTGAAAGCTTGGTGATCTCTGCCATCATTTTCACCTTTATTCGGGCATCCTCAAGAACAAGTTTTTCGACTTCTTTGGTGCTTTCTCCTGTACAAGCAGTAGCCGAGGCGCCGGAGCGTGGGTCGTCTTCAATGCTCTCTCTGCATCTCTTGAACTCACTTTATCACTTTTACACAGTTGATAATGAAGGTGCGGAACCCTGGTAAACAGCCACCATCTCTTCATGCATAGTTTTTTGGTTTTTTCCTTGCTTAGTGAGAAATTTAATTACAGCGCTTTGCTCAATTTGCATTTGTCTTAGAAAGCTTCTCAAACTTCGCCGTCCGGAGTCGGCAAAAACTGTAGGTTCCTTCTACTCGTGAGAGAACAGTAGCGCGCACAACACGAGTAGTGGAGGAGCAAGCTAGGCCATGGTCCCCTTGTGGACTGTCGCGCCAACAATTATTACTGTGTGAAATTTTACATGAGTGCACTAAAATAATAGTAGTACAGGATAAATAAATCAATTTATATATATAACCACAGCTCCACCCCGATACCGAGAATATATTGACCGCCTTTCGTAACACTTGCTTGTTTTGGTAGATCCGCAATAAAACCTATAATGAAAAACAAAAACAAACCTACAAAAATCGAGCAGACAAAAAAATCCAGAACATTTTCCGTATGCAGCAACAAGAAACAGCCACGAACTGACGTACAACACTTACCAGATGAAGCCATGTACCAAGAACAAGGAATTTCAAGCGAACAACAGCTTGCTGTTACCCTAAAGCAAAACTTTTTGCTCACGTCAAGAGGTGCCAAGTGAAAAATAAAATCTATCATAAATCTGTATTACCCGTTATTTAAGTCATTGGGAGTCTACTGTACATGGAATCACTATTTCAATGGAACTTTCAAGGAGAGTTCTGAAGGGGATGAATCTACCATATGGTTTTCAATTGAATGGACAAATAGATTAAAGGGATTAAAGTTTATGGTCTTATCTATTCATCGAAAAAATTATTTTCAATTCAATAGATCAACCTTTTAGTTGGAAAATGTTTGAACTTTAACACAGTAATGCGCCATGCGTATGTACGATAAAGCAAAGTCTCCCGCCGTGTTTGTGTATTTGTCGTGATAAATGAAAAACTAGTGGACGGATTATTGTGTGGTTTTCGCCAGTTTATTCACGCGAAAGGCTTAGGTTTATCAGCACTTAAAACGTATTGAAAACAATGTTATTGTTAATTTGTTTCCGTGCTCATGCCTTTTTTCTTTTGATTTATGAACGAATTGAATTGTAAGATTTGTAAGTGTTTGAGCTTGGCACAAACAGACTTGCGTAGCCAGAAACTGCTTTAAGGACATCGATCGTTGTTTGGAATTTGATAGACGACTTGACGAAATAGAATATTGACATTTTGCAATTCTTTTCAGAAGGTCTTTTGAATTGAAAATAGAAATAAAATGAAACAACAAATCTGTGCAAATTGGTGTTGCTGTGAAAAATCTTTTTTTTTTATCCTGAGTTAGTATAATATTCCCGAATTAACCACAACTATTAAGATTGGTACGAAAAGCAGTGATAAGCGCCTACTTTTCGGGGCTCTCTTTTGGTCTTGAATGGAAGCCAACAAAAATTTGCAAAACACGAACTGGCAGGGGACAAAATCAAAACTGAACTGACAGAAGAGAAAAAATTGCAACATTTCATAATACGCAAGCTGAAAAATAATAAAAATGTGTTGAAATTAAACAATAAAACCGCCAAAAAATTTTGAAATATAACTTTTTCAAAGTTTGTCTATAATTGGCGTGCGCCAAAGAAAATATTTGGTATCTCTAAGTGACCAGGACTAAATCACAAAGGCATTGAAGAAGGGAAGGAGTAAAGGCACCGGCCCACATTGCATTCAAATGCCTGGGGATTGTCATGAGGAGAAGAAGTATGGTGAGGCAAAAACACACTCCTCCAAAACTAACTGTTCATGCGTAGATGGACTAAGGGGTTTACGGGTGAGCATTAATAGCAAGGCGTGTATAGCGGGTAGTTTCTTTAAGGAAAGGAATGCACCTGTCTAATTAGATAATTTTTTTTTTTTTTTTGAAATTGCAATAAAAAAAATGATGAAAGCGTAACCTTACGTCGATGTTCTACCGACTCAATTGACTTTATTCCCAAAATGTAAACAATGTCTGCAAACAAAGAAAATTTACAAACCATCATACTACACAACCATCTTAAGCTTTCCTCTCAAACAACCGCGGCAGGAATGTTCCCTCTTGGTTCGGCTTTACGAAAAGTAAGAAACATAATCAAATGGTCGCCTTCAATCGCGTGACAACTTTATTTGTTTCCCGCAAGTAAAAGATCGACTTAAACCTCGAACCACAATCACATTTGTCAGTTCACAAACTCTTTTCAACTCCACACCACGGGATTACGATTTTGAAGCTGCGACAACAAATTTGCGAAATGTGAACACAAAGGAAAGGAATGTGGGTTAGAGTAGCGGCGTAACCAAAGCCAATTTCATGAGACGACCCCGACATAATCCGAAATCAAATTGAAGTCAACGAACAGAGCACGACACACCTCTGCATCAATGGTGACTCCAAATCCATTGCCCTTTCGGAGAATTGTAACTTTGGCAAGCGTAATAGACTCTCAACAACGAGCGACGGGCTCAAATTAGAATCAGGTGACAGCTGGAAACCAATTTCGAACAAAGAATCCTGCCCCGCATAAAACCTTGTTTCGCCGCGGAGCCAATTGCACACCTCCCAGGGCTGCCACTCTTGAGAACCCGCTCTCAAATGAAGCTGTACATACCTGACGGAAATCAACGCTGGCGTACTGGTAGTCACTTCAGGGTGGGATTTTGAATGGCATTGGAATGTTCACTCTCTGAGTAGAGGGAAACGTTGCTTCTTCTTTCATTTTCTGTCGGCATTTCAAGAGATGCCGAATTCCTCAGCTATTTCCGCTCCAATTCAAACGTCAGCAACCCACAGCTCGGGTGTGAGATCATTAAAAAAAGGTTCATCAATGTCAACGGCCCTCGCCGGCGGTGGACTAATCTATGGGAAAGTGATGACGACTCCCCACAGAAAGACCATCAATCATCGCACTAATAATAATATCTTTGCTTATGAGGGCATTCCAAGCTCGATATTCATTGCAGATTAGACCGTTTGAGAGAATTCAATTTGTACGGCCATCCTGGGGCTGTCATCCCAGCTCGAGGTTGTGCGTAAAGTCAGTCGAATGAGCGGATGCCAGACGATAAATGTATTTACTTCGCAATTAATTACTTGTCTGCTGTCCGAACGATCGTTGTTGTAATTACGTTCACGTGCTGGTACAATCCGATTACGACGAGGCGATGCCTTCCTCGCAGCGGGAATTACGTCAGGTTCCAAGTACGAGCGCTTCTCGTACACTTTCGCTTGTGCTTGCGGGACATTTTGTTGCGGAATCTAACTTCCGGTGAAAGGGAGCTCTTTTCCTCTCGCATTTTCTTCACCCTTCTGTATTGAAGGGGTCGTTACCCTAGGATTTAACTACTCTCTATTCAGAAGCGCATAACCAGCATTTGAGGTCGTTGGGAGATCTCTTTTTTATTGTTTTGCCCTCTAAACATAGGGTTTCGGAACCAATTTGTGGCATGTCAAACTAATGGGCTTTATTTCGCACTACATTTCAGCTTCAACCGTTTTAATGACAATACTGGCAAAGATGACATCACTATCACTAAATCCAAAACACTTGACCGTATGTGAGGACACGTCTCGGAGCAGTTTCGATCAGCTGAATCGAAGCCGTCCCAGGTAAGGCAGAAACCGGCCAGTCTTGATTTGTAGGAATAAAAGAACGATTGCTTTCGGTTACAGATCAGAACGAGCTTCAAGCCTAGCGTTACCAAACAATTCACTGTTGGACCTATACGACAAAGAGCAGGAGCAGTGCAGTTCAATTGCACTACTTCCGTCTAACGTGAACGTTGTTGTTCGACGACATTCGTCGCATTGTTATCCCATGTCAGATGACAAATCACCATCAAGGACTAGCCAACCAAAGGAAGAGCTTAATCGCAAATTGGATCTTAATCTGAAGACTGTCAGTCACAAACTAAGTCATCCGAGCGCTGAGAAGGTGAGTTATTTGAAGGACGTTTGACGGTTGTATTAGATATTTAGATGTGACAGAGAACACAACAGACGCTAGACAGAAATTAAAAATGACAATGGCCGGCGGAACTAAGAGGAATGTAGAACTGAGACAAAAGACAGTGGTGACAGAAGACAGAATTTGTACAAGAAAGACCCGGCAGAAGACAGAACTGACAGGAAGCAGAATTTACAGAAATCGGAAGTGAAAGATGACAGAACTGACAGAAGACATATACCACAAATCTTATAAGGGGCAAAACTAACAGAAGCCAAAACCGACAGAAGGCAGCATTTACAAAAGACAGAAGTACCAGAAGATTGAACTGTCAGAAGAAAGGAGAAGACAGAACTGACAAATCATAGAACTAACAGAACTGGCAGGAAACAGAATTTACACAAGGCAGAACTCAAAAATGACAGAACTGACCAAACCAAACTGTCGGAAGTGTCAGAATATATAACCGATGGAACTAACATCAGGCTTGTCAGAATTGGTAAGAGACAAAACTGACACAAAACAGAGCTGTCAAATGACAGAACTTATAAATCATAAAAGTGACAAAAATGTTAGAAGGCACAACTGCAAGAAGACAGAATTGACGCAAGACAGAACTAACAAATCGAAGAACTAACAGAATTGACAGGAGGCAGAAATGACAAAAGGCAAAACTTAAAGAAAACTGGACTGCGACAGAAGACAAAACTGGCAGAAGACAAATATCACAAATCATAGAAGTGGCAGAACTAACAGAAGTTAAAACCGAAGGAAGGCAGAATTTACAAATGACAGAAGTACCAGAAGATTGAACTATCAGAAGAAAGAACTTTCAGAAACAGAAACAAAACTGAAAAATCATACAATTAGCAGAACTGACAAGAAACAGAATTTACACAAAGCAGAACTCAAAAATGACAGAACTGACCAAACCAAACTGTCGGAAGTGTCAGAATGTATAAACGACAGAACTAACATAAGGCTTGTCAGAATTGGGAAAAGTTGGCAGATGGATCTGGTAACAGACAAAACTGACACAAATAAGAACTGTCAAATGAGAGAATTTAGAAATTATAGAAGTGACAGAACTTTTAGAAGGCAAAACTGCAAGAAGACAGAACTGACGCAAAACAGAAATGACAAGTAGAAGAACTAACAGAATTAACAGAAGGCAGAAATGACAAAAGGCAAAACTTAAAGAAAACTGGACTGAGACAAAACCGACAAAAGGCAAAAGTGACAGAAGACAGAACTGACGGAAGGTAGAATTTGCAGAAAGCAGAAATGACAGAAGGCAGAATTGCCAGAAGGTAGAACTGATAGAAGGTTGAACTGACAAGATACAGAGCTGACAGAAGACAAAACTGGCAGAAGACAAAACTGGCAGAGGATAGAACTGACAGAGGACAGGGCTGAGGCAAAAGTAGCAGAAGGCAGAGCTGTCAAATAACAGAACTCACAAATCATAGAAGATGCAGAACTGTCAGAAGGCAGAACTGACAGAAGACTGAATTGACAAAAGGATGAACTGACGCAAGACAGAACTGTCATGAGACAGAACTGACAAATCATAGAACTGACAGAATTGATGAAAAGCAAAACTAACAGAAGACAAAAGTGACACAAGACAACTGTCAGAAAGGAGAACTGACAGGAGACAAAACTGTCAGGAGACAGTTTATAGAAGACAGAACTGACAGAAGACAGAAGTGACAGAAGAGAGAAGTGACAGAAGACCAAATTGACAGAAGATAGAACTAATAGAAGGCAGAACTGAGAGAAGATAAAACTGACAGGATACAGAACTGTTAATTGACAGAACTAACAGAAGACAAAACTGTTGTATGTGTCAGAAAATAGAATTGACAATTGACAGAAATACAATCAGACTTGTCGGATGGACCTAATAGAGAACAAAATCGATTGAAGGTAGAATTTATCGAAAAAAGAACTGTCAGAAAGGAAATTTTAAAAAATAGTTGAATGAAAATCAAACTACTTCAAACAAAAACAGACAAGAAACAAAACCGCAAGAAGACATAATTAACAAAAATCCTAATATAACATACCGGTCGAAAACAGAAGTGTGAAATAAGAGAAATGAAAGAAGGGGGAACTTAAAAGAAGGAAAAAATCCCAGTAAACATTTTTCCTCAAATAATCAAAAGTCTGTGTATCTCTCATTTCCTCTACGCACACATTTCATTCATAACCACAAACATTTCTACATATCCTGTAGAAACGTAAATGTATCCTGTTATTTAGGAACAATTTCAAAGCCAAAGCCACACGTCCTATTCAGAGACCTGAAGTTATTTGCAATTTTCAGACAAGAATCTCTATACTATTGTTTATGAAGTTCACATGCAATCCCCTTCCCAGCTGTCTACGATAACAGTCTAAAGATGGCGCTATGATTGCTCTCAAATCCCCATATAATCACGCATCCATGCACTTGTCTGCTCCACCGGAAGCAGCCTTAGTCCCCAGACAAACAACCGCTCTATCAAAACTTCTGCTTGAGGAACCACTTTCGTTCTCTTCCCTCACTGCAGATTAGGATTCCAGGAATCCATCTAAAAATACGCACATTATTCTGGCTCTTTCATCTGTATGTGAGTTCCTGTATTTGGATTTATTTATATCCATCCGGATCCCAGTTGAAATTGCTGAGTCCCTCCGTCACCATCACCGCCTCACCCATCTCCGCCGCCAAGAGATTATGTCCCAAATTGAGATGAGCGATCCTTTTGTTGAAACGCGAGCTATGTCCTCTTTGAGGAGTGCATTATCCGGAAGAGCTCCGCTTGTCAGTGACACACAAAAGTGTTCACTTTGCTTGTAAGAGTTGAATTGTAAGTTTGCCCATAAGCAACACGGAACAGAAACAAAGGAAGGGCGGAGGATAAGCTCGGCTAAGGTATATTCAAATTCCTGTCTCCTCCGCACTCACTTGGAGGTATGCTTCTGTCAATATTCCCGGCCCGGACAAGTACTCGTTTGTATTCTAAGTAATGTTTCCTTGGTGAAGCTTTCCTCAAATGGATTTGCCAATAACAAACCGGCTATAAAGGCATCCTCCCTCCAACTCTCTCCGTGTCTGTACCGTTGGTCAAGGACCCTACAAGACATTGTTTGTGGCCACATTCGGGCTTTTACTCAAAGTTCGAGTACAGCTTCCGACATTCAATGGTCACCTCCTGAGTGGGCCTGAAGTGGGCCAGAGTGCCACAATGGGCACTAATGTATTCATTTGAAGGAATAAAGGTATTGTCTATGGAAAATTCGTTGCAGGACTTAACCCCTGGTCAGTCGAGTTCAAACGTTTGTATCCAGAGGCATGGGATTTGCTTGCACGAGGGGGGAGTGCAGGCTTAAATTAGCAAAATGCCGAAGGTATTTCAGTGGGAGATGAAATTCGAAATTGAAAAGGGAGCAGAAGTGCGTTTCTTTTTTCTTTTGCGAGGAACCTGAAAGCCTTCAACGCCATGGTCACCATTCCAGCTGTAGCATTCCAACTCAAAAGTTTTTCAGACCGAACCTACTCGGGCCATAGTTGAGTTGTTACCGATGTTAACGTATCGGTTTGGCGATAAACTTGAACAGCATTATGAAATTGGGCAAATCGAGTTGTATTCTCAAATTCTACCTTGTTTTTGTGTTTTTAAAGTTGTTTCTGTTCTCTTCTATTCCTGTTTGCATATATTTTTTTACTTGACTTCGTCTGTGGTGGGTTTTGTTTGTGTACTCAAAATATGAATCCTGATACTTGGCGCAACGCAAATTACCTCTTTTGTACATCACACAAAAATAAAGAAAATATATGAAAAAATGGATAACCCGCATTAGGAAGACTGATTTGTTTTGTCTAATTCGATTTGGGATTGTTTTTGGTTCGGCATATGTTCACCCGATAGTACCGTTTACAGTTGTTGAGAAGACCCTTCATTATCCGTGATGAACAATCCCAAACACAAAAATGTCTAGAAATAAAAAAACGAACTGAAGTTCTTATATTATATAAAATGCCACTTGAAATAAAACGTGAATTTCGATAAAGTGTGCCTTTTTTATTGCTCCATCTTTTTCTTTTATATTTTGCGCCTTAGAAGTTCATTTTGACTAACTCCCTGCTTCCTGAGTTACGTAGGTTGCATTTTATGTTTCGGGATTGGGCGGCCCTAGTGTTGCAATCTGGCAACTGCCAGTTCTATTGTAAAGTTTGACATTTTTGAGGTTATACGTTCCCAGAACGTTTTGACATGCTAGTTGTGTTGTTTACAATAACTTAAAAGATTCATCTCGCCCAAAAAATTCAATTAAATCGTGAAAATTTTCGTGCGGTTATTTTTTTCAACTTTCGATGTGGATTAAGTCAACAACAGTACATCGATGAACTTAATTTAATTTTTGGTGATGAAGTTTTATCAAGGACCAGTGTTTTTCGATGGTATGGTGAGTTCAACCGAGGTCGTAGCTCACTTCAACACGAATTTCGTGATGGTCGTCCAAAATCAGTTGTTGTTGCGGAAACCATTGATGCTGTGCGCCAACTGATAATGCAAGATCGTCATGTGACCTATCGCGAGATTGAGACAACCTTAGACCTTAGTGGGATCAACATACATTCAATATTGCATGAACATTTGTCCATCAAAAAAATTTGTTCGTGTTGGATCCCACACAATTTGTCAATCGCTCAAAAAAAGAGGCTCGTGTCCATTGGTCGAAAGAAATGCTCCAAAAATACGATCGGGGTGCTTTGAAACACATCTATGACATTGTGACAGGTGATGAATCGTTGATTTACGCGTATGAGCCCGAAAGTAAACAGCAGTCGACTGTATGGGTGTTTCGCATTGAGCCAAATCCACCAAAAGTTGCTCGCGCACGAAGCATTTCCAAGCAAATGGTCGCCTGTTTTTAGGAAAAACTGGACATGTCGCAACCGTACCACCAGAACAACGCAGAACAGTCAATTCTGAGTGGTACACAACCATTTGTTTGCCAGTTTTCTTCCAAGAAATCAGGAAAACCAATCGCCGAAGACGGATCACTCTTCACCACGACAATGCAAGCTCTCACACATCGGCTCAAGCAACTGCATTTTTGAGCACTCAAAACATAGATTTGATGAATCATCCGCCGTATAGTCCTGACTTTGCACCGAATGACTTTTTTTATTCCCCTACATAAAAAATAAAATGAGAGGTCAACGTTTTTGGACACCTGAAGATGCGGTTGATGCATTCAGAATGCATGGTTTGGAGATACCTCAATCAGAGTGGCAAAAGTGCTTCGACAATTGGTTCAATCGCATGCAAAAGCTTTAATATAATATAAAGCTATTTCGATATTTGGTCGCCGTGGCGTAGTGGGTAGAGTGCGACGCTCACACGCCGAAGGGTCTAGGTTCGACTCCCAGCTCAACACCAATTTTTCGAATTTTTTACGGCACCACCTCTTTCGAGCTGCTGACAACACTCAAAGAGTAATAACTGTCTAAGAAAGCTTCTCAAATCTCGCCGTTCGAAGTCGGCAAAAAACTGTAGGTCCCTTCTACTCGTGAGAGAGCAGTAGCGCGCACAACACGAGTAGTTGATGAGCAAGCTAGGCCCTGGTCCCCCTTTGGACTGTAGCGCCAACAATTATTATTATTATTTTCTATGATTAATATTTGTTTTTGTTCTCTAATCCCGAAATATAAAAGGCAAAACTCGTATTTTCATCCGGACTCCCTCATATCTCTAACAACAGTGTTTTAATGTCGGCTATTTTATTTAGTTTAGCTAATTCGTTTTAAAAATTATGACTGTCGGCTTAAATTGGTTTACTTGTACCTTGAGTTAACTCGGTTTGTTAACTCGGTTTGTTCACTCGGTTAGACACAACATTTTTAACACAGTAAAAATCACAAGCACTTAACCAACAGCAAGAGATTCTCCACGGTGACGTTTTCTCATACGTAGCAGAGTGCAGGATGAATGCACATTCCTTCGTCAAGGGCTAAGCCTATTGAAGATGACAAAAAATATCACTTTCGTCTTAATTTAGAAAGACGGTAGAATTAATGTAATCTTCCAAGTGAGGCTCTTGCTTACGATGTCCTAAATGTAATATTAGACTGAAAAAAATTCAAGAACTCTGTGAATATCGTGGTTTTTTTCTACGCCAGGGTACATCTCAAAAAATAGGTCCACTCTGGCATCGATCCAATCATTGAGCCTTTCTTCGATTTATTCAAATGACACGAACCGATGACCTCAATGTCGTCTTGCATCCGGCAGTAGTTGGAAGAAGCAAGGTCTAGAGGATGCGGTGGGAAGGAGTTAGGCCTCTCATTTCAACGCTTCCATGTTGTTTTTGAACACCACAAAAGCATGGAGCCGAGCGGTGTCATATTGAAAGATTACATTGTCATGCCTTTCGATCGTTTCTAGCCGCTTTGCAGGCAATCAACGGCTCTAACGCATTACTTGTAAAGCGTGATTTTTTAAAAGCTATAGGAAAGTTTTTCAAAAAAAAAAACACATCAAATTCAGAAAAATTCATAAAATCTTTATTTGAATCGATAGTACGGTGCATATAATTTAATGTTTGAAGATTATTTCATGCAAATGTTGACCTTGACTGCGCCTCAAATGGTCCATCCGCTTAGTCCAATTTTGGCACACTCTTTCCAACATTTCGGCCGGTATCTCACGAATAAATTCTTCAATGTCTTCCAATGCGCCAATTGAAACGGGATTGTCTGTACAGACATGAGCTTTAACATAGCCCCACAAAAAATAGTCTAAAGGCGTTAAATCGCACGATCTAGGCGGCCAATTTGCCGGTCCCGAACGTGAAATTAAATTTTCAACGAACTCAATAAGTCCATTGTTGCGAGTTCTGTGTGGCATGTGGCATGTGGCACCGTATTGTTGAAACCACATGTCATGCAAGTCAAGCTCTAGCATTTTATAATAATAACAATTGTTGGCGCTACAGTCCAAAGGGGGACCAGGGCCTAGCTTGCTCATCAACTACTCGAGTTGTGCGCGCTACTGTTCTCTCACGAGTAGAAGGGAAGTAGAAGGGTTTTTTGCCGACTCCGAACGGCGAATTTGAGAAGCTTTTGCTTGGACAGTTATTACTCTTTGAGTGTTGTCAGCAGCTCGAAAGAGGCTGACAGCTGGGAGCTGGGAGTCGAACCTAGACCCTTCGGTGCGTGAGCGTTGCACTCTACGCCACGGCGACTCTGCTCTTGCAAATTTTGGATATCATCTCACGGTGATGCTTACCATTCACAGTTACGTTACGATTCGCACCATCTTTGAAGAAGTACGGTCCAATGATGCCACCAGCCCATAAACCACACCAAACTGTGACTTTTTCTGGATGCATCGGTAGCTCTTGCAATGCTTCTGGCTGATATTCACTCCAAAATCGACAATTCTGCGTATTAACATACCAATTGAGCCTAAAATGAGCTTCGTCTATTTTTGACCATAAAATGGAAGAAGCGCGCGATGAAATTTCTTACCAGAACAAGCATTTTGATAATAAAACTCAATAATTTGCAAGCGTTGTTCGTTTGTGAAACGATTCATAGTTAAACTATAGACCAAACTGAAGGTGTTTGACAGTGAAACAAAACACGAAACGTATGTCAGCTGTTTAAACCAGCGTTGCCAAAAAGATAATAGCTAAAAAATAACCCTTTAGTTGATAACCTTTCCCAACAGTGGTTTCGTTTGGTTTATCAGCTCATAGTACACCACACCCGTTTGGTCTTACCATGGCAGATGTGTTACAGAGCATGACCTACCTTTGAATTGTGGTCCTTCGGCTTCAAGGAAGACAATGAGGAATTGGTTCCCGAGGCCCTGCATAGTATTTGTTTTGCGCACACAACGCGAGTAGTTGATGAGCATGCTAGGCCCTGGTACCTCTTTGGACTGTAGCGTCAACAATTATTATTATTCTTTTTGGGATATTCAATAAAGACGCCTCAAGGAACCCTTAATTCTCTAAAAGCTGAAAATTGCTTGCAACTACTCCCCGTAGTAAGCGTTATCATTGAATTTGCGAAGATTTATTTAATTTTCTCTTGCTACCTTATTGCAAAGGTTCCCTTTGGCCTTGGGTCAAAACTCTCACATATTTCTTGAACGTCAGAAACACAAAACAGCACCACACATGAATTGACAGCCATGTCGTCCATAGTCGGTTTTGTGAGTTATTTTCCGATGACAGCTTCAAACTCATTTTAACCACTTCCGTTTGGGCAAAAAATAGTACCATCACCACACTGTCACTGTACCAGTTCTCTCAGAATTTCCACGACATAAATCTCTTTGTAACGCCCACTTGTCAGCTGACTTGATATGTGATCTCGTTAACCTATCATTTCTGACAGTTTCGTATCGATGATGTGGCAATCAGGAACCGTGCATTAAATGAGAAACATCACCCCACTTGCAGACAGTTCCAATGAATGTTGTTTCCCTCAAACATTTAACTTCACACTGACAATCGGTCTCGTTCTCCAATGAATTTTCACGTTTCACATTCTCCATTTCCAGGCGATTGAGCAGCAAGTCAATAAAAGCACACCCCCACCGCCGCCCGTGCCGAAGCGTACATTCCGTGGTAAGCTGTCGTGGAATACGGGCCGCAGCGATGACAATTCCAAGCAGAATCTCCCCAACACTAAAGGAATCAGAAACGTGCAGAGTAATCACAAACAGAATCCGGACCAGAGCCACGCCGGCTACGGTGGCTTCTGTTCGATCCTGAAGAAACCCGTGTCCGTCTCACCAACCCCCATGTTCGGTGCATACCAGCACGACCACCCGACAAATGTATCACAGCAATGCATCTATAACGGTATATCGCCAAATGAGCAAATTTCCGATGACGACAGAATGAGTTTGGAGAACTCGGTCTTCGACGAATCGATATCAATCGCATCGAAAGCACTCCTACCAGGTAGCATGGCAAACGCCAACCACCAGCGCCCATCAAGCGGCAGTGGTAACAGCACCGGATCGACACGCAGCATCCCTGGCAGCATCAAGTCTTCGGGCGGGGGGCCGACCCCACCAAACGGTTTTGCCTGCAATGCATCCACCGACTTGTGCGCCGTCAACAGTTCCACTCGGCGAGCGAATCGTTCATCGGCCGATTCGAATAAATCGCAGACCACATCTGACACAGGCTATATGTCCAGCAATGGCAGCGAACGAAATCCATCGGACTTCCGCAGTCGCTTTTCCTCGGTTGACACTCAGTCATCCCTTGACAGCTGTCTTACGGAGAAGACCATTGACTCGCCGCTATCAAAAGAATCCTTCAAAATCGATTCCGGCAACGACACACCCCCACAGTGTGGCAGCGACACCGCTAGCAACTTCCCCAGCACAAACACCGTCAAAGTCAATTCCAGCCCTGGAGTGGCCAAGCAAGTGCCAGCCGTCCCAGTGCGTAAGCATAGCTCCATACCTCCGAAAATCCCTCCACCAGTGCCGCAAATCAGTGGCAACAGATCCGCATCAACCACCAGTACTACGCGTCCCATACCGCCTACGCCTCCGAGTCGTGCACACCATCAAATGAACGGAGATCTTCCCAACAGAGGAGTTGGGCACTTGCTCAACAACTCCAACGGCCCAGCAACTTCAACCCAACCCCACCAATACAGTTCGCCCACTGAACAAGATGGATCGATAAAACCGCTTACAATCCGCAACAAGCTCACAAAGCACAAGCCGCCGCCAATTGTTTACCCGAAGCTTCACCAACGGCAGGACTCCAGCTTGTCTAGCGACAGCTTTTCAATGACCTCTAGTCCCGGCTACAACTCGAAGAGTTTGATGGAAGCCCCCTTAATACAGAGCTCCTCCGCAAAGGCCAAAAAAATGGCAGCGATCCGTCATCAGGATTCAAGTGATAGCTTTGGAATGACTGCAGCTGCAATGCGCTACAACAACGCTCAGGGATCGAAAACGAACGCCCGCCAGGACTCCAGTTTATCCAGTGATAGCTTCAGTCAAACCTCGAGTCCTGGCTACAACACAAAGCTGCTGGAGGCGCCTCTGCTGCCCTCGATGAAGAGATTCATAAACGGTAAGTTAGTCACGGACATTTTTCTTTCCCTTTTTCAGCTCCTGGTGAACAGCTTAAGCAGGTCAAGAAGGCTGCAAGCTAGAGACATGTGGTAACACGTTCGTATACAGCTGTCTGAAGCACAAAACAAGTGGCACATCCTTGTTCCTGAAGGATTAAGTTTGTAAACAAGCCCCTAATCGCAAAACCTTTCACTGGGCGTCACCGACAATTTTCCGATCCAAACCTTAACATATCTGACCCCTTGTGTTTACTTACAAACTGAGAAATTCCCGGCATTCCTTTTCTGAATAGGAAAACTTTTTGTTTCACAAGTCGTGAGTCTGCTGGCAGGAATCCTGCGGTCGGGAGTTGACTGTTTTTTTTGATCGAGAACATCAAATGAGTTCGTAATGTTTCCTCTTTGCTTTTTTTACTTTCAGTTCCCACTAAAAACTTTCAAAATGAAACCATTGAAGAACTTGAGCAAACCGTTCCTACGTCGCCAATTACAAAGAGCATCTCTACACCGGCTAGTCTACAGACGATTGTTCGCTTCCAGAATGGTACCTCAAATATGTCTTTGCAGCATAGGGTGAGTAAGAGTTTTTCAAGCCATCTCTCGTGCTGCCGTAAAGTAAAATATTTTGTCCTTTGTTTCACATGAAAAAATTTCAAGTTTGTTTAATTTTCAAATTGACAAGATTTATCGTTTGTTTTTGTCGTTGCAGATAATCAACAGGAGGAAAAGTTCAAACCCTTATGTTACGAATGGACGATTGAAGTTTAGGCTCTTCCAAATTCTTCTAAATGCCTTTGCCCTTTTGGCAATTGCAGGTAAGCTTCACATTTCTTTGTGTTTATTTTGACTTATCGACTTGCGATCGACAATAGGCACCGACTGTTAGGCAATTCCTGATTTCAAATTTGCAATTTTCATGCAACTTGACAGCATTTCCACCAATAAATTTTTGTAGATCATGAGCATTTCTTTTTCTTGCATTCAATTTTTTAGACGCTTCCAAAAGTTACAGTTAGATTATAGGGTGATTAGCTGAAAATAAAAAGGAAGGTAATAATCGGGCCAATATAAGTTATGCTAGCGCTTTGAGGGTTTCGTGTGAGTACGAGTAGCTGAGATGGACAAGCAAGTTTACATCTAAAGCTGTCGTTTGACTTTTGGATGTACGATAATTGACATTAGTTTACACCATCTGTGGCTTAAATTAAATGCAATCAACACTTCAAGAAAACAATGTTTATTTTTTCGTGGAAGTGGGTTTGTCAATTGGTACGGTTCACGTTTTAAAATATAACAGATTCTTACAAACAAAGAAATTAAACATATGTATAGGAGTTTTCTCTTCGCGTAAAATACAAAGAAGTAAACTTAATTTCTTCTTCTACGGATGGCGCTACAGTCCGGGGTGCACATGGGGCTCAAAACTTAATTTGGTTATACTTATTGAAACTGAATGTCTGGTAAAGAGATTCAAACACGACGTTTGTTGCTGCTGTGGACAATGATCTTGTGTGTAGCATTTAGAAAAAACTGTTACTTTCCATTCATTGTTATAAAGCAAATTTGCACACGGGGTTCCTTTCGTTGTCCTGAACAAAGATGAAAGAGAATCTACGTAAACTTTGACATGAAATATATTTAAATTGGTTAACGTTAACTCGCAAGATTGAGCTAATTGTTTATAAAAAATTGTTGTATGATATTTAACTATTGTTGACTATTTCCTGAAAAGATGTTTACAACAATATTATAACCGCTGATTAATTCTGATTTTTTAAAGGCCTTTATTTTAGGCTGACTGAAAAATATTTTCGCACAAAACGCTTAGCAAAAATGCTCAGCCATATTTTATGACACATGTGTGATGGTTGTAATCCTAGATAAAGTTTGTGGAAACAATTTTCGAAAAAATGTGTAAATACTATAGATGGTGAAGCAGAAGCTTTTAATGCAATTGTACCAACCATAAAGTTTAAATAACTTAAATTGTCTCTAGTACAAGATCTTATGTGTAGTAATTTTGCATCTCAATATTGAGCCATAGCGGATAACTAAGTCTTTTAGCAGATGACTTAGTTGTCCTCACACCCTCCCAAAAGGAATTGGATAGGTTTGTGGCCGTATGTACGGCTGCTGGAATGAAGTTGAACGTACGAGGGTTGCATTTTATATTTCGGGATTAGAGAACAAAAACAATCATCGAAAATAGCTTTATTGTTTTTCAAAATATTCCCCATTAAGATCTATACACTTTTGCATGCATTTGAACCAATTGTCGAAGCACTTTTGCCACTCTAATTGAGGTATCTCCAAACCATGCATTCTGAATGCATCAACCGCATCTTCAGGTGTCCAAAAACGTTGACCTCTCATTTTATTTTCTATGTAGGGGAATAAAAAAAGTCATTCGGTGCCAAGTCAGGACTATACGGCGGAAGATTCATCAAATCTATGTTTTGAGTGCTCAAAAATGCAGTTGTTTGAGCCGATGTGTGAGAGCTTGCATTGTCGTGGTGAAGAGTGATCCGTCTTCGGCGGTTGGTTTTCCTGATTTCTTGGAAGACAACTGGCAAACAAATGGTTGTGTACCACTCAAAATTGACTGTTCTGCGTTGTTCTAGTGGTAAGGTTGCTACATGTCCAGTTTTTCCGAAAAAACAGGCGACGGTTTGCTTGGAAGTGCTTCGTGCGCGAGCAACTTTTGTTGGATTTGGCTCAATTTGAAACACCCATACAGTCGACTGCAGCTTACTTTCTGACTCATACGCGTAAATCCACAATTCATCACCTGTCACGATGTCATTGACTTGTTTCGAAACACCGCATCGTATTTTTGGATCATTTCTTTTGACCAATCGACACGAGCCTGTTTTTGAGCGACTGACAAATTATGTGGCATCCAACACGAACAAATTTTTTTGACGGTCAAATGTTCATGCAATATTGAATGTTTTCTGATCCTACTAATGCCCAAGGTTGTCTCAATCTCACAACAACTGATTTTAAACGACCTTCACGAAATTCATCTTGGAGTGAACTAGGACCTCGGTTGAATTCACCATACCATCGATGAACACTGGTCCTTGATGGAGTTTCATCGCCAAAAATTGAATTAAGTTCATCGATGCACTGTTGTTGAGTTAATCCACATCGAAAGTTGTAAAAAATAATCGCACGAAAATTTTCACGATTTAATTCCATTTTTTGGGCGAGATGAATCTTTTAAGTTACTATAAACAGCACAAATAGCGCTCGTATGTCAAAACGTTCTGAGTACGTATAACTTCAAAACTGTCAAACTTTACGATAAAGCTGGCAGTTGCCAGCAATCGGGTTGTGCAATCCCGAAATATAAAAGGCAACCTTCGTACTACAAATGACTCAAGGGTGAAGCTTTTAATGTAAATGTACCACCCATAAAGCTTAAATTACTTGAAGATAAGCTTAGTACAAGTTCTTATGTTCTTACTCGTTCTTCATCTTGCATTTCAATCTTGAACTACAGCGCACAACTAAGTCTTTTCGCAGATGACTTAGTTGTCCTCACATACTCCCAGAAAAAACTGCGCGCACTGGATAGGTTTGTATATGGATGCTAGATTGAAGGTGAACGTAGACAAGTTCGAAGTAATAATAATTTCCAAAACACCTGTCCACTGCACTCTACATGTTCGTGGAGTCCCACTGAAATAGGTGGAGAAGTTTAAGTATCCCAGTGTCTTTTTCATAAGTGATGGAAGGAGCAACACAAAGATTTCTTGGAGGATTGGCCAGGCTGGATCAATTTCGAACCACCTTGGTTGATGAGTAATAAAGAAGACCAAACTTGGTGTCAAGGCCAATTTATCGGTTTTTAGCTCAGTGTTTGTTCCAACTCTCACCTTTGGTCATGAAATTTGGGTACTGACCGAAAGAATAAGATCGCGAACACAAACTGCTGAGATGAGATTTCTCCATGCCGCAGTGTGAGTTACTCGCCAAATAGGCTGAAAAAAAGCAACGGAGCTGGAGGAACTCAGTGTTAAGCAGCTACTTCTTCAGAGGGAAATAGCTTTATTTTGTTGGTTTCGCTACGTAGTTTGAACGTCTCTTTGATCACGACTTCCAAGGCAGTTCCATCAGGCAGGCGACCTCTCGGCCGGTGGTTGGATAGAATCTATAAACTCCCCTGGCTGTGCTTGAGAATAGCTCCTGATGAGTTAGAGTCGATGGCGGAGGAGCGGCTGGGAGGGCTCTCATGGGTACATGGCTCCCACGAAATGGGTCGTTTAGCATATGTCGTAAAGAAGATATTGATGACGATGATGACTATTACAGGTATACCGGTATGAAGTGAGCGTCAAGATACAAATGTCTCGACATGGAACATTTGTTGTGAACGAGCACTTATTTGTTTTGTTTGTTTGCTATGATATTTGTGAAAAATATTTAGTATACATCAAGTCATTGAACAGGCAACATCATATTTTTTCATCGTGTTTAAAATGTCGAATTTTGTACCAGAAAGTCATGATTTGCGGAAAGCATTAATTTTTGAGGAAAAGTGGTGCAGAGTCGCATCGAATGCTTGTCATGCAAAAGATGATTTCAAAAAAAGTTTGAAGACACCGAATTGCAAACGATATTGGATGGAGATGACACTCTGAGTCAAAAGCAAATGGCAGCAATGTTAAATGTTGCGCAACAAACAATTTCTGACCGTTTAAAAGCTATGGGAAAGATCCAAAAGTGTGGAAAATGGGTGCCACATGAATTGAATGAAAGACAGATGGAAAACCGAAAAAACACTTGTGAAATTTTGCTTCAAAGACACGAAAGAAAATCGGTTTTGCATCGGAGTGTTACTGGCGATGAAAAATGGATTTATTATAAGAATCCTAAACGGAAAAAATCATGGGTTAATCTGGGACAATCATCAACATCGACTGCTAAACAGATCGATTCGGCAAGAAGACAATGCTGTCTGTTTGGTGGGACCAGAAAGGTGTGCTGTACCACGAGCTCCTAAAACCTGGTGAAACCGTCAATACTATTGACAACAACTGATTAATTTGAACCATGTATTGATCGAGAAACGACCAGAATGGGCCAGAAGACACGGCAAGGTCATTTTGTTCGATGACAATGCACCAGCACACAAAGCAAAACCGGTTTAGGATACAATGACAACACTTGGCTGGGAGCAGCTACCCCACCCGCCGTATTCACCAGACTTGGCTCCTTCCGACTACCATTTGTTTTCATCGATGGGACACGCATTGGCTGAGCAGAACTTTGATTCCTACGATGAGGCCCAAAATTGGGAGCCTGATTGGTTCGCTTTAAAAGACGAACAATTTTATTGGCGTGGTATTCACAAATTGCCAGAAAGGTGGTCAAAATGTGTAGAAAACAATGGCCAATACTTTGAATAAAATGGTTTTACTTTCAAATAAATAATAAGTGTTTTATTTTCATTTCATACATGGTAGAAGACTGATGTAAAATCATCATTCATATCCACTGCACGAAACCTCAAAAAAAGGTCGACTGCAGCTTGGCAAACAAAGTTTAAGTTTGTACTTAAATAATGCCATCATTGTGCATCATTAAACTAAAGATGCTTAAGACTATAAGGTATATAAATGGGTGCCGGCTCAACAACAGAACCCGATTTCTCTTAAAGGGAAATTCTCTTACATAGTGTTTGAATGTGAATTATTTACAATTTAGCGATGCCCTAGAATCCGGTGTTCAGATCCGTGTGTCGATGGTGTTCCTTTATGGTATGGGGTTGTATTTGTCAGTCCAGGCTCGATGGTAGGTTGTATCACTACTGAAGCAGAAGTATTGTAATACAACTCGCATTCAGTAGATATTGGGGGAAAATTTTCTTCGTTTGGCATGTTGTGTGCGGTGAGAAATCGTTGTCCGGTAGTTGGGCTCCTCAAGTTCCTGATGATTGATGTTCCTGATGATGATTAGCTTCATTTGGTGTTACACTCCGGGGTGACCCGGGCATTTGTCTTAACGACTAGAAAGCCACCCAAATGGACTGAATCTCTACACCACTTACGAGGGGCGATATGAAGGAAAATGCGAATTCACTTTAAATTGTTTTTATTTTTCAATATAATCTCCTCTAATATCAATGCATTTGTTACATCTTGAGATAAGCTTTTTTAAACCCTCAAAAAATTAATTATTTTAATTAATTATTAATACCCATTTATTGCCGACTGGAGTTCTTCATCATCCGAAAGTCTTTTTCCACGAAGACATTTTTTCAAACCCAGAAACAGGAAATAATCACTAGGGGCAAGGTCTGGGCTATAGGGTGGGTGTTGGATTTCTCCGAAAACACAATCTCGCGCAGCAGCCTTGGAAACTTGGGTCGTGTGAACAAGAGCGTTGTCATGAAGAAGCAACACACCCGCTGCGAGTTTACCCCGTCTTTTCTTTTTTATTTCCTACCGCAAATTAGGCAAAGTTCAAGCGTAGGATGTGACATTGATGGTTTCACCTTATTTGGTACTCACTGAGCAAGATTCCCTTTGAGTCCCAAAAACCTGTGGCCATAAGCTTCCCGGCAGACGGAGTGACTTTGAACTTCTTTGGGAGGTCTGTTGCTTTTTTATGCCACTGCCTGGACTCAATAAGTCAGACGGAGTGCCTTTGAACTTCTTCCTTTTTTCCTTTCCTTTTTTATGCCACTGCATGGAGTCTTGTCAGTGTCATAGTGGTGAACCCATGTTTCGTCCCCAGTAACAATTCGATCCAAAACAGCGTCCGCGTTTTCACTGTACTTCTCCAAAAGCTCTCTACAGCATGAGATTCTCACTTTTTCCTGAGGTGCTGTAAGAATTCGCACTGACCTTTGAAAGGTTGAGATGGTCATGAAGAATGGTGTGAATGATACCAGTTGAAAGCTTGGTGATCTCTGGCATCATTTTCCCCTTTATTCAGGCATCCTCAAGAACAAGTTTTTCGACTTTTTCGATGCTTCCTCCTGTACAAGCAGTAGCCGGGGCGCCGGAGCGTGGGTCGTCTTCAATGCTCTCTCTGCCTCTCTTGAACTCACTTGATCACTTTTACACAGTTGATAATGAAGGTGCGGAACCCTGGTAAACAGCCACCAACTCTTCATGCATAGTTTTTTGGCTTTTTCCTTGCCTAGGGAGAAATTTAATTATAGCGCGATGCTCAATTTTCACCATCATCGTCTCAGTTGCCATTATGATTCTGTTTAACTAAAGATACAACGCGAATTAATATTTACTTTTATACGTAATTTTACATGAACGCACTAAAATAATAATAATAATAATTGTTGGCGCTACAGTCCAAAGGGGGACCAGGGCCTAGCTTGCTCATCAACTACTCGTGTTGTGCACGCTATTATTCTCTCACGAGTAGAAGAGACCTACAGTTTTTTGCCGACTCCGAACGGCGAAATTTGAGAAGCTTTCTTAGACAGTTATTACTCTTTGAGTGTTGTCAGCAGCTCGAAAGAGGTGGTGCCGTGAAAAATTCGAAAAATTGGTGTTGATCTGGGAGTCGAACCTGTACCCTTCGGCGTGTGAGCGTCGCACACTACCCACTACGCCACGGCGACCACACTAAAATAATAATATTACTTGATAAATAAGTCAATTTATGTATATAACCACAGCTTCACCCCGATACGGAGATTATATTGAACGCTTCTCGTATGTGCACCATTCGGCGTCCTCTATTCAGTTAATTCAATAGTTTGGAGCTCAAAACTTTTCGGCCTAGAGTAGAGATATCAATGCCCTCTTCATGGTTCAAGCATTTTGGATCTGTAGACGTCTGGCTACACTCATCTCGATACACACCTCGTACAGTTCTAGATTGAGACTTTTTTTCCGAAAATCCTCAGGATGATGTAGAGAGAACATGTAGAAGACCAACAAGAAGAGAGCAACACAGTACATTATTTCTTTTTAAAAGAGACCCGTAATGTATGTAACATAACCTTAAATAGAACGATGTAAGTGGGAGAATTGCGCTAGCATGGTTCAATAACCTTAAGACTGAACTAACGGCGGCTTTTTAAATGTGGAAGAGCACAACATATGCAGGTGACACTAGCCGTAAAGCAAGTAGATCATTGTGAAAAATTGCCTTCACACTCAGAACTTTTTTCTTAAATTGCCCTTGGGATTGTCAAAGCTTCTTTGCCATAGAGCAAGATAAGGCAGACCACGGTATCATATTATGTAAGCTTGGTCCATTAAAAAACTGAGGCTTCTACTCTTAGACACAAAGTAGTGGCGATGTCCAAGAGTTGTTCTGCATTTAATCTCGGTTCTGATGTTGGAAGCCGAAGTAGAAGTAAAATCTGCCACAGACTGAATGTTAATGAACCCGGATTAACATCTCCAGCTCATTACAAATCTACGTTTCCTCAGTTGGTCGATTTGAATGCCTCTAAGGTTTAGAAGAGACAAGTTTTCTGCGTTCTCGACAAGGATAAGTGTATTTCGTACGGAGGTTCTTCCAGGGACCTTGCATTTACTTTCCACAAAGGGAAGGACACAACAACATTCGTTTTTTTCTGTATTCAATTTGATGACACATTTGAACAAAAATCTCCTTTTTTTTAAGGTGGCTTAGCTGCTTACTTCAATGCATACCCGACAATAAAATTTGTGAACAAGACAATAATCAACACAATCCGAGTGGAAGAAGTGTCGGAGTTTGGTGAGTGTTCACAGACACCTCACTACGGAACGCATTTAAGTTCTCTTGTATTTTCAGGAAAAAATCCCGCACCTGGCACCTGTCTCCCCATCATTGTGAAGTTCTGTCAAGGACCCCTCATTCCCTACAACTACACAGTCTTCCCCAACTACATTGGACACTTTGGTCAGCTGGAAACCCAAGCGGTGAGTTTGGACCGCAGTTAAAGACGTAGTTTCTGAAAGGGCCTTATAATTTCTTCTCCTGCCGCGTATTAGGATTTGGACGCATACGATGCTCTGGTGGATGTACGATGCTATGAGTTGGTTGCTCTCTTCCTGTGCTCACTGTTTGTACCGAAGTGCGGTTCGACTGGATCAACAGTTCCACCCTGCCGGACGCTCTGCACAGAGACCATGCGACGGTGTGGATTCTTCTTCGACGTTTTCGGACTCAGCCTGCCTGACTATCTGAACTGCAACCTGTTCAAGGATTTTGACAACACGGACGAATGCGTTGGACTGCACCAGGTTCGGGAGGTGATGATCGCTGCAAGGAATCCAGGTATGCAATGGTTAGACGATCTTTCAAAGCGTTCTGATGCGTGCGTTTTGCAGTTTGCAGTGGATTTCTATGCGACCAAACGCGCTGTATTCCCAATGACTACGTCTGCGACGGACACTTGGACTGCATGGATGAGACGGACGAGAACAAGTGCGACCGGTGCGACGCTGACTCGATTTACTGCGGGGAGGATCGCTGCATGAGCTCCAAGCATATTTGCGATGGGGTCATCGATTGCCCCTACGGACAGGACGAACGGCATTGCAGTAAGTTCCAACTGTTGTCTGAGGTGAATCGTATCCTTGAATTGCCTTCTTTCAGTACGACTCAGCGAGCGGAACGGAGACATGGGGAAGGGCGTGCTTGAAGTGTTTCGGCACAAAAGCCACAAGTGGATGCCCGCGTGTGTCAAGAACTGGGATCGCTCCGTTTCGCCCACAGCCGTCTGTTCAATGCTTGGCTATAATTCGGTAAACGCCACCAGCGTTGTGACGCAAAAAACCCGCCGCACACTTCTGACATCGGTGAACGTCTCCACTGAAATCTGGGATAAGCCGCCCAACCTTATGAAGGAGTTCGCCAGCTGCACCCCTGAGGAGGACTACCCTATTGCCGAATTGACGTGTGTCAACTATGGTAACCTATGAACATTTGAACCTGCTTCCGGGTGTTACTCTTTCTCTGTTTCCATCTAGAGTGCGGCAAGACCCGAAGAGAGAAGTACAAACCTTCGAGGCGGATAATTGGTGGATCTACAGCAAGCCCTGGTTCCTGGCCGTTTTTGGCAGCGATTCTAGGCGGGCCCGAGAAAATTTTTTACTGCGCTGGCGTACTTATATCCGATCAGTGGGTTCTTACAGCCTCCCACTGCATAGGAAAGTAAGGAATCCGCAGTTAGAAAGCTCCCCTTCCCGTCTGATTTATATATTTTTTTGTAGTCACACCCTGATAGACCTGGACGATTGGACGATTCAACTTGGAGTCACGCGGCGGGATTCATACACTTTCAAGTCGGCAGAGATCAAAGTTAAGAACGTGATACCCCATCCGCTGTACAACACACAAATTGCCCACGATAACGACATAGCTCTCTTCCAGGTGAGTGTTGGTGGTTTCTGGCGTCAAAGAACAGGTTTCTAGAATTGAATCCCTGTTCACAGCTCTCGTCAAGAGTGTCCTTCCATGAGCATTTGTTGCCGGTGTGCCTGCCTCCGCCTGGCCTCAAGCAACTGAAGCCAGGTGAGCTCTGCACAGTTATTGGATGGGGCAAGCGAGAAGACAAAAATCGTAAGTACCACAAAGCTGCGGAAAAACGAAGTAATCAGTCACAGTCTTTCCTCTTAGCCAAAGCCACATATGAGCCGATCGTCAACGAGGTTCAGGTGCCGGTGATCCGAAGACAGCAGTGCGACGAGTGGCTGGACAATCTTACAGTGTCGGATGGCATGATCTGCGCAGGCTTCGAAGAGGGCGGCAAAGATGCCTGTCAAGTATAAAACAAAAACTCAAAAAAAAATAATTACTTGAAAACTCATGTTTCCATCCATGCCACAGGGTGACTCTGGTGGTCCACTGCTATGCCCGTATCCCGGCAAAAAGGGCAAATGGTTTGTTGGCGGCATCGTCTCCTGGGGCATCATGTGCGCTCATCCCAAACTGCCCGGCGTCTATGCAAACGTAATCAAATACATCCCATGGATAGTGGACGAAATTCAAAAATACACCAAGCCAGCGCATCGATTCCACGAGCCCAGGGGAAGCAACCGCAGTCCAAGTCGCGTCACCGGCTACGGCAACCGCAGTCCGACGGACATAGACTACTACAACAACTACGAGAAACCATAGAAAAAGGTGAAAGACAACAACTTTTGATCCCTGCGCAGTCCAAATCATCCCTGAAAGCGACGCCCATCTCCCCAATCGCACCCAGGAAGTCACTCGATACAATCAATGTCAATTTTTCGAATTTATCTGTTGCAACACATGCTGCAGAAGAACAGTGAGCTGCACAAAATGACGACATACACCACAAATATCAGTCGATTAAACAAACCATATCTTTGATACATTATCAATTTTACACTTGCAAAGTATCCTTTTGGCAAAATTTCCTTCCCAAGAGGGCGAAGTCCTTGACAATAACCCCACGCAGAAGGAGACCTCTCACATAGCACGAGAAAACACAAATTACATATTTTGTAGTGTTCATTATTTTTATAAATAAGGAGACAAAAGAAACATACACATTATACAACTAAATTATATACGAATTTCTAGAATTCATAAATACATATAGATCTAAAAAAAAAATATATATATATATATTTAAAAGATAGTATAACCAATGGAATGTAAGACAATACTAAAGGCCAGGCACGGCCCACACTCTTAGACAATAAAGAGAAACTATAAAACTAATTTAATACATTTAGAGATGTTCAAATGTTGTGAAAATAAACTAAAACGCATATTTATACAAGACATATGATAATAAGAAACCATAAAAAATATATACTATAACACAATAAATTATATATACACATAGATATTTAGAAGGAGGAATCGCATGTTGGTGAAGGTGAAGTCTTTGCCAAAATAAAATGTATTATTTTTATACAATTAACAAAAACCAAAAAACAAATCAAACATGTGCAATGTCACATTTGGAGGATTACTCTTAGCATGCTTTTTGTTTATTGGAAGAAGAAAAATAACATAAATAAGAAAATTAAGCGAAACTATGCAATTAAGTGGTGTTGGAATTTACAGAGACTGTTGTAGTTGTTTGCTTTATGTTTCATTTATTTTAAGCTAAAGTAGATATATTTTAAAATGTTCCTGTACACATTAAAAACAAAATTAATTCAACCTTCTTGATGGTCACATTCTGGTGGAATACCACTTTGATTTAATTTTGTAGCCAACAAACATCTAACTCATAATAATAAAAGCTGACAGAACAGAAACCTTTCTTTAGCAAAAGCCTCTTTGAGTCTTCATCCTGGAGATATCCAACAGGAGTTTTACAAGAATTCAAAATGTCAATCACTCTAAAGTGTCTTTTTTGGGGATTTTTCATTTAAACTTGTACACAAAAATGATTTCATGATAAAAGTTTTCTGTTAAGTTTGGTACTAGGTCTGACTGATGGTATTGAAACTTTTGACATATTTTATTCCTTTTGCTCGATTTTCTCATAAATTTCAAAAACTTAAGTTTCTATATTTGATAGATGATAGTTAAGGAAATTGTTTTCATATTTAATCACACCTTAGACATAAAAATAATAATTATTGGCGCTACAGTCCAAAGGGGGACCAAGGCCTAGCTTGCTCATCAACTACTCGTGTTGTGCGCGCTACTGTTGGCTCACGAGTAGAAGGGACCTACAGTTTTTTTGCCGACTCCGAACGGCGAAATTTGAGAAGCTTTCTAAGACAGTTATTACTCTTCGAGTGATGTCAGCAGCTCGAAAGAGGTGGTGCCGTGAAAAATTCGAAAAATTAGTGTTGAGCTGGGAGTCCAACCTAGACCTTTCGGCGTGTGAGCGTTGCACTCTACCTACTACGCCACGGCGACCACACACTTTTGACATAAAGAATTAAATCAAGAGCAGGGACATGTCTCTATATCTGACATCCCCTTGGTAACTTAAGCGATTTAGTGAAGGGCCTTTTGAATGCAAACAATTTTCTTTTTCCACTCTGTGAAAATATGTAGCTTTCAATCAGTTTTATTCAAATGTCGAAGAAATCACTGCCTTCACTTGAAATAGTTATCCCTGTGAAAGTGAAAATCAGTCAATCAATCAAATTATGCGAAAATTACAAGAACAAAAAATTAAAACAGCTTATCATATTCATTCCTCGACTCTGGACCCTCTTCTTCGGCCATAGACTTATGTTAACCTTATTAAATTCCGAGCCTGACAGCGTAATTGATTGGGGTAAAAAAAATAGAGTGGAATTTAATGCTTCCAAAACTCAGTGCTGTCTGCTGTTATTCAAGTGATCTTCAAATAAGCAGCCATTATCAATGAATGGTTCCTGCGTTGTTGAAACCGAACGACTTTCCGTCCTCGGTATGTGTATGAACTCAACACAAGTTGGAATAATCACATTTTCGAGGTCGACAAAATGCAGCGAAATGTCTAGGTTTCTTGAAGCGATGAAAGAGATATTTCACCCCTTCTGACCTGGCAACAATATAGAAGGCTTACATCCGCCCAAAGCTTGAATACAACGCTTCTCTCTGGTCCGGTGATCCTAAGACCTCTCTGTACCTACTAAATAGAATCCAATAGCGAGCGATAAAACTTTTTGGTGATAATAATGCTGCAAAGTCAATCGACTCGCTTGGATATCGACAAAGTGTTGCGTCTCTAATAGAGACTCTCTATCACTATTTTGTCGCTATTTCAACAAAAACTGCTCTAAAGAGTTAGCCAGCTGCATTTCTTCCCTTCAAGAAATCACACGCAATACCTAACTCGCTAGGAATGCTCACCCGATCACCCTTAAGCCCACTTTCGGACGTAAAGTTAAGTTTAGAGACTCGTCCTTCAACCGCACCTCACAAAAATGGAATGCTCTTCCCAGCCCTTCACCCATTACAATCCACAGGCACTTATAACCAATGTGCATCAGTTCCTCCTTTCCCTCTCTTCCTCTATACCTTCGGCCCGTGCTGTGACTTAATTGAAGTCGTCACTTAAGGGTGTAAAAAAGGTACCTTTAGTGCGCGCCAATTATAAAAAAAAAATATCACTTTACAATTGTTTGAATTTTCTCAAATCTTTTAAACAAAATAGTGATAACGTGAAAGACATACCTTGCAATTTTACTTAAAAAGCGTTTTCCATTTAATTCAAATAAATGAAAGCTAGGCTTAACACAATTTCTTTTGTGCTACAATTCAATTAGGAGCTATAGAAGACAGACGTGAAAACTTTATGCATGTCCAGAAAAACTCAAAAAAATGAAAGCACATCGATAGCATTTAAAATTTAAGTTTATACTTTAATAATTTCATAGCGTACATTATTGAGTGGCCGCCATGGCGTAGTGTGTAGTTTGCAACCTTCACGCGACGAAAGTCCAGGTTTGATTCCCAGCTGAACACCTCGAATTTTTTACGGCACCACCTCTTTCGAGCTGCTGACAACACTCAGAGTAATGTAGTCTAAGAAAAAGCTTCTCAAACTTGGTTAGAAAACTGTAGAGAAAGCAGTAGTGCGCACCACACGAGTACCATAGTTGATGAGCAAGCTAGGTTCTCGTACCCTGTGGACTGTCGCCCCATGTAATTATTATTACATAATTGTGTTTCATTGAAATGCTTGTCTTAGTTTTGCTTCCAATCTGTGCAGAGCTGCGGTTTCATTGTTTCGAATGTTTACGAAGTGCTCAATGCTTATCTTAAATTCTATTTAGTTTTTTTCCATGACAAACGACATAAAAAGAAACAAATTAACAAATGAAATAATTATGTATTTGAAATCCAAGTTTCACAGAAATCACGATGCTGGCCTGAAGTTAAATATGACAGTCCGACCATAAGAAATTGTCATTTGAAAAATTATTGGTTTCATTATGTTCAGCAATGTTAGATCTAGTCTTGGTCACAAATGACGCATTCGATATTGCGTTCCTTTTTTTTAGTGTTCCTTTGATTATTTCAAATTAAAAACCGCTGTTGTAAGTTTTTTGCAGAATTTTATCAACTCGAAAGCGTCTGCGAAGTAAGAGGAGGAGTAATAAGCTATTGAGAAATATGTTTACTAAAGAATTCGACAAAGTTTTAAGTTTTAAAAAGTTTTTCAATTGTTGTATTTTGCTTTAAAAAAAGATTGTTATGTTTCTAAGTAGTATTCGGACAGTTGGACACTACGTGTGCACAGTATAACGATCAACAATGTACGTAAAACCTTAATTTCTTCGTAAAGTGTATAGCATTTACTCTAAAATCAGACAGACAAAACAATATTACGTTCAGAGTAATTATACGCGTTGATAATAATCTACAAAGCAATACAAACTAATTAAAACATCTCCGTTCAAAGTGCTTTCATTTCCCTTTCCTTGTCAATATAGTCCGAATGGGTAGCATTAGTCAATATGTGGCATCAACTAGCTCGACGGTAGGAGCTTATTTGTGTGACAAATGCTTGAAAACATATTTTGATAATTCAGTTATTTTGAAAATAAGGAAGCACTGATTGATTTTTTTGTATTTGCATGAAACTAAATTCAAATTTGTTTCTTTTCACCAGCATAGAGATTATAGGAAGCCGTGACCGAAACGATAAGAATAAGAATTTATATATAATACATTCAGAAAACCCATTTTATTTTTCCCAAATTACTCAAAAGTACCGGTATTCAAAATTATGTACTTTTACTCGTCCTTTGAGAAAATCTGCTTATAGTTGAGACATAACCACATTTAGTACTTACCATAAAACAAATGTAAAATTATAACTTTATTTGCTTATCTTAGTTGGAATTTAAACATAAAATATATAATTAAATACTTTTATTTCTTAAAATTAAATTAAAATTAAAAAAAAATTTAATTAAAAATTAAAATTTGTCATTTTTAGTATATCCGAAGCAATGGTTAACAAGCATTTTCTTCGGTTAACTTTTGTATATTCAAATTTATATGCAAATTTTTTAAGTGATATTTTCGATTGTTTTTCTCCAAACGACTACACAGCTCAAGGTCACATTTACTTTAGCCACCACTTTAAGCAGAATAAACGTTTAAGATTTAGTAAAAACAAAAATGACAATGTACTGAAAATAAAAATATAATATAATATAAAGAAAATCGATTTTAGATGCATATATAGAATTAAAAAGTGAATTAAAAACAAATAAAACTAAGGAATATACATTTGCTATAAGAAATTAATATACACAATAAAAAATATATAAAGTAATAAAATATAAATGTGAAAAAAATCGACAATATGCTTCATAAAATAAAATCTTATACACAGTCATATATTTGAAGGAGAAGAAAAAAGAATATATACCTAAAAAATATATACAATACATATTGAAAAAAAAATATATATATATATTATTTATTATACACCTAGATAATTAAAAATGAAACAAACTATATATATATATGTAAGCTTCCCGTAAGAGCTCATGCATGGGTTTCAGCTTTAATGATGAATTGTTTATCTATTAGATGAGAAAAGAGAAATACAAAAAACCTAAGAACAATCGTATAGTTAAATGAAAACTAAAATAAAAGTGTTTTAATGTAGGTGACTGTCCCTCTTGTTTTCTTCTGACTTTTATGATTTTATGCTCCAGTATTCGGTTCAATCAATTAGAAACTTTTTGAAGAGGGGGAGTTGCACAAATAAATCAAAATGAGAAAAAAAGTGAAATTAGTGTTAGATATTGAATAATGTGTTACACAAGTAGTTATTTGTACATACTTAAACTTATACTATATACATACATACTTATATACATACTATTAGCCTTATGAGAAGGATATGCTTTTTGTAGAGATGTTTAGATATATGATGAACTTAAAAATATACAATGTGTTTTCATGCTTTCACATGTTTTATTTTTAATTTTATTTTCTTACTTAATTCACTTTAATTCTACTTTCATTATTTTTCTTTTAGCTGATGTTTTTTTTATTTGATTTACATGAACTTTGTTTAAAATGCCAATCAAATTTTTAGTGACAAAACAGCGTAACTCCGGAACTGAGCCTAAGCCTAGTGTGTACATTAAACGCAATTATTCCTTTTTTCTATTTGGCCACTAATGCTTATTCAAGTATGTTTATGCATATACGAATATGCTCACATTTTGTGAGTTCTTATTATTTCGTTGGCTATTTTGTTTTTAAATATTTTTCTGACAGACGTTTATAATTTCTCAAACTTAACGTTAAAGTTCCATTTTTCAATACATTTAAATGAATTTGACTTTAAATGAATGTTTATTTATAAAAAAATGTGGGTGTGCACTTTCATTCATTACTTCATTCGCCTAAGGTAAAATAATTTACAAAACAAAGTCATTTTTCCCTGACCCAACATATTTGCCATGAATACTTTTGAAAGTCAAATGAATAAACTGGGAAGAAAAAGCAGACATTTCGGTTAAATTATGTACAAAATAACACAATTTTGGAAGTTTGCGTTTATGACATTAAATCGTTGACATTTTGATGGCAATGTCTTCTATCGTCATTACCGAGAGTAATCTTTTTACAATGCTTTAAATGCATACTGGTGTGTTTGTAAACTAAGCCAACTTGCCTTTGTTAATTTCCCTTTCCCAATTCTATTAAAAAAGAGTATTTTAAGTTGATATGTAATTTTAAATGCAAATTAAACTGCCAACTATTTTCTGTACCAAATTCTTAAGTCTCTCATTTGTTAAAGGGTGGGGGTAAGTCCCTCACAGGCAAAGTACGGGAACGCATCTGAATCAAATGTGTAAATATGTCATTTCAAATTTACTTTTTCGAAACAGAAAAAAAAACAACAACAAAATTTGAGACACAAACACAGAGATAATAGGTCAATGGTCACTTATCTCTGTACAAACATTAATTAATTTGACAAAAAACCAACAATCTACTCGCAAAAATGTTTTGTGTTAAAATGGGCAGGGTGGAGAAATACTTAACTCTTTCGAGAGAGCGCACATTTGACGCAAAACCAATTTTTTCGGTATACGGGAACCGACTTTGTCTTAGTTTGTGTTGTTTTTCACTGTTTTGTTTTTTTTTCGAGTACGGGAACACACATTATTGCTTTCAAATGCAGCTTTTTGGCAAATTTCTGATGACATTTTAATCAATGGATGTCTTATTGTCTACTGTTACCATCGCTCATTAAAATAGATTCCATTCTAGCACACATTCCTAAAAACTGAAACGTGCCCAAAATAAATCAATTTTCGATAACTTCAGCTCATAAACGAACTAAAGTTTGTTAATCTTAAAACGAAATAGTTGTGTTAGCATCGATAAATCCTGATTTAAGTGAATCCAATTTGTGTAATCTCTCTCCTCTTTATTGACAAATTTTGATGGCCCAACTTACATTCTCATTATAATACCTCTAAGATTATTGCAACGATTTAGAAACATATTTTTTGCTTATTAATAGCATGAAAATGTTATCGAATGAATGCCTAAATGCATTTTCTCTAGTCCGGCCAACTGTTTGTGGTTGGTTGCAGGTTCTTTTCCAGGGCTGAACGCCGCAACGTAAGGCCAACATCTTCAAATTGTTGCAGAAGTTTCTCTGTCTTCAGTAAACTTAACTAAAAACTGGACTTATAATATAATATTTGTTTTTTGTTAACAAAGACCTAAAACGCCATTCTGCCAAACTGTCAATTATATTCCACGAAAAGAAAACTGAATGTATTAAGCAAATCCCATTGTGTCTATAAAATAAAACTAAATTGCTTTGATACACATTACAACTAAAGAGTTATAAAACAGGAATCAACAAAAAGTATGTCTTTTTTGACATAAGATAATGGGTGTGTTCCCGTACCCGAAAAAACAACACAAAACAGTACAAAAATACACAAATTTCTTTCCCGTATCCCCAAAAAAATGGTTTTTACGTTAAATGAAAACTGTCTCGAGAGAGTTGTTGTTGAGAGGTTGTTAATATAGGCAGGTTGTTGGTTTTCTATCAAATTAATTAATGTTCGTACAGAGATAAGTGAGCATTGACCCATTATCTCTGATTATGTGTCATAAATTTTGTTGCTGTTTTTATTGTATGTATCTAAAAAGTGAATTTGACATTTCATAATGGCATACTTTACACATTTGGTTTAGATGCGCTCCCGTACCTTCCATCTTTCTGAGAGAGATTTACGCCCACCTTTTAATAAATGACGCACTTCAGCATTTAGTACAAAGTACTGGAACACACCTAATATCCAACATTTTTCAAAATTCGATGAAGAATGTGGGGTTTTACATCAATCATGCTTTTGACAATAAAATAATATTCAGACAATTGGCAGATCTGCAAATCTTTTTAGATCTGGAAATGTAGTCAGACCTGTCACTGCAAAAATTGTCCCAAATGTTTTACAGCCGACTTAATTTTAAATTTTCTTTAACAATATTTGCAGAAAACACATTGTTAGATCATGGCCAGATGCCGTAAGACATTTAGGAATATTTTTGGAAGAACTGAACATATTTTAACCGAATAAGATTTTAATCAACAACATGTTTCAATTTGGAAAATAACAAACACAAGAAAACAAGACATGCACTATTTTTTTCATCCTGCTTCAAGCACTGTTCACAATCGACTGGCTCTCTTCTATATTTCATATCCGTTAGACCCCTTTACATTTCAGCTCTTCTATTCTGAAAAAAGTGTTTAATTTCAAAGCCAACTATAATTTGTATTTAAAAAAAGAAGGTTTTTCAATTTAATGTCTACTACAAAATTTGTTGATCTGACAACCGTCTCGATATTGCTTAACAAATTGGCCTCGCATTATTTAAAATATTGCTATGACTCACTTCATGAATTCAAAACGTTTGAAATGAATTAAATTTTGAATTATTGTCACCAAAAAGGCGTAAAAGTAATTGGATATTTTTATTAACATTGTTTTAAACGCCACCGCGTGGGCGCGTCATTTTGAATGAGGTGCAATACTCGTATTACTGGAATTCTTTATGTTTTTCTTATAATTCCAATTGTTTTTTGAAGTACAACATTTGTTTTATCAAAAAGTTTACATTTCTGAAAATTCTTCACTTCATAGATTATATAATTATTATGCTGACAGTAACAGCTGACAGTGGTCGCCGTGGCGTAGTAGGTAAAGTGCGACGTTCACACGCCGAAGGGTTTAAGTTCGACTCCCAGCTGAAAACCAATTTTCGAATTTTTCACGGCACCACCTCTTTGGAGCTGCTGACAACTCTCAAAGAGTAATTACTGTATAAAAAAGATTCTCAAATTTTGCCGTTCGGAGTTGGCAAAAAACTTCAACTTCCCTTCTACTCCTGAGAGAACATTAGGACGCACAACACGAGTAGTTGATGAGCAAGCTAGGCCCTGGTCCCCCTTTGAACTGTATCGCCAACAATTATTATTATTATAAGTAACAGCTGACTAAAGTTTGCCTTATAATACATGTATTTAGCATTTTTAACACACCGCACACTAATATCAGCTTCCAAGTGAACTGTAAACTCTCAACTCCTCAAATAGATATCTATCCCAAGCGGCAAGTCTCAATAAAGTAAACTTAGAGAACAAGAGCATGAAGTTTCTCGTGGCTCTATATTTGTTAAACAGTTTTATTTAGAGACATATCTTCTCTAGAAAGGAAGAAAATAGACATCCTTAAATTTTTTTCTTCAGGTTTCTGTACGTCTTTAGCAATTATTCACTTCGTTACTCAATACGCGCTTATGCTTATTATTCAGAAAAGAAATACTCAAACCTTTTATCACCATTCTTAAGTCAAGAAAAAAAATTGTTTTTTCTATTTCCATATTTGTTTACTTTCTCTTTGCCCTCTTTCATTTTTAGAGACACCCTTTTAATTTGCTTGATTTTAGTTGCTAACATTTGTTTCGTTTTGTCTTCTCATTATTGTTTCATGGCATAAGTGAATAGTAATTTATACGCACACACATACATATTAATTTACTCAGAAAATAAATTAGTACCTATAAATTAATATCAAAGAAAACGCTTAGCTTTATGTATTTCTAACAAAATAAAAAGAAAATCCACACAATAATTAATGATCTTCTTAAGAATAAGAAATTAAATAATCTATAATAAAAGATACTATTTACTAGCAAAAATCACGTGTGAAGAAATGAATTATGAATATATACACTTATAATATATAAAAATATACTTGATAAGAATTACAAAACAAAAGCCTACTGTAGGTGCTTAGAACTATTGTAAGTCTTCTGTTGTCACCTAATAGTCAACATTAAATCACTTAGTCCTAGAAACTGTCCTTTTCTATTCTCAACGCATTTTCATTTCACCAGCCATTTAAAAGTGTACCCATTTCTAGAACGAAACAAACAAAAATAGGCGTATAGACAATAATATTTATATACCAATTATGTAACCTTATATGTTAGAAAAATATAAAAATATAGCAAATCCTGGAGGTATAAAATAATTGCAAATTGAAAATCGAAAATATTTATTGGTGATTTTTTCAAAACATTGTAGAACATCACAGATGCTGTTTAAATTAGATAAATAATTAAATGTTATTCAAACATGCCATAGACAATAATAAATTTGCCACGAAATATGTTCATTTTTGTAAAGTGGAGGGTTTTTGAATCGACTAACATTTGTTATTTTTTTTTAACAAGTATGGATGAATGAATCATGAATCAGTATCATATTCCAGAAAATTGCTTAATTTTGTTTAAATGCACTGAATTGGTTCAAAAATTTAAAAATTAAACGAATTGAGTTTTGTTATTTATTTAAAGAATTTTCAAAACTGCTGGCCAATTGTGGGCAATATTTTGTATGTGATGTCTTAGCGGTTTAAGGTGACATTCACACGGACATGATGATTATGAGGCCAGCTTGTTTTCATAACTGAAGCTGCCACTTTATTCCTTTTTTTCTGGTTTCCCTATAGTCCTAGAGCACTGTGCAAAATAATAGCACCATGCTCGACTTTATCACTATTGTCACATCATATTTACTACACAACATCCTTATTCTATCAGTAATAAAACCCATAATCAAGATAAGAAAAGTGTGCAATCTAAACTTAAAAAAGGCCCGTAATCCGGATTAACACCGGAGTGAAAAGATTCATAAACATTAAGTAAAAGTCAATGGAATAGTAAAGTTTTTTCTTTTAATTTTTGTAACTGGATTAGTACTTGTTCGTCTAACCTTCATTTTTAAGTGCAGCCTCACTACGTCGTGGCGTGGATTCAGTTAATGCTAAACAAGGATATTATCTCACGCAATCTGCATAACATCCCATTGCTGTTTTATTGTTGGGTTTCACTTCATATACAGCTTTTTTTTAAATCTATCTAAAGGTTTTTAATGAGATTCAGGGCCGGAGTGGTCGCCGTGGCGTAGTGGGTAGAGTGCGACGCTCACACGCCGAAAGGGTCTTGGTTCGATTCCCAGCTCAATACCAATTTTCGAATTTTTCACGCCACCACCTCTTTGGAGCTGATGACAACACTCAAAGAGCATTAACTGTCTAAGAAAGCTTCTCAAACTTCGCCGTTCGGAATCGGCAAAGAACTTCTACTTCCCTTCTACTCGTGAGACAACAGTAGCGCGCACAACACGAGGAGTTGATGGGAAAGCTAAGCCCTGGTCCCCCTTTGGACTGTAGCGCCAACAATTATTATATTATTATTATCAGAGCCGGAGACTGAGACCGCAATTTCAGAACTTGAACTCCATAGCTTTGGCAAAAATTCTTATTCCAGTTTGCTCGTATGTTTATGGCCATTGTCTTTCTGTAGAATCCATTTAAGCAACAAGGTTCACTCTGCGTAAGGTAGCATGGTTTTTCTCATCATGGTGACATACACTCCAGCAGTCATCATTGTTTTTATCCAAAAAATTGAACCAGAAAAGCACACTCATACGTTAATTTTTGCTCCACCGTGCTTAACAGTCTTTACAATTTGATATTCTTGGTTTTTTTCGCCTGCGACGAATGTCCTGGTCCCATGAGTACCAAATAAAACTATTTTGGATTTATGCGTCCATAATATTTTGTGGCATTTAGAAGGTTTCTAGTTCAGTTGTTCTATCGCAAATTTGGCTCGTTTTAGAAGGTTGATTTTTGACAGTTGTTGTACTTTTCTGAGACTCCTGGCAGGTATATTCTTCTTTACTAGTCTTCTTCTTATTGTTTATGTCACCACGGGTAAATTTAACACCTCTTTTATGGTATTTTCCTAGCGTTCATAAACGAGCAAATTTAATGTTGATGTCCCCATGGGTAAATTTAACACCTCTTTTATTTTCCTTGCCATCATAAACGAGCTACGTATGACAAATCTTACTGTTTGTCGTTCCTCCGCCAATAACAAGTTTCGTTTTTCTTCTTATTTTTTCTTCCTTTTGAACGTATTTTTGGCTCTCCGATCATCTGAAATGAACATTCAATAATTTCACTTATAAATTTGTAAGTTTTACCCTCAGAAAACAATTTTTTTATTAAGGCACGTTTCTCGTTACAATGCACAATACGATTCATTTTACTTTGCTAACAACGCTGCATTTTTGAAATATTATCCTTATATACCATATATTAAAGCCAAAAAATCGAAATAATGATGTACACTTTGAAAACGCTCTTCAGAATGACGTGGTGCTTTTATTTGCCCATTTAAATTCGGTTTAATTTCCGGTAACGGGACCTTTTTTAATGAGAAGATGCATTTTTTGATGATTTTTATGACTGATGTAATATAGATGTTTTGCAATAAATATAAGGCACCTGACTGAAAAATTAATTAGCATTATAGAGACAAAGTCGAACATGGTGCTATTATTTTGCACAGTGCTGTATGCAGGTGTCCGTAGAGTAGGTGGGTAGTGTGACACTTACACGCTGAAGGTTCGAATTTGATTTTTGAATGAACACCTCGCATTTTTCACGGCACCACCTCTTTCGAGCTTCTGACAACACTTTAGGGGTAATAACTGTCTATGAAAAAGCGTCTAGTAAAAAAATTCTCCATTCGGAGTCGGGGTTGAAGAGCGCGCTAGGCCCTGGTCCCCCTGTGGACTATAGCGCCATCCAGTCTATGTTATACAAGTTCATATAGTCCGGTCTGTAACAGTAACGCGCACAACACGAGTAGTTGAAGAGCGCGCTAGGCCCTGGTCCCCCTGTGGACTGTAGCGCCATCCGATATATGTTATACAAGTCCATATAGTCCGATATGTAACAGCAGCGCACAACACGAGTAGTTGATGAGCACGCTAGGCCCTGGTCCCCCTGTGGACTGTAGCGCCATCCAGTCTATGTTATACAAGTCCATATAGTCCGGTATGTAACAGCAGCGCACAACACGAGTAGTTGATGAGCACGCTAGACCCTGGTCCCCCTGTGGACTGTAGCGCCATCCAATTTATGTTATACCAGTCCATATAGTCCGGGCTCGATCTGGGTTACAGCCATTATGCTTCCCCACTTTCCAGCCCTTTTCATTTTCGTACACCAAATTGATGATACACATTCCACTTGCGTGAACCATTATAGATCTATGTAAGTTTTCCAATGGAACGAATATGAAGACCCTTCAAGTGGTAGTTGTGTGTTTTCCTGATTATGCCATATTACGCTCGTTGCTATATCAGAAATCAATGAAACCGATCGTATCGAGTATGGTATGAAAATAACGCAATGGCAGAACTTTGCTAAAACGAAACATTGCAACGAAAGCTTGTATAAAAAATAAAACTTCATTTCGGTTTTTACATTTTATTCCTTTTTAGCATACTTTGAAAATATTTTATTACTCGCTCGCATTTATTTATTGGCTCATTAAAAGCGGCAACATTTTTTTAACGTAAAAATAAGAAAATTTGAGGCAGAATCCGGTAACGGATAAATCCATCATTTCAACATTCCCCTAATTTTGATTAATGAAATAAACGAAGGTTGTAAAAACACTCAATAAGCCCCGGGACATATGGGGGGCGGCACTAACAAAAAAAATATATTAAATTAATAATGTTTGTTAGTGGCGCCCCCTTTATGTCCCGGGACTAATTGAGTGATTTGTTACATAAAGCATAGGAGTCTAACATATAACAAAGTCTTGTCGATTCAAAATTCCTGTTTTTTACTAGAAACTTTGTGATTTAGTCCCAGGTGTGATTCTTTGTATCACATCAAAACTCTTCACGCCCTTTAAAACGCCTCAGAAACAGCAATTTGAATAAACTTTGCAACAAGTTGTTTATCAAAGAACAAATGCGTTAGTGAAAAAAATCAATATTTGATACTAAACACTTCACAGAATAATAGTGTGTTGTTGTATGTTTGCTAAAAAAAAAAAATACAAAGCAAAACTTATTTTGATTTGAAAACACAAAAAAAAAAAACATTGTCCTGTTTCAAACATAATTGGAAATAATATTTTTCAAACAAAGCCAACCAAATAAACAAAAGTAATGTACTATTTTAAAGCAAAATAAATTTGTATGAGTGAAACAAATTTTTTGAAAGAAAAAAAAATAAATAAATAAAATATATCAAATGGCCGCTGTTAGAACAATTGCACTTGTTAAACTTGCACAAAACGAAGTTAGGTTCAATTTTTCAAGAGACCGATTGTTTGAGGACCCTATTCGTTTTGACGGTTCATGTGAATTATTTCGTTTCGTTTTGTTAGATATCAAACAACGGATGCTAGTAAAACTATTGACAATAAATACAATAAATGAATACTAAACATCATTGTTTGTGAAAAATTGAAATATATATACAACATTTTAAAAGACAATAAATAAACGCTCATTAACACAGAACGCAGAGCAACAATTATGAGTTACAATTAGAATCGATAGAGAATAAATAAAATATATTATATACTAAATATATAAGAAGTATTATATATGCACGTATATGTTGCAGCAAATGAAACGCATACATTGCAGTAGGTATATACATCTATAAACATACATACATATATGTCTAAAATGTCTATTTATATAGAAATGTATATTTTTACCTGGAAATAAAAAAAAACAAAACAAAAATGTATATTTCAAAAACAAAAAACATGAAAGTATTTACGAATGTGTCTGAACTGGAGAGACACACTGAAGTGATAGTATATGAATATTTGTAAAATCAGAAAACAAAAAGAAACACAAGAGCATAGATGTTTAATAAATGGTCAAAAAAGGACGCTGTTTTGGGTTTTGGTATTATTTTGATTTTTTTTCGATTGCGATCTCTGACACATAAAGTTCAATACAGCGGAGCTATGCGTTTTCGACTACTTTTTACAAATATTTTTGAGAGTACAGGTTTATCATTATGCAGGGGAAACTGTCTTTCCTTCGTCGGCTTTTTTGGTCACTGTTGATTTTCAATGAAACTAGGTTATTTCATTGTTATTATCCCAACGTTTCGGCAGGGATTGCTGCCTTCATCATCATTCTTGACTTATCTTCACACACGGAAGTGCTCAATATTTTGTTTCATTGTGAACTTTGTTTTTTTTGTGATTTTAAAGAACATTTAGATTGACATCTACATCCATTTGTAAAAGCAACATAATTAATATCCCCTGATGAAGGCAGCAATCCCTGCCGAAACGTTGGGATAATAACAATGAAATAACCTAGTTTCATTGAAAATCAACAGTGACCAAAAAAGCCGACGAAGGAAAGACAGTTTCCCCTGCATAATAATAATTGATTTGGTCAATTTTAACAAACAACTGTACAGGTTTATCGGTCCATTTTTTCTGTTCAACATTTGATTTGCATAGAATTTCTTCTTTCTCTTGGTTCACGATCCTATGGAAAAAATTACTTCCTCAAATGCCTTTCAAGAAGCAGTTTTGAACAGATGTGTTCCAGTACATACTTCCGGAATACTTGAAAGGACATTGTGTTGTTTTTTCGGGTACGGGAATACACCTAACATCTCTCGGTTTCAATTAGTACATAACCCGAATTCCTTGCCTTTGAATTTATCCAAATTTCTTTAACCAAAAAAATAATTGTTTGCTAAGTCACTTCCAATTATTCTGCCAACTCATTTGCTGTTTGTCACGAATCTTGATTTATCAAACCCTCCAATTCTTAAACGTGAAACTTTTTTAACTGGCCAGGATACTCTCTCTCTTCGACACCTAAATCACCACTTTTAAAACGACAAAACTACTCTAAGCTTGGTTTATAGGTCTGAGCAGATTCTTCATCAACTTTTACAAGAATTCGTTGGACTTTAGCTGCACTTTTTTTCTAATTAAAAAACCAAATCAAAACTTTTCATTTTCGAAGGGGTAATGAACATTGTTCTCGTCTAAAACATCAACTTCTGACAACTGCCACACCTTTCCAATGATGTAGGTAATCCTCTCCAAGATCAGCCACAACTTGCAGGTGGCGCCATCTTTGGAAAACGGATTAAATTTTACCTCCAATGTATTTACATGCTATTATAAACATAATGTCTGGAAAATAATTTAGGGTAAGTGCAAATTCGAATCCAAACTTTACTTTTCAAAGTGTTTTTACCCACAGCAGTTATTTTAGGCCGCGTATGATAGCATCTATAGAGACGAGCTATACAGAGCAATGTCTAGTTTCGGCATCCCTACCAAACTCGTCCGTTTGCTTATGATGACGACGTAGAATGCACACTGCTCCATCAAGGTCGGTAAAGACCTAACCGAAACCTTTGATGAGGATTCAGCTAAGGCGACGCGCTGTCATGCGACTTTTTTAACATCGTTCTAGAGAGAATTGTTCAAAACTCGATCGTCAACACCAGAGGAACAATCTTTCAGAAGTCAATCCAACTACTCGAATATGCCGACAATATGGACATTATCGGAAGAACGCATCATGATGTCAATGGCGCTTTTGTGGGTATTGCAACGAAGGCCGCAAAGATGTGTTTAGCGGGAAGATCAAGTAAATGCTGTCAACGACAAAGGACACCTAACACCGGCGTCTCGGTCAGAACGTCACAGCAGACAGATACAACTTTGAGGTAGTCAAACACTTTGTCAACCTAGGCACCGCTATCAATTCAGACAATGACACCAGCGCTTAAATCAACCGAAGAATAACTCTTGCTAGTCGCTGCTTCTTTAAGGGCTAAGAAAGCAATTGGTAAACAAAGCCCTCTCCGAACAACCAAGGTAAAACTTTATAAGACCTTAATAGTCCCAGTCCTGCTATATGGCGCGAAGGCATGAACTTTGTCAAAAGCGGATGACGCTGCTCTTGGTTGCTCCGAGAGGAAAATTCTTCTTATGATTTTCGGTCCCGTCTGCATAGACGGTGGGTGGAGGAGGAGTTATAGTGACGAACTATACGAGGTATGTACGAGATGGCTAGGTCATGTAGAGCGGATGGAAACCAATGCTCCGTCCCGAAAAGTCTTCGAATCCACCCCCGAGGGACGGCGCAGAAGAGGAAGAACGCGACTCAGGTGAAGTACGCAAATGGAAATGGACCTCAACCAACAATGCGTGCGAAACTGGAGACAGCTAGCTAAAGATCGAGCTGGCTGGAGACGATTGTTGGTTGAGGCCCAGGTTCACCCTGGACTGCACCGCCACCTTAAGTAAGTAAGTAATTTTTTAATTACGCTAGAGGTAAGGATAGTGCGAAGAGCCGATGTTAACGTGGAAGGCACTACCTACTATGAATCAATGCATTTGCCAGATTCCCATTGATATGGATTGAAGTGGATGCATAGAGCGTGAATGGAAAACAGGCAAAGCCAACTTATCTAATGAATGAGATAAAACCAAGTACATGCTGCCGAACATAAATTGAGACAATACCTGATTATCTTCTTCTACTTCTTGTAGCGCTGCAGTCCAAGGTGCCTCTCCAGCCAGCACGATCTTTCGCAGCTGTCTCCAGCGACATGCGTCTGGTCAAGCGTCAACGGATACTATGTTTAAGATGGCTAGGCCATGTAGAGCGTATGGACACCACTGCTCCGGCCCGAAAAGTCTTTGAATCCGTGCCATTAGGACAACGCAACAGAGAACGACCTAAACTTAAGTGGCGCATACAAGTGAAGAAGGACCTCAATACCAGATTATAGCCACTTTTATTTGAAGTAGTTAAGGCCTACATATGACTATAGGGAGTTAAATAATGGGGAAAACATACTTGTCAACTATAGCAGTTGTGATATAACGTAACTCTTGTCGCAAAGCCTGAGTATCATTGGCTACACCAACTTGGACACATCGAGGAAATGCGCAAAACTGTTCCAGCTAAAACTGTCTTCGAATCGCGAAAGAGTATTAAGTTCTTAAAACAACTTAGAAAATATTTGTTTTGCTTGCATTTTCACGATTTGAAAGATTGTAAGTACGACTCTGAACTCATTCGATTCGATCATTCGATGCAGGAAAGTTCAAAATTAGACCTGCCGCTTTCCTGACAGTTGCATACAAGGATATTTTCGAAGAAAAGTGTTTCAAATATTTTTACTATAGTTATCAATTTTAAATGTCTAAAAAACATATTGTAGTTCCGACGAACTCATTTATAGCAATTTTTAAACTAGAACGCAATTTTTAAACTTAAACGAGTCCTAAGCCTCATTCCCTTTTAAGCCTATTTGGCGCTTGGAAAGACTCGTTGACTATAAACAAATTACAGGTTCAAATTTATTTTGAAAATCAGAGTTCTCACTCACTCATGATTAAATAAATCCGACTATAAAGAAAGCTGGCATGTACGTGATGATAGTAGGTATGTTCCAATTGCTCTGAATTGCTACGAAGGTCTACGAAATTCGCCGAAAAACTGACAAAAGGCGTTCCATTGGCTGATAGTTTTTTAGGAGAGAGAGCTCATGAGAGAGTAAAATATTTCCCCTCCCTATGAATTTCTGTTGAAGAAAACTCTGTGGGCAGCAGATGACTGTCAAAGTGAAAATAAAAAAACTTCTGACATTTCATACAACATATCAACATCATACAACATATCAAAAAATCAGCTCGATAACAGTTTTGTAGAGAACACAAAAGCTGGTCTGTTAAAGACTGGAAACGTATTATATGGTCTAATGAAACAAAGACCAAGCGTATATAATCGGATGGTAAATATTAGGTCTGTTCCAATTCATTTGTGTACAGAAATTCGTAGTTGAGTAGTTTGGGTAAAAATCTCTCTTGCAGAGAGCTTAACTATTTTCTGTGCGAATATAAGCCCGAAAAGATTTTCCACCTCAACGAAAACATTCGTCACGTTATTGTGTAAGTGCGTTATTGATATACAGCCAGAAATGTTGGAAACACAATCGAAAATAGAACCTGTAGTCGTAGCAGTCATATGCCAAAGATGAAATTAAAATTATAATGCCAGAAGAGAATCTTTTGATTTTTATTTCAACTAAGAAAAATATCAAGGTTTTATTCTATGTTGAATTTGCATACGAATTTTATGAAGGCCCTTTTCAACTCCAACAACCCCTGGATGGCCAATAAAAACACAACTGCTCGATCTCAAGCCAACGAATGATATTATTGCATGAAGCAAATCTCATCACTAGATCTACACCAAACACTCGCCAATTTAGCCGTCTAAAGCCTATTTAGGAGTTATGAACACATGACAGAGAGATAACTCGCCACTCCTTTCATTTCCTTCTTCTAGAGAAGGAGGTTTCGCCACAACTGAATACAAGTCTTTTTCCTTTCTTAACACGATCACAAATCACTCCCTCCTCTGTGGTCCGCTTTCACAGCAAGATTGGAATTATCAGTGCATTGTATAGACTGTTTGACTCTTCGCGATTGTAACATTCCAAGGAACAAAATGTGATATATAAACGAAAAAGAGATTACACGTTCTTCTCGACCAGTTTAATTGTCTTTTTCAAATTTTACTCTCGACACTGAAACAGACATCATTTCAATATTTGCTTCCTACCGTTGTTAGCGCCATCGCTTGTTTGGCGCGCAAACCTCTTTTATTTGATGGAACAAACCTCCAGGATATACATAATCATCTGCTTCGGCAGTCCTACTTCCAATTGCATCTGTGTAGAAGTTTATTTTTATTAAATTCACAAAATGTTCAAACACAAATCTTACAATTAAATTCTTAAGTGCACATCAAATAAGCCGACAGTGTGCTAGAATTCATGTCTCATCAAAATGCTTCTCGTTTGCGCGTACATCCTATTCGCGGTGCTTCACTTGTGTAAACTCAACTAGTGCATCCTGTTCGGAAAAATCAATACTCAATCGTAACTTCTGCCTTGCAGGTAATGGTCAATCTCTGACAAGTGGAATTCATCGTACACAAGCTGCAACGGAACGCGTCAACGATCTATGGTGCTATGAGTGTGATACCATGGAAGATGGTGAAGCGTGTTCAGATCTTCTAGCGAAGAACACCTCAACATCTTTGATAAAAAAGTGCAAAGCTGATGAGTTTGTTTGCATGGTAAGCGAACGAAGTAGTGAATCCATGCTTTCGGAGTATTGCATTGCTCAATTTCAGGTGAAAAGGTTTTCATACACCACAAGCACCGAAAACATGACGAGTAGTCCAAAAATGTGGTCACTGGATCGTCGTTGTGCAGTGAATTGTGAAGCGGGTTGCATCATCATTGGGGAACGAACCAAACTTTATGCTTGCACTTCATGCTGTGAGAAGGCTCTCTGCAATATCGGCCGCGGAGGGTCCACGCCAATGTTGTTAGTACCACATCAAATGATTAGTTTACTCCTTTCGGTAATTACATATCAACTAGGCTGAGTTGCCGAACTAACGGTCCCCTCCCTGTCGAGAGACGAACCGAAAATTATGCCAAACACCAAAAAAATGTACCAAATCGAGAAACATGTTGTGAAGATCTTGCTTTTATTTAAAACGATTAATAACAAATACAGTAATAAAAGTTATGGTCCTGCATAACCAAAGGATTCAAACGCGACCTACGTACAAAGTTTTCTTTGTTACATCCGCCAGAGCAAACTCAATGCTCGTCTTGAAGGAACGTCATTTCTCGGCGGATTTGATTTATGACCTCTGCTAGGGCTTGTGGATGTACTCCAGCTTCGATTAGTTTTATGCAGATGTCAAGGCTCTCATGATTGAGACCAGTGTTTAGAAGTTGTGATATTCCTTGAATGTTGGAGCGAATCATTTGTGACTGCTGTAGTTTTAGGTATGTGCTACCGTTGATTTTGTCGGTCAAATCATCACCTTTAGCAGACATATCTAAGAACTTTAAGGAATGTAATTCTAAAATATACTAAATTGCGTGGATATTACTTGAACGGGTTTGTATTTACGTTTATGTTTGGAAAATTTCAATTAGACACTTACTTGACGTTTCTTATGGGAGTCGTGAGGTGTGTTTGCTTTAGAAGGTCGTTTGATGGGAGCGTTTGTTTTGTGTGCCTGGTGTGATGTTTTGTTTTTATTTATAACAGTTTTCTTGTTATGTCTCGAAGCAGGGACATTGGTTTCCGATATTGAAAGGAAGTTCATTCTTTAAAAACAAAATTATGTTTTATTATGTAATTTTATATTATTCTTATTCGATACTTCCAATGCTCTTGGAATTTGAAAGTCTCAGGTAGAGGATACTTAAATGTTAAAGAACATTGGTACTCTGGTAGAGTTTTTTTAAATAAAGGCTGTTTCTGAAATGTTTACACTGTTGTTGATCAGCTTAGATAAATTTGTCAACGTAATTTTGTTATTTATAAATAAGGCAGGCTCAAACTTTATATAAAATCATTCAAGATGGTGGCTAATTCGTCAATTTTTACCCTCAAAAATGTCAAACACTCGTAAATTGCCCACTGTTCGTGATTACATTCCTTCATTCGTCATGAGAATATTGCTTTTCTGAGGCAAACACTGCCTTATAGACATAATTTCTGAACGCGATTATTCATTCTCATTTAAAAACCAAAAAATCCTGTCTGTAAATCAGCTGTTAAAGGATAGGAACTGTTATAAGAAAGGCTCTCAAAATGATTTCATGGACGGGAGACGAGTGAAATGACTGTCTCGATATTGGTCTCTGGTCGTAACGTTCGACACTTTTGTTTTGACATACGCGCGCTATTTGTGTTGTTTACAGGTACTTAAAAGGTTCATCTCACCCAAAAATGGAATTAAATAGTGAACATTTTTGTGCGATTATTGGAAGTTTAAGTTTAAAAATGCTTTTTATTTTGTTTAACTAATGCTTTGTTAAAGCTGGGAACAAAATGCTTAACCTAGGTACAAATTATGTGTTTTATAAAACTACTTACTGGCCCTATGCGGGCGCTCTAAGCTAAACTAGTAATTTATTCATTTTGTTGCCTTTCAGCGTCAGTACTTGTTTTAATTAATTAACTTTATTTAAACTATTATACATTTATGTAAAACTAAGAAAATTGTTCAAAAACTTAGTTGTCTAAATTATTTATTGGAACTTTCGACGTGGATTAACTGAACAACAGTGCATCGATGAACTTAATTTAATTTTTGGCGATGACGCTCCATCAAGGACCAGTGTTTATCAATGGTATGGTGAATTCAACCAAGGTCATAGTTCACTTCAAGACGAATGTCGTGAAGGTCGTCCAAAAAACACTGATTTGATGAGTCATCCGCCGTATAGTCCTGACTTGGCACCAACTGAGCGATCAACGTTTTTCGACATCTGAAGAAGCGGTTGGTGCATGTTTTGGAGATACCTCAATCAGTGGCAAAAGTCTATAGATCTTAATGGGAAATATTTTGAAAAACAATAAAGCTATTTTCGATGATTAATATTTGTTTTTGTTCTCTAATCCCGAAATATAAAAAGCAACCCTCGTAGGTGGGACAATGTCCATATAACGAATTCCGAATCACCATACTGTACCTAGAGCCGCCAGAAGTTTACAGCAAGCAAATCAAATCTGTATGTTCTAGTTGTAATCTAAATGGATGCGGGGACAAAGAAAAACTGTAGTTTCAATTTTAATACCCGTGGAGCTTAGACTGTGGATATGGGAATAGAATATACCCATGGGTAATGAAAGTAGCGTTTGGCTTAGAGTGAACGCTATCGACAAGTTCAAATATCAAGTTGTTTCTAGCTGAAATTATTTTCCAACCTTTCTGGAATGACAATACTAAAATAGACAAATTCTTTCATTTTCAGCAAATTAATTAAGCACCTTGCGCTCTATTAAGAACTTCTTACCACTTTGCTCAAATCAATCCAGTACTCGAGCGCTTTAAAGTTCAATAAACTCATGACGCATTTAGGCATTCAAATATTTCTCTCGTGTTTATTCCAATCATTTACATCCTCTTGGTCGAGCGTAACAAATAAAACTAAAATTACATTAAAAAAATAACACGAACTATAACACTATCCGTCTTAGTATTTGCATTTTTCCAGAGGAATCCAGGGTATCTTCGGCTTCACAAGGAACTCCTCTCTGGGCAGTTGATCTAGCATACAGACCTGTTGCCTCACGTATATGACTAGACGCTCTAGATGGCAGAAATCGGGAGTTTTCATTTCGAAGAAACGTCTCCAGAGTGCCCCAGCTAAAACGCGATCATCTGACATAATTCCCTCGTCGTACGCGATCAGAGCTGCTTGAAACTGCTCGGACATGGCTTCTATTTGTGACCGAGTTTTCGTCGGATTGTTAGCCTACAGAGAAAAATATGTTTTTTTTTTTCATTCCATAAAACCTTAATGGAGCATTCTTACTCCAAGTTTCTTTGCCCTAGTATTGACATCGCCCCACATTGCCTCGACAATGGAGTTCCGCAAGAATCGTCCATCCTCCCCTGACTCTGAGCCCTCAGCCATTGAACGGACAAGCAACATCCATACGTGTAACTCGGTGACTAAGAACCATGAATTAAACGTGTTTGGCAGGTTGAAGGTTTCGAAGAAATTCAAATAGTCGATCTTATCGGCAACATTCTCGTAAAGGAGGCGACTGCATACTCGAAGGCGCTGTTAAAGGTACAATATGAGAATGTTGTGTGTCGGTGTAAATGAATAAACTCACTGATTTTGAATTACTAGCTAGACCAACTTTCTTAAGAACTCGCTTTAGAATACCAACTTCATCGTTCGCTTGTACAACTCCAGTGCAATAACTGACAGCTTGGGGAAATCGCTTTTTTTCGTATATCTGTGCTGCCGTCCATCTGTGTAGTTGCAGATTTGTCTGACTCAATTGTGAAATCTGAGAGAAATGCAGCGGAATGTTTATGTAAGCACGAGAACAACATTGCGCATTAACGCATTTGTGCGATACGTTTTTTTAAGGTTTTGTGAGTTACACTTACCACTGGCAGTATAAACTTTGTATTTGATAAACAGGAGAACGCTCTCTGATATAACATTTTCTATCGTTTTAATCTCGAATGTACTGATTTTTGCAGATATTTCTAAGTATTAAGAACGTTCAAAATAAAGCAAATCCCATGTTGAAAAAATTAATATAAAGTGACAGATTGACAGAGGGTTCTTGTGGACAGCGGCTGTTCATTAATAAATTCCCAATTGCATCATGTGATGACATTTGACATGTTGTCTTGGGACCAGATTATATCATTTTCATGCATCATTTACGAAAATATGGTAAAAGGTGTACGAGTGGTCTGCGGAATAATGCTGAGATTAATTTTTCTCGTTACATCAATTTTCTTCTATGAAATGAAAATATGTTTGCAAGTAAGGTTGATATACAAATGCTAGCTATGCCCCTCTAGATTATCCGACGATCATGAAAGAAGGTTGATTTTATTACTTTTACTTATTCGAAAGTTTTGCTCATCAGAATTGATCACAGAATTAACATCAATTCAGTGCTCCAAAGGTGTATGTTGAAGTGAAATAAGCAATCAGAGAATATTTTATTAACAACTACATGGACAAGAATTTTAGCTTAAAAGTCTGTCCAATTAGTTTGAAATCATAATAACTTTAAGTAACTTTTGATATCGATAAAAAAGTATAAACAAACCTGTCCCAAAGAGAGTCGGCTGTGATTTTAAACTGAGATGGATCACTACTGTGTAGATGTGTATCGGCATCAATGATTATAACACGTTAAACGAACGCGTCAGTGGCCAATTAAAAAATGAAAAACAATTAAAATCTGTTCTCAAAATTAATTCTGCATCCCTTTCTCAGTTCAAATACGGTATTAGAAAATGTTTTATTGTGTTTTCTTTCAATTCTAATACCCTAATTGATACTAAGTACTTATACATCTTGTGTGCACCCCCTAGGTTACACCTTGTGAACGCACCCCTCTTCGAATAAACAACCAACGGAATTTTGTGTCAAGCGCGCATCTGAAAATTTTGTGAAACGTCCAATCCACTAAAGCGTCACCTTCAATAACTTTTTTTTTTTGTTGCTGGTGTCATTTGGCAAACAAGCCAATTTGTTTTTTTTCTCATTTAAATTTCTTTTTTATATTACTATTTAGTGGCATCCATAAAGTGAGTGTATTGATTATCAAAGCAAATGCAAAAAGAATATCAATTGCAAGAAAGCAGTAAAATAGCAGTTGGTTAAAGTGCAAACCAAGCAGTGAGTACGACACAGGTGAAAATGCCTCGAAAGCGTAAAGTACCCGTTGTCGATGAAGAAAAGGAGAATGAGTTGTCCCAAAATTCAACAATTCATCATGGCCCTATGTACACGATTATGTCCAATGTGCAACTCAACGAGACCTTCCACAAGAAATATATTCGTGAGATGCAGCAACTTTACAGTAAGGTAGGAGTTTGCGCTTGTTTTCGTTGAAATATTATGCAGACATTTCTATACGTTGTTTTATTGTTTCCATGTAGATGGATCATGACGCCTTTATGTTTACATTCATAAAGATGATCAAATCCGCCATGGAAGCGGACGAAACTAATGAGTATGCCTACACAACACTGTTATTCTGTGCAAAGTTCATTGCGTCGTATGATATAGACGATACTCATCCTGTGCTCGTCGATACATGTCGATGGTTAATGACGGTAAGAGTTGCATTTTATACATTTAGAGACAGGTTACTTATCCGGGGTGAATTTAACAGACAATCAGTCAAAATCCGCATATTCGCTTCCGCCTGTGTCAGTTTGTGAATATGATTCTCAACGCTTTGGGGGTGGAAGCGGCTCTCGATGACGCCATTTGTGATAGCATCCTAGAATATATGGTGCAACGTTTGCGCGACATTAACCCAAATGTTCGAGTGCAGGCGATCCTAGCACTGCAACGACTGCAGTGTCCCGATAATCCGGACGATATTGTTTTGAGGGTCTATCAGTTTCATTTATGTTCGGATCCATCGCCCCGTGTGAGACAAGCGGTCATTACATCGATGGGTCGCAACTACAATACAATTCCCTACATCCTGGATCGACTGTGGGATATCGATGAAAAAGTTAGACGACATACTTACCTTCACATGAGTGGATATCCAGTGAAAGCCTACAAAGTGTCGCAACGGCTGCAGCTGCTCGAGCAGGGGCTCAATGATCGATCGGAAATGGTCAGAAAGGTATGACATTGAATGTTTCCCTTAGTTCGGACTGTGTACAATGGAATAATTCAAGGTGGTGACCACAATAATGCTGCCGCAATGGCTGGAGTCCTATGGGAAGAGTTACATTACGTTTGTGTCCGCTTTGAAGCTGGACGCGAGTGAGGCTGAAATGGAAAGATTTGTAAAGATAGCTAAAGTCGCTTTGCGGGAAATTTTTAAGTAAGTGTTGGCGAGGATTTTGGTTTTTTGGGTGGATCCTAACAACGTCCATAAATTGCAGGAGGCAAAGCAAAGAGGATCTTGTGAACTGCGTCCCTGTTGACGAGGACGGAGAGTTTCACAAATGTGTGCCGCATGAAAAACTGACTATGGAGGTGACAATATACTGGCAGTGCCTCATTGAATACCTACAATCGGAAATGGCTGACGAATTAGACATGATTATACCGGAATTGAGTACCTTTTGTGCATACGTTCTGAGGTGAATTTTCGTCCACTTTCATTTAAAAGTTTGCTTTGCTAGGGTAAAACTATCGTTTTTCCCTTTACAGGTTTTGTGAGTCGCAGAAGAACGAGGTGGATAAGTTTGAGAAAATGGAGTTCCAGTATATACTTTTGTCCCTGTGCGAGATTCTCTATCTTTACGACTTGGGCGACGAAATCGGACGAGAAAACCTGAAAAAACTGATCTCCACAATTCTGAAGAACAATGATTTGGAGGAGAAGATAATCGAAGTCATTGTCAAGTGCACAGAAAACTTGATAACAGATCAAAACAATCGTCTCCAGGTAAGTTAAAAAATATGAAGCGCAACTCTCATGCAGATTCCCGTTTAAATTGTTTACTCATTGCAGTTCTTTGTGGAAATAATAGAGGAGATCACAAGCACAAGTTCATTTAAAAATGATTTGCTGATAAACGATCGAAATCTCATTGAGGAACTGCTGGAAAAGCACTCAGACCAGGACCTCAAATTGAAGTTGTCCTCACTTAAAGTGAAGATATTGGATCTGGAGGAACAGGAGATGAATTTCGTTGAGAAAAAAGACTATGTGCAAGCCCACCGAATCACTGAGGAGAAGAACACTTTCACTGAGGAGTACAAAAATTTGCTAAAGCCTCTTCTGGAGAAGCACTCAACGAGTTCAAGCGAAACTGAGAGCAGCGCGGCAAAATCTGTAAGTGTTCTAAGTGCTCTTGAAATGCCCTAACACAGACAACAACGCTGGTTTTTCTTTTCACAGCTATCTCACTGCTTTCAACAGGGCAATAAGGTCACGCCAGAAACCATCTTGAAAAGTCTTCAGTTGGCGTTCCACATGGTAGTGTCGAAGAACGTCAAATCCTTGACACCGAATGTCTGCAAACTGTATAACGTACGTACCAGATCTGCCATCCCATTTATCCATTTTAACAAATCTTAACTCATGTAGGAATTCATCGGTCGACACATTGCCTCTAATCAAATAGCGATACGGGATTGGGCACTAAAATGCGGCACTGCCTATAGCATGCTATACGAGCCGCTAGCCAAGGAAATTTATGAGGTGCTCTATGCGCAGTTCTTCAAGAACCACAACATCCGGATATGGAAGACCTCGATTACTTGCATTTTCGAGCTACTCGATAGGTAAGTTATGAGAATCTTTTGAGGTTAACTGCAGGAATGTCCTTACACTCCCCTCACAGATATGGATGTTCCAGTTTTATTGTCGAGGAACGGCAGAATAAGACCAAGCGGAACGGCCGACAATTGTACAATACACTGGAGTTCTTGGACACTGATGATGACAGCAGTGTCTGGTCATCGGGGCAAGGTAAACAACAATGTGCTTGTTCTTTAATCTGTGTCATATTGAATTTGTAAATCTTTACCCCAGCTGTGGACATAATCTTTATGATGTCGCACTTCTTGGACACCTGTGATGATGTGTGCATAATAAGTGCTATTGTCAATGGCTTCTGTCGGCTGGTGCTGCACGATCACATAAAGAGTGCTGAGATTCTGGAAAAACTTCTGCTGCGCTACTTTAATCCATCCACAGGTAAAATCCTCTAGAACTTCCAACACAAAATCCGCTTCCATTTCAAATGAATCTTTATTCTTTCTCTTCTGTTGTTCAGATCCAGAGATAAATCAAATACTTGGTGTGTTTTTGGAGAATCTAATACAGCGCAAGAAACAAGAGCAACTGTATCCGTGCCTTTTGCCAACAGTTTCACAAGTCATTAGTGCCCCGTACGAAAGTGCTTTGCATGAGATCAAGCCCGAGACTGTTTTGCGTTTTGTCATCGATGCGACACGGCCGGAGTTTTGTGCGCCATCGGCTAACATACACAATAAACTGTCGCTTTTGTTCTTGCAAGAAATGCAAAACAATGTTGCAAATAAGGACTTGTGCAAGGTGCTTTCCAAGGAGCTGTTGACATTGCAAATGTCAGTGCAGGACGATCCGGAGTTCAAGGACAACTTAAAAGGCATAGCCGACAAGTTGATTAAGGTACATTTAAGATTTATAAAAAATTCAAACGCTAAAGTCAGTTTTTGAAAGTTTGAGTTGATTTTTGTTTTAAATGTATATCCGTTTGCTGGTAAAGAGCGAACATAATAGGGTAACACTTCGTCACCATCTGCTATCCAGTACTATCAGTCCACCAAATTGGTTGAGTGCATCTTTTTCTCATACTTTTGTTGGTTTTAAGGTTTTAGAAAGCCTTCCTTCAAACATGGCAGTTGGTTTGAATTCAATTTGAAACTGGTCTTTTATTAGTCAAGAACTGACAAGTGAAAATCCAGCACTGAGCAGAGATTTTCAACTTTGAAATTATCATCATGCATCATGGAGGAGGAGCACATTGTAAACCCACATCTTCTTCATTCTATTTCCAGTGCGAATTCGATTCGAAAACTTTGAAGAACATCATTGACTTCAAAGACATGCTCGATGGCGTGTTCAAACCCCCATTGCGACATGCAACCCTTGATGGATCAGATGATGTAAGTCGCAGTTACCTCCCGAGTCTCGTCTCAAGAGTAAAGCGCGAACATTATTTAATTGCAGGAATACAAATCGGACGATGAGACTGTTAGTGCAATAACAACTGAAAAGGAATTCGATAAGGTTTCATCAAATGAAACAAATCGCCTGGAGACCGTTGTGGAGGACGACAAAGATTCAGAAGGCGATAAAGATTACGAAAAGGAATCCGAACCACAGGAACAACCACTGTTGACAGACAGTGAAAAGAGCAATAGACCAGACAACGACTCCGATAAGGGGCCGGTTTCTGAATCAGAAAAGGCAGAATCAGAAAAAGAACAGCAGTCCGAGTGCTCTTCCGAAGCACAGTCCCAAACGCCGGATGATGACCACGCCAAATGTTCTTCCACCGGAGCACAAACAAAAGACACGGCGGGCGATGTTGCAACTGAATCGTCCCACGCTGAACCCACGCCCCAACCTACAGCGACTGAACCTTCTCAAACGGCGGTGTCTGAACAGTCTTCACCCACAGCGCAGCGTTCATCAACCACTCCCACCACATACGGTCGAGAGAATTCTGTTGGTTTACGTTATCTGCGGAAATCGATGAACTACACCCGGCCAAAACCCGTAAATCCCGGCGAATCACCACCGAAAATAAGAATTGAAGCTCGCATAGATTCACTTCCGACAGTCACACCACCAAAGGTTAGGAAGGTGAGCAGTGACAATGCACGCGTCACCAGAAGAAATACCCGGGAAACTGCAAAGGCTCCAGCTCCAGTCCAAGACAGCGGAGATCAAGCAAAAGCAAAGCAGAGGCAATCAGCGAGAAAGAAACGAAAAGTTACCGAAGAAACTGCTTCCACAAAGAGGACTCCTCAGCAGTCAAAAGGAAAACCTACCAACAGCGATGTAAGTTCGAATTCAACTTGCTTAAATGATAATGACAATAATGACTTTGATATAATTTCATTCACCTATTCCAGAGCGATGAATTGGACGAGATCCCCCCTTCCCCAACATCGTCGGCAGCAGCAGAAATTTCCATCACTAGATCCGGCCGGGTTAATCGAACGCTTCGTTTCAATAACACCCAAGTGAGTACAAAGAGAAAAGGTCTCCACTTTTAAGCATTCACACATGGTTTTTCAATTCCATCACTTTGTGCAAATTAACCTCCTATCATTGTACTCGACTGCTTCACTGATTTTTTAAGATATTGTATATACACCCAAATCACAAACATTGAAAATAGATGAATTAAGGCAAATGTCCTAAACTGAATTATGTAGTTGTAGTTTTATTTGCCTGACACGGGAGTCCCAGGTTCTCTAAGATCGCCCAGTAATATAGATTCTAAGCTTTTTCAGACTAATTTGCTGCTTCTTGATGGGGCTTATCAGATTGTGTAGACTTTGCAATATTTGTTCTAGTGCCTGAAGCTTTGTAGTTTTAAAGAGCACTCGCTGCATAACTGCATAAAGCGAATAAGCAGTCTTGTGTGGCTTAATTCAATCCTACTCCCTGTGACACTTGCAGCTGTTCTCTAATTTGTTCTTTATTTTCTTCACAGTCAATGACTTTACAACCATCTGCAACTGCAACAAATTCTACAAAGTCAATTCGGAATAATGCCACAACAATAAACTCTCCCAGAAAATCCGTTGTATGTTCATGCATCATTTCATTATTTAAAGTAATTAATGAATTTAAAAAATTACAGCAAACAGAACACTCAACTGAAACAACTTCGAGAAACACTCGCAAAAGACCGATGTCACCGAAAAGCAAAAACAATCTGAATGATGGTGATACCGCGTCGCCCATGCGCAAACAGTCAAAGATGAGTGTTAGTATTGCAGACATGCCAAACAACAAGGCATCTGAAACTGTCACTGCAACAAAAGCTCAAAGTCCAATCAGAGATAAGCTGCAAGCAAAAAATTCAAACGTTCCTGAAAAGTCACAACCAAAACAGAGAAACGAACGAACTTCACAAACTAAAGTCAACAGTCCGTCGAGTAAGGAAAACGAACCGAAAGGTCGATCCACGCCGATTGTAAACACATCATCGTCGGACTCAGAATCAGATTCATCAGCGAATGATGAGCCCGTTGCAAGCACTCCCAAAAGCAAGAAATCAGGCTTCATCCTTACACACACAAGGGAGAAACAAATAAAATCTGGCAGAAATCCTGTGTTGGCGTTGCCGCGAGTAAAAATACCCATCACCACCCCTAGTCGCATGAATACGCGCAATTCAGCGAGAAAAGAACGCCAAAACAACATGATTATGACAAGAACCCGCCTGTCCATGGAATTTTCGAAGAGCCCCAAGTCAGTGGCAGTGGCAAAAGCAACACACCAAAAGGCCGCCGTACAGTCGAAGTTCAGCAAGATTCCGGTAAACATCGCCCTTCACTCAAACAAATCGAATATAAATTCAGCCAAAGCGAAATCCCAGCCCGCCAAGTCTGCCACCGCACAATCAACGCAGTCAACCGAGTCATCCAGTGGGGACGACGACTCTTCGAGCAATAACGGAAGATCATCAAAGTCGAAATCTCAAACAACACAGCAGGAAACTGCAGACACTCAGCGAACAAAATCAGCTTTGCCCACAAGAATCGCTCGCAGCACCCGCAACCTGAATACCCGCGCCATGCTACGCAAGAGAAATATTTGACACCTAAAGCCAGGCGTCCACACTAGATTATTGAATTCATTTATTTTTTTAAATTATGTTCCCATTTAAAATCATTAGTAAATATCTCAGTTTTCAGTTGATTTTTTTCTTCATTTAAACCTTTTTTTTTTTTGTTCTCACACTGCAATAGTGGGTCTAAAACGCTTGCGGTTTTGCTGTTTATATTTTCTTATTGTGTATGTATAAAACAAAATTGATATCACTATACACCATTGGAGTTAATGCGTCTAGAAAATGTATACACCAGAAAATTCTTAATATATTAACATATATATTCCAACTTAGGTAGTGTAATGTTACTCGTGATTTCATTATTTTTCCTCTGTTTACACTGTATTTACCATTTAACAGAAGCTTTAGTGACACATTTTAAAAACATATGACCAAATTAAAAGTAACAGAAGAGGAGAGAATGTACATAGAAGTTGTTTATCAATAAAAAAGAAAACATATATAATTTTGGAAGCTGGCTATTTCATTTGATCTGATGGGTCGATTCCTTTTGTTTCCTCTGGGTTTGTTGAATAAGGGGCGTAAAAGCAAGACACATAAGTTCTACCTCTCCATGAGAAGGGTATGGTATGTCTTAACCGGTTTATCGACATCGCCTTAACTGCAATAAAAGGTTTTTTAACCGCCAGTGAAAACCAAGTAACTTCCATGCCTTCACCAAATGCAAATTTTCGCTAAAACACCAAGTTTTTGCTTCTTTCCACCACTTGATTTCGTGTATTAGGCAACTTGTAAAGAAATGAGAGATGTCACATCTTGAGGACGAACCTACCCACTGCACCGGATCAACGATTTCCCATCACTATGCAGCTAATTGATCCTTACACTGAAGCTACGACCTTTTATTCGTGTTTGAACCTAGAGAACCTAGAGAAAGATATGAAGACATGCAGAACTGTTACATATTTGTTCACTGTGTCCTAACTACCTGATTAAATCTTAGCCAAAGATCATCTTTTCAAACTGTGAGATCATGTGAAGACTTTGCCCTACAATTCAGCATATTATATATCGCCTATATGGCGCCTTCAGCCTTTAGAAATAAGGAGCTTTTGCAATGCCATCCGTTGCAAACGATATTACCTCTAATCACTGTCCTTTTGGATTCCAGATGAAGTGACTGGATCTTATGAATCATACGATTTAAAAATCACAGGTATGAAATCCTTCATTCCTCACAGAGTGAAGAGTAACAAACCGAAGACAACCGCGTGGTACGACTCGAGCTGCAAAGAGGCTAACAGGTTGAGAGAAATAAGCTTCCGGACTTTCAAAGCCAACCCTTCTGAGGGAAACCGGAAGAAATTCAAAGAGGCTCGAAATGATTGCAATGCTTTAATAAGACCTGTTAAATTCTCCTATGATCAAAAGTTGAGGCAAAAAGTGCTGCAATGCTCCAAGGGCAGCAAAAACTTTTGGTCATTTGTAAAAATCGTAAAGAACTCCGCCTCGTCTTCAATTCCAACGCTCATTTGCAAATGACATTCCAGCTGTCAGCTCTTTGGACAAAGCAAATCTGTTAGCTGCACATTTTGCAGCCAGCTCAAGGCTTCCAGATTGCGCTTTGTCCGCTCCTGTACTCGAGAACATAAACTTTTCCATGGGACAAGTTCATTTTCACACTCGTACAGTTGCAAGAGGTGGTCACCGTGGCGTAGTGGGTAGAATGCGACGCTCACACGCCGAAGGTTCGACTCCCAGCTCAACACCAATTTTTCGAATTTTTCACGGCATCACCTCTTTCGAGCTGCTGACAACACTCAAAGAGTAATAACTGTCTAAGTAAAAGCTTCTCAAATCTCGCCGTTCGGAGTCGGCAAAAAACTGTATGTCCCTTCTACTTGTGAGAGAATAGTAGCGCGCACAACGCGAGTAGTTGATGAGCACGCTAGGCCCTGATCCCCCTTTGGACTGTAGCGCCAACAATTATTTATTATAACAGTCGCAAGTGTATTAAAAAATCTGAACGTGCACACATCCGCTGGCCCGGAGGGTATCCCCCCTTTCTTCTGAAGAGGTGTTCTTCTACGCTGACAAAACCACTGCGTAGTTCTTTCTATCTGTCCTACTCTTTAGGGTTCTTTCCGAGTAAGTGGAAAACAGCATTTGTCCAGCCCGTCCCTAAAAAAGGCGAACCATCTTCACCCACCTCATAGCGACCCATAGCCCTTACATCCCTACTTTCCAAGGTCACGGAAACGCTGATAAATCGTCAGCTTATGAAATATCTTGAAACCCGAAAGTTTCCGAATGACCGGCAATACGGCTTCCGTAGCAACAGGTCCACTGGTGATTGATGGCATATCTCACCAAAAATGGAGTATTGCCATTGAAATCTATTGACTTCTTTGCACAATGCAGGAAAAAGCAAGATCATTGCACTTGATATTTCAAAAGCATATGACAGAGTCTGGCATCAGGTTCACTTGTCGAAAATGCGTGCTTTTGGCGTCGAGTTTCTTCTTCAATGAATTAGAAATTACCTTTCTAACCGTTCAATACAAGTTGTATTGGGTGGGTTAAAGTCTAGTATTCACCATATTAATGGTGGCGTGCCCCAGGGCTCCGTTTTGTCTCCGACACTCTTCCTCATTTCCATAAATGATCTCCTGCCTGTCACTCCTAATCCAATTTACTCCTTCGCTGATGACAGTACCCTCAGCTTTTCATATTCGTTCCTCGGGTCTCGGCCCTCCTCTTCGGCCATTGACTTGGAACGGCAGCGTATGTTAAGCTCATTAAATTCCGATCTTGACAGCATAATCGATTGGGGTAAAAAGAATAGAGCGGAATTTAATGCTTCTAAAACTCAGTGCTGTTTACTGTCACTCAAGCGTTCTCAAAGCAACCTGCCATTATCTATGAAAGGATCCTGCATTGTTGAAACTGAACGACTTTCCATCCTCCGTTCCTGTATCAACTCAACACCAAGTTGGAATGATCACATATTCGAGGTCGCCAAAAATGCAGTGAAATGTCTAGGTTTCTTAAAGCGATGCGAGAAATATTTCACACCTTCTGACCTGGCAACAATATATAAGGTTTACATCCGCCCAAAGCTTGAATACAACGCTCCTATCTGGATCCTAGAATCCAAAAGCGAGCGATAAAACTTATTTTCGATAATAATGCTGCGAAGTCAATCGACTCGCTTGGATATCGACAAAATGTTGCGTCTCTATTACTGTTTTATCGCTATTTCAACAAAAAATGCTCTAACGAGTTAGCCAGCAGCATTCCTCCCCTTCAAGAATTCACCCGCAATACCCGCCTCGCTACCTGTTAACCTTTAAGCCCACCTTCGGACCTAAAATTAAGTTTAGAGACTCGTCCTTCAACTGCACCACACGAAAATGGAATGCTTTTCCCAGCTCTTCCCCCATTACAATCCACAGGCACTTATAACCAATGTGCATCAGTACCTCCTTTCCCTTTCTTCCTTTATACCTTCGACACGTGCTGTGACTTAATTCTAGTCATTTAAGGGTATGCACAATCCCTTTAGTGAGCGCCAATTATAAAAAAAAGCATCCGTAACATTATTTATAGTGTCAACGGAAACTCTGATGGAGAAAATACCATCTTGTGGCAGGATGACGGCTAACAGAACCAGGTTTTGAGGGAGCCTGGTTGGTAGTGACCAGAGGCTATACTCTGGTGCCACGTAAGGTTAGGAGCCCCTGGAATTTCGGTTCCAGCCTAACCGAGCGGTAGACCCCCTTGTGGGAGTATCGTGGTGGGTGGCTGTGGTTTACCACCTAACTGTGGCTGTGGTTTACCACCTAACATACTGTGCTGACTTGTTTAGTTGTTTATAATAATTGTTGGCGTTACAGTCCAAAGGGGGACCAGGGCCAGCTTGCTCTTCATCTACTCGCGCTGTGCTCTCTCCCGAGTAGAAGGGACCTACAGTTTTTTGCCGACTCCGAATGGCGAAGTTTGAGAATCTTTCTTAGACAGTTATTACTCTTTGAGTGTTGTCAGCAGCTCGAAAGAGGTGGAGCCGTGAAAAATTCGAAAAATTAGTGTTGAGGTCGGAATTGAACCTAGACCCTTTGGCGTGTGAGCGTCGCACTTTACCCACTACGCCACGGCGACCAGTAGTTGTTTGTTTAACCATAAACTAGGCAAGACGGTTAGGGTACTATCCCGGTACTATCCTCAGTGTGGAGTTGCATTCTCAACCGGGCCCTGGGACCCAGAGAGCAGAAGAGGTTTTAGGAAGGCCTTGCATCAAACCAAGGGGGAGGGGGGTGTTTGTCCTTCAAGCATGATCTCAATTGGGTACACGGGTAACTATGGCGTTTAGTCTTGCGTTATCTATTACTCTTGGGAAAATGGAACTCGTGGTAGGTGATCACGTAAAACCAAATTCGACATCTTTCGTTTGTGGATTGCCTTGTGTTTTTCATATGTCAAAATCCTGTTTATTTGAAATCCATGGAGCATTTCATACTTAGAGAAGCATTTGAATCTCCGCTTCAGGTACGTCTGCTACACATAATGGTGCCTATCGTGGGATCTCCACCAGTAATGTTAGAGTTTTGTGCGCAATCGTTAAGTAAAGAGTATAAGATATAAGAGGGTCTAAAACTTTGAAGAGCTATACACCAAAAATGATTGTTATCAATTGACATAAAATTTACTTTATTCAAAAATACCATATCTGGTATATGACCGCTAGCTGGCTCGGCTGCCTAGTATAATCTGGACGTCTAATATTGAATGACATTCCAACATTTGTGTCCGTACATCTGCAATCACGCAGCAAATATTGTTCCCGAATGGTAAATAGTTTTGGACTTCGGCGTAGACTAGAGATATATTCCCACAGAAAATAGTGAGGCGTTGTTAAATCGCACAATCTTCGATACCAACTTTGTGGTTCGTAACAAAAAGCTGTGCGGTTACTAAACTTTTCATTAAATAAATCAAATGTGGCACAAGCTGTGTGACATGTTGCACTGCCTTGTTAAAACCAAAGTTCCTGGGCATCATGGGTCGTCCATTGACGAACGTAAAAGTAAGTAATCACGAATCTCTGACGTTCGACTTAGTTGTAATGTTTTTAAATCAGAACTGGCCAGATTATCAGGTTTTGCGAATGTAGCTGTGTTTAAACCTACACTTGAGGATTATCATCACTCTGAATACGGCAGTTTTGGTTTTTGACGTATCCAGTCAATATAAAAGCTCGCTTATAAAAATTGTGGTCAATCGAAATCTTGTTTTGGGCCCAATCACTAAAAATACGCCTTGCTCGGGGATCGCGTGGCTTTTAATGTTATACTAAACCAACTAAAACATATCACGTGACATCTAAAAAAGTTGGCGTCAGTTATAATAAAAATTAAAACTCCCGTTAGCTTTCAGTGCTTTTTTGTTTTGGGAGAGATTTGTCACTTGGCAATTGGTGCCAATTTAGTACAGCAGTTTGTGCCAACTTGACACAGCAGTTTGTGCCAACTTGGCACAGCAGTTTGTGCCAACTTGGCACAGCAGTTTGTGCCAACTTGGCACAGCAGTTTGTGCCAACTTGGCACAGCAGTTTGTGCCAACTTGGCACAGCAGTTTGTGCCAACTTGGCACAGCAGTTTGTGCCAACTTGGTACAGCAGTTTGTGCCAACTTGGCACAGCAGTTTGTGCCAACTTGGCACAGCAGTTTGTGCCAACTTGGCACAGCAGTTTGTGCCAACTTGGCACAGCAGTTTGTGCCAACTTGGCACAGCAGTTTGTGCCAACTTGGCACAGCAGTTTGTGCCAACTTGGCACAGCAGTTTGTGCCAACTTGGCACAGCAGTTTGTGCCAACTTGGCACAGCAGTTTGTGCCAACTTGGCACAGCAGTTTGTGCCAACTTGGCACAGCAGTTTGTGCCAACTTGGCACAGCAGTTTGTGCCAACTTGGCACAGCAGTTTGTGCCAACTTGGCACAGCAGTTTGTGCCAACCTGGCACAGCAGTTTGTGCCAACTTGGCACAGCAGTTTGTGCCAACTTGGCACAGCAGTTTGTGCCAACTTGGCACAGCAGTTTGTGCCAACTTGGCACAGCAGTTTGTGCCAACTTGGCACAGCAGTTTGTGCCAACTTGGCACAGCAGTTTGTGCCAACTTGGCACAGCAGTTTGTGCCAACTTGGCACAGCAGTTTGTGCCAACTTAGCACAGCAGTTTCAACATATTTCAAATCTGTTTCTCAACGAGCTGTGACTGCTGACCTTCATGTAATACCTTAGATTTACTTTACTGCTACTTTAGATTTTTAACACAATTTACAATATTACAATATTAGTTTCGAATTCAGGACAAAGATATTTATATAGAGCCGTGACGCTGGAAAAATCATCCATTAGAGAGGATGGTATTAAATTATTTGCAATTATTAATATATCGGCGGAGACCAGCAGTGTGTGTTATAACCGATTTCTACATTTAGACAGAGGGCTGGGGAGAACAAAACTATTATGATTGCTGAAGGTGATATCATTGTTTTTAGAAATAGTTCACTCCCTTTGAATTTTGCTTATCGTCCTAAGCTTCAATACATCGCTCCTAACTGTTCTGATGATTTAAAGAAATCTCTACACCTACTGAATATCAATCAAAAGTAAGTGACGAAGTAGTATATATTGCGTACTCTTTAAAGCATCGAAAGCTGCAAGTAGCGTATAATGATGCTATTAGGTACATTTATGGTTTACGCAGATTTGATCGTGTATCCGAGTATAGTAAAAGTATATTAGGAGCTTCTCTCGATTACTACCTGGATGCTAGAAATTTAATGTTTTTGCAAGTCAACAAGTCTCCATTATATTTAGGCAAAAAACACAATTTTGCTCGATTTATCAGAACACATGCTCTTATACCATCTCGTCACCTTTAAACTAACTCGTCGCGTTTCTTTTTCATTTGTGCTATCAAAGTTTGGAATTCAATACCAACTAATGTACAAACTATTATTAACATAAAACGTGTTAAACATGCCGTTTTTGTCTAACTTTCTTCCCTCTTCTAAGTCTACTTCTTCCATTTTTCCTATATATATTTTCATTACTTTAAGAAATCTAAATTGTTTTCTGTTCTCTTGACGATTATATCTTAGTGCTATAAAAGCCTTGTCTTATTGTATAAGGGTACAATAAATTATATTTAATTGAATTGAATGTGTTGTTATTTGTTACCGGCCTGTCAAATTAAGGTGCTTAAATGAACTTTCTCATTGCATTATGAATTGCGCTATGAATTCATTTTGACCAATTAAGATTAACTTCTGTTGACCTTAATATTTAGCCGAAACGATTTACTTGGATTTCAGGAAGTCTTTATTTCAAGAAAGTGAAAGGAAAAACTAAAAAACGTACAAAATAAACATATATGACATTAGAATATCATAGAAGAAATGATTTGTTGAATTGTTGAGTATGTTCACCCAACAATTTGAATCCCTAAAGCAAGCGAAAGTATAAAGCACTGATACAATGAAGATCTGTGCATGGAAACAGCGGTCAATTTAAAAAGCAAGAATCAGGTCTGACAAGAAAGAGATCTAAAAAATATGAAAACAACGAATTCTTAGGACACAAAAACGCCAATACTATGTTCCCGCACAAGACTTAAAGCAGACCGGGAGTCAAAAATCTTTTGGTTAGTTAAGCAACGCTGCTCCAACTGCAGCTGAGTATCATTTCAAAAATCAGCCCTTACACTGATAGAGCTGGTGAACAGGCAAAATATTTGGAGATACTTGAACCCTATTATCTCAAGGAATTCCTATTTAAATTGTCGTGGAGACTATGTACTGAACAGCTTTTTTATCAACCATTAAACACGGCCGAGTCAACTGATTGCGATATTCTGTTCCAGGTGAACAAGATTTGGTTCACCCAAGAAATATGTTACTAACCAAGTTACAGCGATTGTTGTGCACTTCTTTTTCACCTTCTTTCTTCTTCTTATTCGTCATGTGGCACTACAGTCTCGGATGGATCTGGACCTTAATCACTCTCTCTCTTCAGCCCGCACGATCTTACGCCAGCTACCTTCGGTCCTTCGTCACATACATTTGTACGTGCGTCACCCCTTCTGGGCCAAATTGGTCTCTCTCCACATTAAACCAATTGCTAAACTCATAAATCTTTGCAGAAAAAATTAACACCACACAATACTTTCAGATTAATATCAAATATTTTTGTTCATTATATTTTCTTGGAAAAGGTTACAAAACGTGTATAGTCTTAGCCTTAGTTAATTTAAATAAATCAGTTAGTTTCAAAAACGTATATTTAACAACATTTTAACGACTAAAATGCATTTGATCAATCGACAATATAAAACAATCAATATATAATTATTATTAAATTATAAAAAAAACATAGACGAGCATATTTTGTTTTGTTCGCTTTGTAAATAAAAGTCTATCCGTGTCCCCATTGCAAATACGTACGTATTTCGTTTGTTGCGAAACAATTCAATGATGAATTTTTTGTGTGTTTAGAACTAAATAAGTACTTAATCGAGATTCAGACTTCGATAGAATAGAAAAGAAAAAATGATGTCGGTTGTTGGCATGTGTTAGTTTTGCGACGAATGAAGGAAATTGCTTATAAGAGTGTAGCTGCCGTGCACAGTTTGTGACTGTTTCGAATACTGTAGCCGATGGATGAAATCACTGGAATTGGATATCATTTATGACCCTTAAGCTTCATGGATGTGATTTGCAAATCCCAGTCGTATTTTTGTAGAGCCTCCACAGATTCCGTAAGACTTAGATCAATTGTGCTGAGGATGTTCTGCAGTTTTATCAACTTGATTGCCTTGTGTACATCCCATTCGATGAACTCCAGCACGTGAAGACAACGACTGGGTGTGCTCTGTAAGAAGAATAAGAAAGAAATATTCAGGAAAACTTTTAGATTAGAACATTTGAATAAGTAGTTTAACTCACATCTCTTCCCAGGACTTTCATCATAATTCGAACTTCATCTGAGTCGACGCCGCGTTCGCATCCTTTCGGTTTCTTGTCCGAGAATTCCAGCAAATCTTCACAACTCACAGAATTAGAGTCTTTGAGCAGCGCTCCCGGTGGAGATGCTTCCTCCTTTTCCAGTTCAGTCTGCTTCTCAGAAATTTGTTCTGGCTTGCTGTTTCGACGACTACTGTTCTCATTTGTTTGTGATTTGTTCATAGCCATGTCAACACTTTCCCGAATCTTGTTGAACAGTGCATGTCCAGCTAGCTCGTTGCCATTGCCGTTTAACGCAGCAGCTGAAACGGCTTTTGTGGCAACAGGAGCGCTCACTGTCGAGCTACTTGGAGATGAATTTGATGACTTCGGTGGTACTATTAACTTCTTCTTTTCGATATCCAGGTTTCGCAGCTCGTCCTCGTTCACGTAGAGTCCCGAAATTTTTGTACTGTCCAAGTCCACTTCCTTGGATTTGATATATTGCTCTTTTTGAATGGAAAAGTTATAGAAACCATCCGTGACATCAGGTGACGCTAGGACATCGCCTTGGTTGCAGTCGTCTTCAAGGATCGATTCAAATTGCAAGGACGCCGAATCTGTGTTCGTTTCGTTCATATCCCTGTGGATTTCCTTCAGATTCTGATAGGTCCTGGTCTCTGGTGTCTTCTCGAAAGAGCCCGAGTTTCTGCTTGTGGGACGCACTACAGCACTAACTGCTTCATGCGTGAACTTGCTAAGATTTATGCTTGTGCCTTTTTTCAAGTCACTATTGGTCGTCAATGAGGACTTGCTGGAGGATGTGCCCGGAAACGGAGATTTGGGTTCGTCGTCAGGTGTGATCTCTGTAACTTTGTTGAGCGTTCGTTGGACACCATACGCTGGGATGATGAGTGGATGCTTGCGCACATGCCGCTTGGCATTTGTTTTGATAACCTTGTTCCTGTCTCTCGGAGGCAGGGGTATGGGATTCGAATTGGAACCCTCTGCGTGATCTGCGCACGATGGACTGTCTGTGCCATTCTTGTCGGGGAACGTGTAGAACGTATTTGAAAGGTAACTGGGACTTTCACATTCCTTGTCACTATTGAACGCCTGGTTACTGCTGCAAGTGTTGCTGTTGGCTGGCGAGTTTTCATCATTTTCCCCGGCCAGAGTTTTAGGTCTCTGCTTAAGCGGAAAGAATTTCGGATTCGTGATCAACTCGCTCTTTCTCAGTTTCCCGTTGAAACCCCGATTTGGCAATGTCATCGGTCGGGGTGCCTCCTGCAGCGGAACCGTAAGCGGACAGGGTTGATTCCTCAAACTTGACTCCATTGCTAGAACATCGATTTCGTTTCTTAAGTGCACGGACCTGCGCGGTAATGTTTTAGCTGTGGTTAACTCGAACTCATCGGTGTCCAGTTTGCTGATGAAATTCATGGGAGACTTGCGTTCAATGAGGCTATTGTATGCTTCTCGTCCTTCCTCTGTGATTGTGTTCTGTGGATGAGAGTTCATGTGTGTGGAGCGGAAGGATTTTTTTTTTGTTTTTCGTTTTCGAGGATTTGGTACATTGTTGTGGAACAGGGTGGGAATGGCGTTAGTGAGAAAAACAAAGCGTTAAGGTAGTTCGTTTAGGATTAGGAAAATTGTGGGTTAAAATGAAAAATCAAAAAAATTATTCAAAAAAAAACGAAAACAATAGAAAATAAACAAAATAATATTAATTGAAGGTTTTTCTTTTACTAAATAAATGTGAACGTGTTAGACATGAATACCAGTGAAGAGAGGCCAGACATTTGTGAGGGTTAAGTGAAGACTACGAGTACACCGTGACCACCACTGTTATTCTCTGAATAGATTCAACTAGACTAGACTAAATATCACTACGTTTTAGTAGACTGTTAAAAGGTTAGTTAACGTCATAAAAAATTATTTTATTTGATGATGACTGTTTACAGCCTGAATGTGCGCATCAAAATAATTGTAAATATAAATTCCGATAACTGACTGTAAATTCAAGGGTGTAACGAAGGATCTTCCTTTCTGATTAAGGTTGTTAATGGCATTTATTTCCTGTGTCTACGCATGCTTCCTTACTCTTTGCGTGAACTGTAACACAGAAAACTTTTTAATATGTTGTGACGACGAGAAAACCACATGCGTTAAATTTATTTTGATTTTGACTACGAGAGTCTTCTTAATGTGGGATCGGACCCCTAATTGAAGGAAAAGACTAAGCAGACCCTTTTTAGTGATACAACGTGAAGTCATCAGTACAAGATATTGTCTTTTAGTCTGATCTAAAACCAAGCCGCAAGAAGGAAGGAGGTTCCCGTAACGAAGATTTGCTGAGACTACTGTCGGGGATTAGACTGCTATGTATACTATCCTTAGCCCCGATGTGGTGTGACGAACAGTTTAGGTGTTTAAGGCTCACATCAAGGACAGCTGTTGTTTTGAGTAGCAAAGAATTTGCGCATTGACTATAAATGTCATGAAATGCAGTCAGTCAACTTCGACACCGTTCGCTCGTTTAAGGTGTCGCTTTCAAGTCGATTAAAAAACTGGCGAGGTAAACTGACCCTGAACTAAATGGGACTAAAATCCCAACAGAATAAACACAATCAGACTTCGGTATTCTGCCAATCACTTGGGACTGATTGGGCTCTAGACACCTTAGTAAAGTATCGACATAGAATAATCATTGACTTTAAACTGTGAAAATAACTAGTATCGATTTTACTGCCTTTAAGGGTCAAAATAGATCGTGGCATTAGAAATATATATTATGCAAGGTAAAAGACAGATCAGATTCTTAGTTTTAGAAAGTTAATGGATAAGAAGGCACAACCATAAACCCTACAATCTGTAGCTGAAGATAAGAATACTAAAGGCCAACGACAGGTAAAGAAAGGGAGAAACGAATGAGATAATATTCTCGCTAATATGGTCAAAAGATAGCAAAAACATATACTCTACTACATCTGGAATCAGCGTGAGTGTCTTGGTTTGACCACATCGAGTAGAATCGAGTAGCTCAGTGTTCCCACAATCGCCAAGAATTTAGAGATGCCTTTATTTTAGTTCAGAATGTTCATTTAAAATAAGTGGTCGCCCTACAGCAGCAAACAATTCGAACAGAAGACACGTAGGAATGCAACACATACAACATATGATTTTGGAATGATAAATCTTTCTTGTTTATTTTCGAAAAAATGCAACGAACTATTTCAAGTTGGGTTTTTCCTCTAGTATTCCTTTTAATTTTCAATTCTTTGAACTTAACACGTTTTTCATTGTTTTGTTTTTGTTTTTTTTTTTTTTGTTTTGTTTAGATTAGTTTTGTAGAGTATAAGAAATATAATATCTTACGTATAAAGAAAATAGTATCTATTCTCTTTGGTAATATAAAGTATGTATATATACTTGAGTATTTATCCAATAATTTTACATTTATTCATAGTTAAATCGGTTATAAATATGCATTTAAATATCTGAAACTGTTCCTTCCTCTTTATTTAATTCATGTATATATATATATTTTTTTATTTGTTTATTTGATGTAAATAGCAGTAGTATGTTGAGAGAATATTCACATTTACATTTGATTTATACTTTATTAAGTTCCAATGTTTTTTTTTCCCTTAACTTTATTGCTTTGGTTTTTGTATGTTTTTAAGTTTAATCGAACATGTTTTGCTTGTGAGTACTTTTGCTTACTTATTAAGATACGTTAAATTTTCGAAAGTGAACAATTTCTTTTTGGGATAGATACGTATTCGATTGTAAACTTTCTGTTTTCAAATGTTTGCGTTTTGGTGTATGTTTAAGATAAAAAGGTTGAGTAGCACAGATTGTCGTGTTGTGTGAAGATAGTATAAAAAAATATGACTAATGTTAGTTTTTGTTTTATTTTTTATTTGACCAAATATGTCAACCCTTGTAGTAGTAGTATTGTGTGCTGTAACTTTAAAGAATCAAGATAGTTTTGTTTGTTTTGAAAGTGAACAATTTTCATTTATTTTTGTGCGATTATATTGAAACTGTTGTTGAACTTGACGATACATATAAAGAGTTGGTGGCATAAAATTCTCAAATAAGCAACAGAATCGCTTCATAAAAAGTTTAGAGACTCCTTAGAAAAGTTTGAATATTTTCAAAATTTTCTTATTGTTGGGATTGGGCAAATTAAATTAAGGTTAAGCTAAGTTTGAAGTGTACGTACAGATTTCGATTCGTTTTGTAAAAAAAATTGGCAGTTTTTATTTAGTAGAAATTCTTTTTTTGTGTTTGAGTACCGGGCATAAATAATTTATAATTTGTGGCACAACAAAGGGAATTGCTGATGGAAATTTGGTGCAAGAATATTCGAAAAAGTTGATTATTAAGGGTGTGCAGAATGGAAAAGTTAAAATGTTCTCATATTGAACTAATACTGTAGGCAATTTTATGAAATTTAGGTTAAAGTTTGACAAAGGTCGATGAAAGGGAAACAAGTGAACTCCGCAAATTCCAGTGGATAGGTTATTCAAGTAAACCTGCGATACACGAGTATGTGTACCCTTGAAGAACTCAAATGTACACATTTTTCGGATGTATTCTACGGTGAAAACTATGCACCCTTCCTTGTTGAACAGAGCTCTCAAGAGCAAGCAAAAACCAGTGTGAGTGTAGTTCGTTAGTGAAACGGGAATTGAAATATCAACATCATGTCTGCTGTCGGGCTCAGGCAGCTTGTCCTAAAGTGTAAGACATTGCTCCATACCCTAATAATGGTAAATAGAATGCATTTGTTTAGTTGCTCAGAAAGACAACACTCCATCAGAAACCAATAATATCAGCAAGCCTTGTAGGGGTTTGTACTGCAAATCGTCTAGGAGTTCAGACCTATGATATAAATTTGGAATTTCAAAAAGTTCTGTTCAGAAGAAACGAATCCTCAGTGTTTACTTCACTTACGGAGCGTTTCACCCGAAATTTAGACTCTAGAGCGGAAAGAATTCAAGGCGTCCTTACCTGATTGCGAATTTGGACAGTAGTCATTTCCCTAAAGCCATTTCAACACCTTGTTTTTTTTTTTATTTTCTTCTTTTCGTAAACAGCAGCAGCAGTCCCTGTGGTATGCACGTATGTATCGTTTCATCTGCGCACACAGAACAGAAAACCGATAAGTTCATTTGCCATAAAATGACTTCTGCCCCGGATACAGACCAAATTCCCACCCAGGCAAAGGCTGTAAAAGCTGAAGGACCATCGAATAGACACACCCTACCTGTCCCATATAAAAGCATCCATCACCAGATGGATGAGACCACTCTTTCCTAGTTGGGCTAAGGCAAATGGAGGTGTTAAATGTATGCGACAGGATGAAATGCAACCTTGGACGGTGGTAAGGAATTACGTTAATGCAAACGTCATTAAAATGAAGATTTGTTTGATCCTACTACCTCCAGTAATTTTTTCTGTCTGTGGAAAATGTAACTGCATATAGTGGGACTATCTATTTATTTACTCAAATGTTGGGTTATATACGCCCATACGGTGCTGCCTGCCATAAAACCGAATGAATGTCAAAACAAAAATTTATCAGCTTCTCTTACTCAGTGGGTCTGCCAAACCAGTATCCAAATTTAAGACAGAATATTGATCATATGATCGCATGTACGAAAAAGCTAAGTCATGATGACTGAATGTTCTTGTGCGCTTTAAACGATTAAAGAATACAAACCCATAAGGGCACTTGGACCTTCAAACTTTTTGAGGGTCACTTGTCACTATTATATCCTCCAATCTTCCGTGCGTGACCATTAGCAAGCTCAGCCATGACCACCAATCTCCACATGTTACGGAAATAAGAAAAGCAAGCGGACGTGCTTTGCAACTGGAAATGGTTGAGAAATTAACTTCTTCAGCAAGCACTTATGTTGTGCCCGCTTTTGTCCCTTTGCAATTTGACTTGACTTACGTCAAATTATGCATCTGTTCATGGTGCGAGGTTTGAAGAGTTTTTTTTGGAGAGAGAGAGTTAATGCTTACTGATTGCTACGAATAGTTTTTAGACAGTTGGTGTTTAACCAGATTCGAATTCAAACTAAAGATCGCTGGCGATGCATCGAAATTATAAACAACAATGATTTTGCGTGTGTCGTAGTCCTCTCTGATGTGGGAGTATCCCACATCTCAATCAAAGACAAATAACTTCCAAGCAAATCCAAACATTCCTATAATTTTCCCCAGCATCTGTGTGGCATCATTGTGCAAATGTTTATGTAGCACCCCTACACCTAGACATTTATTGAATTCACACCTAACAATACATTTTAGCTAGATACAGTGTGTGTGTTTGATTTGTGTCTAATTTACAACCTACAGTTTCACAGAATCTCTATTCAGTACTGACGTATGTGTCGAGATAATTTTTTTACGTGGTAGGAACACTTTGCTGTGAATAGGCTGGCTACAAGCAGTGGATTCGATTTTCCTTAACCCATTCATTTGCTGAAGCCCCATTACACACAAATTTTCGTTTATTCAACCAGGTCTGTAATCACCCACAACAATATCAATCTTAACCTTGCATTTAAATCCAATCTTTTCGCTAACAGCCAATAATGCAATCATGTCTCTGTTGAGGGAGGATGAGGAATGCTTTCCAAGTACTTAAGGCACTCCCAGTATAAAGTTCGTACACTGCTTGAAGATTTAATGAATTTACGCAGAAACGAAACGCCTTCTTTCCTCGAATCTACTCTGCCAATCAGTATCTGAACTCCTTCCATTCAGTTAAACAATGTTTTTCTTTTCTAGCAATGTGGCGCAACACACACACATGACAATCATCAATTGCTCACTCTTCAAAATTCATTTCAAACTCAACTGAGTCTGTTTCTTAGCCGGCGGTGGCGATGGCATTACGTTTCCGAACAGTAAATTGATTAAATATTTAAGCATTTTTCTTAGTTATGGTGCCGGGCTTGGCGGAATGTGAGGCAAGAAGTCCTTTCGAAACTCAAACTCCTCGGTGTCTGTTGATGAGCTGTCACTGGAGAATGCTGGTTTAACTTTCAGACTGCTGAAGGTGCTGCTGGCGCGTTGTTGTCGCCACAGCATGTCGTTTTGCTTTACTGTTGAGCCGTGAATTTTCTCTGGCCAGTGGAAGCTGCTGCCTGGTGGAATCTGTACAGAGTGTTGCTTCTGCAGCACGGCCGGTGGTGGTGGTGGCGGTGGCTGTTGTGATTGCTGCTGTTGCTGCTGCTGTTGTTGCTGATGCTGTGGAGGTGGCGGTGGGTTCTTTTGAGGCTTCACAATTACCTTCTTCCCTTCCTGCCCGGCGTTGTAGTAAGTTGTTGAGGTTGGACTCTTACCGGTTAATTTAGAAACGTCGAATTCATGAAACATTGAGTTACGGCTGGCGGCAAAACTCGATCCATTCACTGCGAACGCTCGTGGCGGCTTGATGACATGATTGATGTTAACGCCGTAATTGTTGCCCGGGCCACGGCCCCCAAAATCGTAGATCTTATCATCGAATCCAGCATGATGTTGCTGCTGTTGCTGGGGATGTTGATGAACTTCGTAGGAGAAGTTTTGAGCGATCCCACGATATCGGCGTTGATTCAGATCATTCCCGTAGTTGTAGTGGGGAGCGGACTTTATGCTCACATTTGATCCGTATAGTTTGTCTTGTGCCGACTCATCATTGCTCGCAGAGAATGCCTTCCGATTGAGATACTGCCGCCGTCGTTTGGAGGACACACGCGTGCGTATATCGCACTCCGAGTGTGCAATGCTTCTGTCAAAGTCGCTCTCCTCATCACTTGAAGTAGAGCTAGAGTCAAGTACAATTGGATTATAGCTCAAGCGGCGTAAGGTGCGCGCTTTGATGCTGCGCGGTTTATATTGCATTACCTTGTTGCCGCCGCCGCCGGGTTTGTTGCGAAACGAACCGGTACTGCGGTTAGGAAAGCTAGTCTGTCGGGTCTGTCCAACGCTGCGATGCTGCGGTTCCGACAATACCGGTGATTTTAAATTGTAATTATCTGTAAAGGACATCGAACGTTGCCGACTGCTGGAATAGTCGCCAAGTGGAGAGTTTTGCATTTGGGAATGGGAGTAGATTGACGTATTGCTGGCGTTAACGTTCTTCACTGGGGATGAGGATGTGTTTATCTTTGTGCAGTTGTTTGTGGCCAATTCGTTTTTTACGCTCATGTAGCCGCGTGCCTCCATGGAACTCCCGCTAAAACTTATGTCTTTCGGACTAAAGTAACTGTCTTGCGGGGAATAACTACTCTTCTGACTGCTTCGGCGTGACAGCGAGAGGTTTGTCTCTCGCGACGCGAATCCTGTGTCAGGAGTGCTGGATCTCTTATCTTCTATTTTATCAATTATGTCACTATAGTGCTGCAAGTGTTTATCCAGGTGACTGGTGGCTGAATTAAAGTCGAATTTTGTGTGCACTCCAGCACCGAAGTCATACATACCTGCTGACTTCAAGCTGCCAGCAGCAGTGCTGGCGCTGCTGATCTCTCCCTCCAAAGACGACACTATATTTGCAAACTTTTCATTCAACAACGTTTCAGCTGAATCGGTCTTATCCAATTCACTGTAAGTCTGAATGAAGTCAAGATTAAGTGCCTTCAATGTGTTCTCTATGTCCAGCAGATTCTCTCCGATAACATCGCGCGGTTGACGACCCTCACTCAATTCGGCCTCCTCCCGAAAGTCAATGTTGATCGGACGACTAAGTATCTCGCGAGATTTTTCGAAAAAAAAGTCAGATGCCTCTTTGTCAAAGATTGGTATTCGAATGTCTGTGATAGGAAAGGTTTCGATTTCGCTGAGCGAGCGAAAACGCTTAAAATTTTCAACGTGTTTGTATGTTGTAAAACAAGAAGGAAACAAAATTACGAAAAGGATGTTTGAAATTGGGAAGAAGATGACGGTTGCCATCAGTCGAAGGAGGAAGTGAAAAAGAAAATATTAATTGTTAGTTAAAAATGTATTTAATTTGTTTTCTTTGTATAACTACAAATCGATAGTGGAATGGTTAATGTAATCGTCAAACTGAATTAATCAAAGAATACATTTTTTTGTTTCGTTTTCAAATGTTATTTTAAAATACACAATAGGCAAACACAAACAAACAAACAAACGAACAAACCAACAAACAGCAACAAAATTAAATTTTAGTGATTAGGTGATAGCCCAATATTGGGATAGTTGTACACAAAAACAAATAAAAGACCAGTTTGTTAGTAAGAAAATAACGCGGGATAGGTAAGACAAGAAAAAAAGTGAAATAAAAAGGTAAATATGCAATTCTGATACGTAAATAAAAATAATTGATTGACAATAAAAATGGATGAAGACGATTGCTTTCTCCTGTGTTCGCATTCCAAAGCTATACAGCTTTCAAAATGTGATGTTCGCTAATGAGCAAAATATTTCAGACAACGAACACGCCTCGATTTTTTTTTTTTTGTTTGACTGTAGGGAGTGGAAATGCTGTCAAAAAGTGTCAAAAGACAAAAGGCATGAACAATTTTCAAAGCTCACTGGGAATCGGTGCATACTACGTGGAAAACAATGACTTTCCTAGGATCCAAGTCCTCTGCGGGTACGCGAAGCACCTCAGTAATTGCTTGCCGAGCATAAATAGCACACCTAGGTTAGATAAGGTTAGATCGGAAGTTACAAGTGATACATAGAAACACTTAGGCTGCCATTGGGATCATTGTGATTCTGCGATGATAGTTTCCTACTGTCTAACTAAGACCATTCTGAGCTGGCTGTGTAGCTGTTGAAATGTCAGACGCTTACGTTGCTCAACTATACTAGGCTGTCAAAAAAGTATTTCCCTACGTGTTTCTTTCTTTCTGTTGCAAGAATTTCGAAGTTGCATTGAGAGGTGGATTCTATCTTTTTCTACCTCTGTGGCTCCTGCAGAAGTCGTTATAGGGGATGCTAAGTCCTGAGGCGGCTGTTCCTATGGCACAGGGGCCCGTAATGCTGCTGCTCTGGTTCGAAATTGAGTTTTATGTTATTTAACAGGACAGTGTCAAGGTTTGCGTTGTGCCCAAGATTGATTTTAAGACAAGTGGGGCTCTCTGACCAAGTTTTGTTTTGTGCTTGTTGAATGTGTGCATTTAAGAGTTTTACTTTAATGCAGTGGTAACCCAAAAGCGAGGTTGGTGCTGCGGTGCCGCATCTGGAAAGTCCGGCTATACTTGTGTATCTGCGCCTATTTTAGGTAAATGTTGAAGTACTTGGCCATCTCATTGAGGGAGAAGCGGAACTTGAGAGAGCTGATTGATTGAAAATGGGAACTCCAAAAAATTCTATGACCCACTCAAAACAGGTTTTCACGTCTTTTGTTGTTTCAAAGCCAAGGCTGTGCGTTCTTTACTGCCTTTATCTTTGCCTTAAAAAGATTGCAATTAAATTGGGGGTTGAGGAGGAGATAAAGGCCATAGACTGTAGAGTAGACTCCGACTCTTCAATCGCTTGCCTTAAGTATAGTTATGTCAGTGATTTGGGAAAGGAACTTCAAACGTTTAAGAATACAAGAGTGGCCTGACTACCGAACAGACCGCAATCTCCTTTCCTAGAAGACCAAGCAGGGGAAGGAAAAGGAGTGTATCTTTGCGAAGACCTTGAAATATAGATACTGGCTAACATTTGTGCTCATTTGAGTAGCCTGCAGAGTCGTTACAAACGATAGCATCAAAATATATCACCAATATGACGAGAGTTCCAGTCGTCATAACTTCCAGCGCGGAATATTGCCTTAAAGGATGTTATAGGACACAGTTCACAAATGATATCTACGGTTATTGAATGGAAGGATACGACAGAAGAATACTAACTTTGTCTGTTTGAAAGACTCAATATTTTTCAGCCTACTAACCGATGTCGCAACCTTGTAAAAATCTTTTCTGCTTAAACTTACAATCACCATTCATTCGCTCTGCCGACGTAATGGAGTTATGGGCAACAGAAAAAAAGTAGATCACTACTCTTTCTTCACTTATTTAGCTTCAATTAAAATTTGCACGTCTATGCAATAATGTGCTTCCGAAACCTTTAACAGCTAAAACTCGTTCTCTTCTGACGTATTCAAAGAAATAAGGAAGAAATCAGATATCATCAGATGTCCCTGTGTCAACTAACATTGCATCGTGATTTTCTTGAAAAAGCACTTGAAGTTGAATTTCTCAGTCTCAGTCAAAACAAAAATTGAAAGCAACGTCTTCACCCAAATTATACTACTCATTTCACAAAAAAATACAATAAAAATTCAGAATAATGCGACATACCTGCAGATCGGGTATGCTCTTCAATTCCTCAGTAAAGTTCTTCTTCTCCTTCGAGTATGCTAATGAGCCAGCATTACCATTTACTCCGGTGGAGGGGCCCGCATTGTGTTTGTCGTTGACGCCATGATGTGACAAATGTGGAAAACGGAAACTGAACTTACGTTTTGGGCTCTGGACATTTGTTTGCTGATCAGACACTAAGTCAGTCATTGATCTAGAATTGCAACCGAATTAAATTTCTCTCCGAACGCACAGTCTTTGCATACAAACCTCGCGCTTATCTCATTCGCAATTTCAATAGCATGGTTAAGAATCTTCTCATCTTTCACTGAAATTGGTTTCATTGTGCCGGTCGCAGAATTCTTCTTTTTTGATTTGTTGCCATTTGAATCGCCACTGCTTTTCCTATTTAGCTTGGAAGACAGTTCGGCGAAGTCATGCTTTTTCTGTTGACCGTAATCGAAGTCCGGAGACTTCGCCATGGTCACGCTGTCTGTGGTGCCTGTTGCTGCTGACGCAGTTATAGTGCCGAACATTGAATTGATTTCGTCCAGCAATGACGGACCCATGTCGAAGACTTTGTCGGCCGTGATCTCATCATCGGAAATCTCATGGTACTCATGCTGATCCTCCACATTCGAACCGCTGGATGCCTGAAGAGAATCATCCTCTAGATTGGCATTGGTAAAGGCGTTCGCTTCCAAGCCATAGTTATTGTTTTGCAGAGCGAATGTACTATTACTACTGCTGTTACTGCTTGAAGCGGTTGCTCTGGCATGGGCGCCCGCCACTGATTCAGAAGCAAATGGATTTGTGGATGAATGAAAGACAGGTTTTGAAGCGTTTGTCGTCGTCGAGGTGGTTGAAGTCGATGAAAAGTCAAATGACGGTGCTCCAAATGTGTTATGATGATTGGGTGTGTTTTCATTTGAACTCACAAACGTCGGGTTTGTGGATGAGGAAGTGCGTATCTCTTCGGGGAAGTAACCGCTGGCAGTTTGTAGTGAGTCTGGACTGGTCGGCGTCGGCGGTAGAAGAAGTGGTGTCTGTTCTATGTCTTCAGATGGTTTGTATGGCGTGACTACTTGACGTGGCAAATGATTGTACTTCAAATGAAATAATGAATAGTCAAGTTCAATCGATATTCGGTTTTAGCACATTGCGGCAAATTAAATTAACTTACACTTTGCGAGTTTCCCAGAAACGCAACGTCCCCGAATGACTCTCCGTCGATACCTATGTGTCCAGTGTGCTTGAAATCGCCTTGAGGTCGCGATATCATTTCTGTTCGCAACTTGCGCTTGCTGCAGCGTTCATTGTTGCGGTAAAATGATTCCCTATAAAAAAAGATGTGATTTTTAGAAATACAACGTAATGGGCAAAGAAGAGCTCACCGATTCGAGTTAGGAGGCGTTTCGAAATAAGCCACGGTGTTTGCGGGATTGAAAAGACCGGTTTTCCCCGAATTTAGGACACCCCGCCAGAACGGCGTGTTCGTGTTTTTATCCAGAATGGTTATGACCTCTCCTTGTCTATAGATAAGATGATCTTTTTTAGGCTCGCAGGAATTGACGATAGTCTTAAGTTGTTCGGGTTTAAGTTCTGGCAGCATTTCATGGATTTCAGAAAATTTTGGCCTCTTGGATGGATCGTGTTGCCAGCACTTCATCATTAAATTGTAATACTCCCTGGGACAGCAATCCGGTTGCTCAAGACGCTACACAATGATTTAAGATTATTTAAAGCGATGAACAATTAGGAAAACCAGAAACAAATTACTTGATAGTTTGGTTCGTCTATGGCTTCAAGGATTTGTAGTCCAGTCAGAGCAGCCCATGGCTGGAAGCCATACGAGAACATTTCCCACAAGCACACTCCATATGCCCACACATCAGATGCGTTCGTGAATCGAAGGTAATTAATACACTCCGGGGCACACCTGCGGTAGAATCAATACAAAATTAAGCAAATATTTCAAAATGATCGACGAGGTGTTACCTACCAAGCAATTGGTAGTTTTAGATTGACGTTGAAGTTGGTCTTGTAGTAGTCCTTGCCAACGCCCAAAGCACGGGACAGACCAAAGTCAGATATCTTGACTTTGTTTTTACTAAACACTAAAATATTTCTGGCAGCTAGATCCCTATTAAGAGCGACAGAGGAAGTTGTGGAAATTTAGGCGGCATGGGAGATGTTTGATGTATCTTACCGATGGATCAATCGTTTATTCTCCAAATATTTCATTCCGTTACATATTTGCATGGCAAACTCGCACAGCGTGGGTATGGTAAGGAAACTCACTCGCAAGCCAGAATCCTTAAGGCACTCCAATAGCGAACGCAAATGTGCCAGCTCAGTGACCAACATCAAAGAGTCTGTGGCAAGCACAACCCCATACAATCTCACAATGTTTTCATGTTCGATTGAGTGCATAATCGCAGCCTCTTTGAGAAACTCCATTGGATTTGACTGCATGCGTTCGCGACACAGACATTTTATCGCCACTTGTATCTGAAATAATTAAAATAAAAAACGGCGGTTTCAAACATATGACTAAAAAATAAATCACTTACCCTTTCTGTACCGTTTGTCCAAACACCCTGTTGTACAATACCAAACTCTCCCGTGCCCAATTGTTTATTCACACAAATTGAATCGGCCGGGATAATGTGTTTATTGTTTGGTGCCTTACTGGGAGATCCCCCACTCTTACCACCCGAGCCATCTGTCGATGTGGTGTGATGAGTTGTTGTGCCATCGTCTCGCTTCACTATGGTGGGTGTTTGAAGCAGTCGTTTGATTTTACTGAGATAACCATGCGGATAATATTTCTCATAGTATTTGCGTAGTCTTCGTATTTCCGGACGTGATAGTCCAATTTGTTTGAGGTCTTCATCGGTTGCATATTTAAACTGGGAAGCGCTTTTTATTTTAAGCTCGTTTCTAAATAAATCACTTTGTTTAGTAAGTGTGTGTGTGTGTGGTGGGTTTGTGTATCTTACTTAAACGAATTGTAATAGTGTTGCAGTTCTGATTCAGTCAAAAATTCATATAAATCTATTTGCCCGGGTTCTGAAAGAAAACAAAGGAGAAGAAATATGAAAGCGTGTGTTAGAGCATGTGTGGGTTCGTTTGTGGTAATCAAAAATTTCGCTATTCAGTTCGTCTCAAAACTGGTCTGCGTTGTACATGGGACCTATTAAACAAATTCATTTGGAGATAGTCTTAATGCCAAATCCACAAGGGATGGCAGTAAAATATTCGATCAAGCAGATTAAAAAAAAAAAAAAACAAGTATGGGAATGCGTTTGGGAGATATTAGCCACGAGCAAATACGTCAACGCACATTTACTTAAGTCTGTAGGGTGATATAAAACAAAACAGACCACAAATCGATGATTATCGGTGTCAACTGATCTATTTTCATTTCACTCTCGCGATAACATTTAAAAATACACTTTCACTCCCCTCTTCCTCTCACTATTTTATTGATTTCTTTAAAATAGACAGAGACCCAGAGACCATCAGCAACGGCAACAAAAGGAGGACATTTCACTTTCATCGATTTGAGAATATAAACACGTCTGTCAGTTGCTACAACACATCCGTAAGACCCCAGAGAATATCTCCAACATCCCAACCCGGCATTCATCTCATGTCGACAATATCTGTATTGACATTTCCTTCCGACACTGAGATTCTCAGCAAGAACCAGATGGTGCAGAGCAGTGCTGGCGGGGGTGATTTGTTTAGATTTGTTAAGGATTTTAATCTGAGATTAGTTCTTAATGAGATACGAATGCGAAAGAACGCTTCGAGTGTTGGGTGCCGCTACAAGTGGGCACAGTGAAAGAGGAAAATTGCCTGACAGTTTCGAAATGAAAGTGTCATTCGCCTCAGCTGAGTCAGCAGCTGACATTTGTTCCAAGAGTGTGCTACTGTGTCGGAATAGAAGAAAACGGAAAGCAAAGAAGAAAAGCAAAATCTCAAGATTCTTTTCTCAATGAGATTTAAATGTGAGTGTTAGTCATTCACTTGTTTACCTTCTTCGTTTTTTCTGGTCCCGTCTTCTACAGCTTTTTCAGTTAATAATAATTTTGTCTGCATGATCCTCCCACCCAACACTGAAGCCAGACAAGCAGACATTTAATTTTTTTTTCCAATGCACACCGTTCACCAGTCGTTGGCCGAATAAGAGCAAAAAAAAAAAAAAAAAAAAAAAAACAGAAGAAGAAAAGATATATCAACTCGTTGACATGACAGGAAGTCAGTAAAACACAGCGCAACGACAACGAGGACAACAAAAGACAAAACTATGTTGTAACAAAGACAAACAGAACAAGAAGAAAAAACTTTGCCACTCGCTGCGGAAGTTCTAGGTACACTACGTACAACCACCGCCACATTCTGTGAGAGGCCACCCACAATATGTCAATCATCCTATCAGCTTAACTAACTGCAGACTTTCTTTTTCCTCACCATAGCTGCACACAGCGCACTCGACCATGAACAATCCCTGTTTAAGAACAATGGAGGAGGGAGCTCTCACTCTACGGACCGATGTAAGCCATCTGCGAGTGATGCTGGTTGCTGCAGTCAGCTAAGATACCGATTGCAACTGCCCTCGCTCTGAAATGACAGCTAGACTGTTGCTTTAAATATGATACCTGAATGTGTCTCCGATTACCTTTTTTGAAAATTGTGTACTGCGAATTAAGAGCGAACGAACAACACCGGATGACATCTGGGCGTTCCAGCTTTCGCAATAATGGCGGGCTACTGTTGGTTTCTGCTGGTGGAGAGCAACAGTGTGACTAAACTGTGTGAGTACAGTTTTCACTTTGAATTGACAGGCAAAAAAGTTGTGACAACTCTTGGAGAAAATGCGCTCTATTCTGTATAAAAAGGAAAATAAAATCGACAAAAAGAACCAAAAGCTTTACGGACCCAGATGCAAAGTAGATGTGAATATCTTGTCATTACGCGGGCTTGATGTGATGAAGTACTCCATTTGCAACACACGCACGTAGTGACTGTGATAATTGAAGTAGACACTTAAAGAAACACGATGTAGGCGGCAAAAACGGGATGAGAGTTGTGTAGAGAGTGTCTTACTTACATTTTTGCTTTTCCAATAAATAAAGGATGGGCTTTTAAAAAGAGAATACCCGTGACTTGGCTAATTAATGTTACATGATGATGAAACACGACACACGATGAGATTGTGAAACATATTCACTCCATCCGTGATTGAAGTTGTTTTAACTCGAATGCAGAAACGGCCTCTTGACCAATGGGTAAGTGGGTTTGTTTGCATGTAGTGCAGGCATGCGCGAATTTTCCTTCAAGGATGGAGCTGACGATTTAAAGTCGTATTTCAAAGGAGAATTGTTTTATGAAGACATGAAATTTATTTAAGATTTACATGTCGAGGAGATGCTCTATTCTTCTTTCTACTTGCTCTTCTTTGGCTTTTACTAAACCTAAACCCAGCATGAAGGATTTGATATCAAAAATTATTTGTGAGTTCGAACAGGGTATGATAGTTTTATCAAAAACGACACAGTACTTAGAATCATCATCAATGCATTAACATTGACTAGTCATAACGCAGTCATAAAATATGATTTGAACACAGAAGAAAGCAAATAGTAGTGTGTCGCTGAAATATTCTTTCAATTATTCAACCAGTTATATCGATCGAGAAACATTTAGTATAACCTTACAGTCCTTGACCATACAACTAGGGTTTACATAATTTAAATATAACAAAAATAAAAACCGTTCCCCTGTTTTTAAAACAAATTGGTCACATTCAAAGAATAAATCCTTTTTCAACATCATTTCATTCAAATTAGTTTTTTTTTTTTTATAAATTTATTGTAATTTTGTTTTCTGCCAATTATTTTTTAACCATAAATAAAAAAAGTTTCACAAAATCAGTTGTTTCTCTTCACTAACAAGTTAATCAAACTTTGAGAAATAGGACATGGCTATTAATATAAACCATACCCGAAAACATTTGGTTCTTTGAGCCGGATTTAAAATTGATTGAGAATATCTTCCGAGCTTTTGAACAAATAATCCTATTTCTAAATAAAAAAAAATTCACAAGGGCAAAAGCGAAAATCCAGACTTTGAGACAATTCTTGAAATATCCAGCGAAAACATATCATAATGGATGTATTGAAAAAGCAACGGTCAATTCTTCAAGGACAGTCAACTCGTAAATTTTTATCTTGTGGCCGCAGTGACGTGGTGGGTAGAGTGCCACGCTTACACGCCGAAGGTTTAGTTTCGATTCGTGATTCAGCACGAATTTTTCGAATTTTTCACTGCATCACCTCCTTCGAGTTGCTGCCAAAACTCAAAAAGTATTGACTGTCTGAGAAAAAGCTTTTCAAACTTCGCTGTTTGGAGTCGGCAAAAAACTGTAGGTCCCTTCTACTCGTGAGAGAACACTAGCGCGCACAACACGAGCAGTTGATGAGCAAGCTAGGCCCTCGTCCCCCTGTGGACTGTCGCGCCATACAATTATTGTTATTGAAGATCCGGATGCTCCTTTTGAACAATGTAAAATTCGTCAAACGCGTTTGGTCGCAACATATACAAGATTTCGTGAAAGTTCAAAGCGAAGTCAAGGAAATAAGCAAAACTGATGAGCAACTGGTAAATGAAATAAGACAGAGAGCAGATTTTAAAGTAAAATTTTAGGAACTGCATGGAAATTTGTCCAAAAAATACAAACATTTAGCGACACGAAAGAGGGTAGTAAAGACGATATTCAAAAAACTTTAAATCCTTGATTAAAAATCAGAATTCACTCAACTAAAGCGTGAAGTCCGTATTGGAAACGCCGAGTCGATCCATCGACATGACAAAATCAGACATTTTTTTCAAATTACAAGAAACACACTTCCAGAATTTTTCGTAAAATTCGATGAATAACAATATATGTAGTCGACTATGGATTTTTTATTAGTGGCGCCACCTATATGTCCCAGAACTCATTGATGTTGTGTAAGGTTTCGGGATTTATTTACAGCTTTAGTGGGATCCAAAAAATTTCTTAACGGAAATTTAAAAATTGGAACATTGGACTTGAAGGCCGCGGAAAGTACAGCTTTTGACAAAAAAAGCATGTGCAAAACAGATTGGCATTCGCAAATTTTCACAAAGATTGATCTAAGGAGAATTGAAGGAATATTCTGTGGAGCGATGAAAACAAAATAGTCTTATCTGGGTCCAAGGATCGTGGAGAATATGTAAGAAGAACAAAGAATGAAGAAATAAATCCCCGTTATACAGTTAAACTTGTTAAAGACGGAGGAGCAAAATTAATGATTTGGGCCTGTTTCTCATATAATGGGGTTGGGCCTATATATCCTATCAAGGGTATAATGGACGATGCTGAGTACGTTAAAATTTTAAAAGAGGTTATGCTGCGGAGGAAATGCCACTAGTTTGGGTATATCAAGAAGATAATGCCCCAAAACATACGTCAAAACGGGCAAAATCTTGGTTTGATGAAAAAAGAATAACCGTTATGGAGTGGCGAGCTCAATCCCCTGACCTAAACACATATTGAGAACTTGTTTGGCGATGTTAAAAATTCTGTCCATGAGGTCAAACCAAAAAACGCCAAGGGATTGTGGAAGGTAGTGCAAGACTTATGGGAAGCTATTCAAGTTGAGAGATGTCGGAGTCTGGTGGACTCAATGCCACGAAGATGCAGCGCAGTGATAAAAAACAAAGGCTTTGCTACAAAGTACTAATGGTAAACTGTAAATAGTAATGATTTCATATTGTTTCATTGAACTCTGTTGTCTAGGCACAGCATTATTTTAAACACTGCTATTTTTATGAAAAAGTGTGAAATATTACTACGATCACAAAAAAAAACACTTAAAATTTATGAATAACGTTTATTTTGTGATATACCTGTTAAGACTGAAGTACTTTACTTTTGTATACGTTTTTTGAAAAAATAATAAAACAATTTGAATTAATAGAAAATTATTTGTCTTTTTTGAGGAGCACTGCTATTTTTATGAACACAACTGTATACTAGACGCTGCTCTTACTTCAGTGAAACCGCGCATGGAGTCGCAAGAAAATCTTCCTAATAATTGTACGTGTGTTCCCATACACACTAGGGTACTAGTCACACACAAATATTTTTCGTTTGCAAATATATTTTACGAATTTAGGGGTTTAAGCTCATGTTTGCAAATGAATAATAGACAAACCGCATTGCTTCATAAAATACCTGAATCGGGAAGTCAAAAATTATGTGTGGTCGGTTGAAATTAAACATTTCGTAAATTGATAGTCTGCGGCCGTGACTTAGTTTAGTGCAACACTCACACGCCGAAGATCCCACGTTTGGTTCTTGGATTGAACATCTCAAATTTTTCACGGCACCAACTTTTTCGAGCTGCGGATAACACTAACACTTTGCAAAAACCGTAGTTCCCTTTCACTCGTGGATAGTTACGTAAAAAGCCAGATCCAGATTTACTGAAGGAATTCTATTAAAAAGTGTGGCCGCCGATATCCAGCTGAACACCTCGAATTTTTCACGGCACCACCTCTTTCGAGCTGCTTTTACGGCACGACCTCGTTCGAGTTGCTTTCAACACTCAAAGAGTAATAAGTGTGTTCGCTTCTCAAAACTTCGTCATTCGGAGTCGGCAAAAAAATGTAGGTCCCTTCTAATCGTGAGAGAACACTAGCGCGCAAAACACGAGAAGTTGATGAGCAAACCAGGACCTTGTCTCCTGTGGACTGTCGCGCCATATAATCATTATTAATTCAATTAAAAAAGTTGCCAGATCACACACATCCAATTCGTCCCAAAAGAAACTAAGTGAGCTGGACATAAAAGTTTTAGTGCGTCCATTACAAAGCTGAGACCTTGCACCTTTGTGTCGATTTCTTAGGAAATCCGCGTTTTAATTAATGTAGAGACATGATTGGTGTGGCAGCCGTGGCGTAGTGGGTAGGATGCGAGGCTCACACGCCGAAGGGTCTATGTTCGATTTGCGGCTGAACACCTCGAATATTTCACGGTACCACCGCTTTCGAGCTGCTGACAATACTCAAAGAGAAATAACTGTGTAAAAAAAAGCTTTTCAAACTTCGCCGTTCGGAGTCGGCAAAAAACTGTAGCTCCCTTCTACTCGTGAGAGAACAGTAGCGCCCACAACACGAGTAGTTGATGAGCAAGACCCTGGGCCCTGGTCCTCCTGTAGACTGTCCCGCCAACAATTTTTATTATTAGAGGCATGATTGAGATCGTCTTAAAGTGTGGATTCCTACAGATATCGTCTACTTCTCTCTGGGCATTATCAGAAGGTCAATAAAGGTAGAGCCGTAAAAAGGTTGTACGATACAGATTGATGGGACTTAGCCGACGCACGCGCAAACTATCGCACTGTGATTGAAAAAGGAGTGTGATATTGTTATTAAATCCAATCCGAACTTTCGAATCCGAACTGTGCCTGAAATGGATGCCTTCAGCCAATCCGCTGCTCTTCAGCCTTATCGCTCATTGCATTCTCTTCTTTCAATAAACGCATCGTGTACCTAATTCGAGATTAATGTTTTTCCCACAATTCGTTGTGACTTTCAAAAGAACCGGATATGAATTCCAAAATGACCCAAATATTGAATGTTGAGCCGTTCAATGTGTACCTCTGATCATGTGATCAACAGATCGAAACTGACGCACCGCAGTGCATTGCAATATCCCTCGCTGGTGTTGTAATAGCTCACATCCGCCGCTCGTGGGAATAGACAGATTCGAAAGCAGTGTGTTACGTGTTCGATATTTTTTCCTCACACATCTCATGCTCATCGCAAGCTGCTTAAAAGTCCATTTCCTTTAATCACGCTTGGGGATCACATAAAATTTCTCATAGTGTGACGCTGAGTAGCTTACTTCAAATCTCTCAGAAGCGTCAGGGCTGATATGTCGCATCGCATATTCTCTGTGGCGTTGTTGTCGAATCGAGCGATCGTTTCAGCAGATAATTGAACTACCACACAATCAATTTCGTCTCATCTTGTAGAAATTGGGTTACTTCCATTGACTGGCCGTTTCTCAATTTGCAGCGACTTTTACGAAAGTTTCATCGACTACACTGCACCCACAAATGAAAGCGGAAGATGTCACAACCTCGCCTGGATCTGATGTAGGTATCTGCTGCACCAAATATGTCAACTTTTATTGATTTAAGGCATCCCCAAAGGTGAAGGCAAACATGTTGTAAACCTGAGATTCGGAGACATGTGGTATGCCAATTTCGGATCACCCACTGACAGTCAAACCAACGCAAAGAGCTTTTGTCAACAGCAAGTGCTAACATGTCAGGAATAGGAATGATGGCATACATTAAATAGAAAAGGATTAATTTAGCTTTGATGTGTATATCAAGCAAACAGTAAGAATGGTTTGTTTGTGTGCAAACATCGTCAGTTTCTCCTATTTAAGGCGAGGAGGTGAAAATCCGTGAAGTACAATAAAAAGGAGTGAATTAGGAAAAAACGGGGAAGCAAAAATTATCATTTCTGCCTTACATCAGGGTTGCCACAGACTGCTTATTAATGTTAAGCAAGAAATAATTGAACCAGAAGATGGCAACCTCAGGGGGATTTTTTCACTTTTAGGATAGCAGGAAATTTGGGCATCTTTGCAGAGAATGAAGGGAAACTTTTGATGTACGTATGCAGGCGCGATTCTTTAAGCGAATCTGAAATTTAGAAATGTCATCATTCTTTTTTTTAAATCAATGTTTGACAGTCAGCCGTTGCGGGGTAAGATTTAAACAAAATGCTCACAACGAGGTGGGTCCAAGCAACTCACAGACAGAGATTGACAAAGTTTGGCAAGGCTTATGCTCTCAGAAAGGACGGATACGAGTTCTGAAGAAGAAAAAGTACTAAAGCCGAACACCGTAAAGGAAATAAGTCGGTGGAGGGTCATCAGGACATTCCGCAAGCAAAATGTGATACCTATCAAAATGAAAAAGAAGTCAGCTCTTTCAAAGAAGGGAATAAAGACAAGGAAAAGTTTCCCAAAAAAAAAAGTAAGGGAATTGGTCCGAAGGTGATTTGGGGAAATGTTATATAGTTATATAATAAATGAAACAATTTGGGATTCCAGATTATATATTTATTAATAACAATAATTGAAACACAAAAAGTCACTTTCAAGATCGTTCACGTTCAGAGGTAAAAGCCGACTAAATGTCTCCGCTGTATCACCTAGCAGGGGAGAGAGCGGAGAGGTCTCATACGTACACTTGATGTTTGCATAGATCAAACGCCAAGTGTCGTCTGACCGATTACGTCATCTTAAGGGGAAATGTACCAGAGGTAACATGGTTAATAGGATCATGTTACAATATGGTCTTACGAAACAAAAATCAACATTTTCTGTACAGAAGGAAGATCAGGAGCTTGGAAAAGACAAGGTAAAACGTCGCAGACACAAAAACTACTGTTCGCACCAAGGTGGCTCGATAAAGCTGTGCAGCTGCATGAGCTCTTTCGATATTGGAACTTCACAAAGACTAGAAAAAAGCACTTTTACCTGGATATTCTTAGCTCTAATATCACACCATCCTTTCTGTCAAATTGGTGTTTTACATCATCACATCCATCGCACCTTGATCATGTTAAAAAACAATTTGACAGAAAGGATGTTGTGATATTTGAGTTAAGGATATCCACATGGCCAAGAATGTCCTGGAATGACCTCAAACGCAGCTGTTTGAATTTTTTTATAAATAGCGCGCGCTAAAGGTAACCTTAAGTGAATGGGATTAAGTCACAACACGCGCGGAAGTAATAGAATGTGCTTGATTGACCATTTCCCAGCCCAGATCTTAACCCAATCGAAAATCTTTGAGCGTATCTCAAAACTGGTTGACTACGGGGGTTGCCTTTTATATTTTGGGATTAGAGAACAAAAACAAATATTAATCATCGAAAATAGCTTTATTGTTTTTCAGAATATTCCCCATTAAGATCTATACATTTTTGCATGCGTTTGAAACAATTGTCGAAGCACTTTTGCCGCTCTGACTGAGGGTTCTCCAAAACATGCACACTGAGGATATGTCTACAGGACTGTACAAGAATTTTTTTGAGAGTGAAACGTTTCTTTCTGCTGCCAGAAGTCATAACCTCGGTATTTTTCGATGCGGCGATCAGTTAAAAAAGAAATGTGGAAGAAATGGAACGGCAGAGGATCCAGTGCAAGAAATGAAACAGCAGAGGATCCAGTGCATCGTGTGATGTAGCGCTTTGAGTTAGACCCGGTACAGCGTGCAATGGCCTTGAGTTGTACTCGGTACATCACGCGATGTTTGGCCTTGAGTTTTTGGACAGCGAAGTTCGATTTTAGTAGATTAACATTAGAGACGAAAAGTAATGCACCAGACTAGAACAAATGGGGAAATAATTTACTCTCTCGAGAGAATGCTTTTTTGATATAAAAAACACCCATGGCATTCGTTGATTTGCATTGTTCAGTAATCTTTCGTGTTGTGTAATTCGGGCTCGGAATCATACGAGGTCTGATCAAAAAATAAGGTGAAGGTCGGTAAAAAAGTTTGACGTGTTTGGGCGATTTTGGCCCTGGCTCTCTTGGGTGGTCTTCGTAGGGTAGTAGATAGAGTGCGACACTTTCACACCAAAGCTCTAGGTTCCTCACTTTTTCACTGCACTACCTCTTTTGAGATGGTGACAACACTTAAAGAATAATAATTGTCTATGAATAAGATTCTCAAACTTCTTCATTTGGATTCGGTAAAAGAATCTATGTCCCTTCTATAATAATTAATAATAATTGTTGGCGCGACAGTCCACACGGGACCAGGGCCTAGCTTGCTCATCAACTACTCGTGTTGTGCGCGCTACTGTTTCGTCACGAGTAGAAGGGACCTACAGTTTTTTGGCGACTCCGAACGGCGAGATTTGAGAAGCTTTCTTAGACAGTTATACTCTTTGAGTGTTGTCAGCAGCTCGAAAGAGGTGGTGCCATGAAAAATTCGAGGCGTTCAGCCGGGAATCGAACCTAGACTCTTCGGTGTGTGAGCGTCGCACTCTACCCACTACGCCACGGCGGCTAGGTCCCTTCTACTCTTGGGAAAACAGTAGCGCACACAACACGAGTAATTGATGAGCAAGCTAGGCACTGGTGCCCTAATGGACTGTTGCGCCATGCAATTGTTATTTTTACTATTCTCTCTATTAGACTTTGGTTTCGATATCTACCCTTTTAACCAAATCTGGATCGCCGTTGACGTCATTCAACAATTCCTTAGCGATTCTGATGCGACATTTTGTGGTCAACAGTTTTAAACAAACCTCGTTATATTTTTCTCCATTTGCATTCCCCCTCTGAAAAAAAGAAGCCTTCTTTTGTGTAGAACTGGTTTAGAGCAGAGTTTTCTATGCGCTCTATATGAGCCAGACCTCCCTTCCATAGTTTTTTATTCGTAGACGCTTGCCTAGGCACCACCATACAGTCGCTAAACAATCAAAACCAAGAGCAAAATGAAACAAGAGCTTGTTTGTGATCCTTCAGTAGTGCTCCAAAGTCTTTGCGACAAAGAATGATTAGTTTCGTACAAAACGAGTGGTTTTAGGTTTGATTTGTGCACCGATATTGTTGTCTCTGTTGTAAGAGTTGTAGACTCCGATTTCAAATATTCTTGTTGTAAATACAAATTGTAGTTGGCTTTGAAATTAAACAATTTTCTTCGAACGGAAAAGCGAAAATGTAAAACTTTCTACCCGAAGAATAAGAGTAGTTGAAGACAGATGTAAATGATCAAAGTTAAAGCCGGATTTTTTGTATTGTTATTTTTAAAATAGAAATATGTTGTCGATAAAAATATTAGTCAGTTAAACTATTTACTGCTATCCGATCCTTGACACCAAATTCGTTAATGAAACATTTCCGTTGTTGTTGTAAACAATCTCTGTCAAAAAGCAGCTTGGATTGACTTTGCGGAAGAACATTCTGTAACTCAAGGTCGTGTTTATACCTTCTTCCCGATTTTTGTACAGTTCTTCAAACTCATTTTCAAAGAAAATATGGTTCACCCATGCCACCTCTTTAGAATCGCAGACCAAACTATAAGTTGCTTGACCATAACACGCAGGTTGCCCAAAAGGTGATTCTACGCCCAAAAGTAATTTTCAAATTCAGGCTGCTCTAAGGTTCCATCAACAACGAAGCGGATAATCGCGTACATTCAAGATGGGAGCGAATTTTAAATTGCTACGTTGTTGCAACCGATGCGAAGTTGTATTGTCAAACTTACTCATAATTTCTCGGACGCATTCTCCTATGTGCGCACTGTACGACGGAAGCTTGAGTACAGCAGTCTTTCCTTCTCACTCACTCACTCACCTCTTTTCCAAAGTTGCTCAAGCGTTAACGTTCAAGATGGTAATGCCTTTCGTCATCATTATTGCTTTGAAACAAAGGAAATGTCTGAGCCTAGGTACACCGCTTTGGAATTTTCAATCTCATTTGTAAAAGTAAGGCAACGCGCAGTAAAACAACGTACACTTCGTAAACTAAGATCGGTTAAACTTGAGACATAGTTAGCAGAACCCAAAGTTGCCAGGATCCTTTTTTTTAAATACCGTTGTTTCATTTAATTTTTTGCTCAGTTCTTTAAAATCTGAACAGCCATTCAAACACCAAAAGCGCGCCATTATATTCCCATGAAACACATTTGTTTTTGTTTTCGATTTCGTTTACCGGCAATGAAAGTGACCCAGTTCTTCTGTTTCAGTTCCCGGGCTGGATTGCCCAATATTTTCTGGGTATATTCCTGAAGTTCAAACTATTATTTCGACGACGCCCTTGACTGAACACAACTCATAAATGAAGAGAAAAATACAAATATAATCGGCGTTTAATTGTGTCATGAACTTCATTCGCTCGCTGACTAGGTCAGTAGAAAATTTTTTATCACCCTGTCTCATCGGCCTAACAATCGTGGAGGAAGAGGAGATTTGCAGCCTCATCATCGTGTTTATAGGTCAATGCATTCGCAAGAAAGAAATTATTCATTTCAGACAATACGTGTTTGCGCAATGGGCACACAACAGCATATGTTTGCTGCAAGGGGTAGTCATCCGCTAAATTCTTTTTCTCTCCACGTCGCAATTCAAAGGATTACTCATCTGCAAACTGAATCAGAGCTGGAGCGCATCAGTCGTATATTGGGTTAGTTTATTTCTAACAACATCCCCCGTCAGCTCAGGGGACGTGAAGCAGAAATCTCTCATTACTTCGATGCTGATTAATTATCCGCAATCAAATGCCTCGTGGGTAATTACAGTGGGGATGATGCACTTTGATTGGGAAGAAGCAAAACAATTAGACTTGTTGTAGCACACCCACTACCGTCCGCGACTGCGACCGTCGTCGTTGTCATCGCACGAAAAAAGGGTGTTGCTCCCTTTGAATTGAAGACAAAACAAAGCCCCAATCGGAAAGTGTGTGGGTTATTTTTACAGTTCCCAGTCCTCACACTGATTGGATTCCCCCTCTGATGTGTTGCGCTCTGCGATGCCGAGTTCGGAAATTATCTTTTTGTTGCTGCCACGGCGTGGTTTATGAGATGCATTCCCTCCTACACTTTATGTATGGAGTGACTAGCTGGCTACACCATCAGATGTCGAACTGGAAATGCATGGAATTGATTCAGATGTACAAAATATTTCACTAGGCGAATGGCAATTATTTTCAAATTTACGATGAGTCTCGAATATTTATTGCTCTACTGGAAGAAACACAAAAATCTCTCGAAGAGAAGTTAATTTATTTTATTTCTTGGAATTTGATTTGGTGAGCTGATGAATCACATGAATCCAGATCATTACGCGACCCAATCATGCACGATATGCCACTGGAAATAATGCTGACGCAACAAACCACGGCGGTGATGGAGAGTGGCACTTCTGTCCACAGCCCTCAAATCTAACATAAAAGTCGAAAATTCGATTTCTTGTTGGATACTTTATGACTTGATGATCTATTTCCATGAAATCATAAGATACGATCAATGTGACATGTCTGGTGCTCAACAAGTGACACTTCGCACTCCAGCTCATGCATTCACGGTGAGGCTTTCTAAAACTGATTTACGATTCTTTGCACGCTATTCGACATTCGCTTGAAATGTGTCTCCGTGGAGTTGGTTGTCTGGACTCTGTGGCTACGCACTTCATTTGCATCGCACAGAACACATGGAATGCTCCTCTTTCTTTGGAAATATTTCTATTGCTACACGTGCTGAGACAGAAGAGGCAGAAATGCATATGAACAGAACACAAGTGATGGCTCTATCGCTGAATGTAAGCGCCAGGCATTGTAACGGTGGAATTACCCCAGGGACGAGACCCTCCGTTGCTTTATTCATGGCGTATTTTTAGGACAATCTTTTTCATTTCGATCCGAGGAGGAATTCCATCACACGACAGTGCCTTTCTAAATTCAAGTTTTATTTTCTTCTACTTCCACTTTCGGTTGAAAGAAATTCAATTTATTCTATTTTTTGACGGAATCTGTAATGGAGTGCTTTGGGCGCACTGACTAGTTTGCGGTATTCTGGGAGAGACCGTTAATGTCGGGGTGTTAATTTTCCAGAATTGACTTTAATTGCTGATGGGAGATTTAAAGGTGTACACAAAATGAAGCACCAGCCCGTTTTGAGAGGTAATAAATGTATTACTGTGAAAATCAATTGGAATTTTGCATGGACTTTTAGTTTGGCAGTTTGCTGCCTCATTGGTTTTGGTTTGGAATAGAGTTTTCGACTGATTTGACCAAAACGCATTATCCTCTACGAAACGTGCAAATCCCAAGATTGACAGCAAAAAGGCGAGAGGCAGAGAAACTTGCGTCAAATCAGAGCTGGCTTAGGCAAAGGAATTCAATTTTATTCGGTTGCAGTTGCTTGCTTGGTCGCCGTGGGGTAGTGGGTAGAGTGCGATGCTCACACGCCGAAAGGCGTCGGTTCGATTCCCAGTTCAACACCAACTTTTCGAATTTTTCACGGCACCACCTCTTTCGAGCTGATGACAACATTCAAAGAGTAATAACTGTCTAAGAAACCTTCTCAAATTTCGCCGTCGGTTTCGGCAAAAAACTGTAGGTCCCTTCTACTCGTGAGAGAACAGTAGCGCGCACAACACGAGTAGTTGATAAGCAAGCTAGGCCCTGGTCCCCCTTTGGACTGTAGCGCCAACAATTATTATTAGTTGCTTGCTGTCTAACAGCAAAAAAAAGGTGTGATATGTCTGACTGACGATTTATAAGGGAAACTAGATAAGAAGTGGAGAGGAGCTTCAACCAATTTTGTATGCGTAGTTCACTTTAACTTCCGAGTCTAAAGAGTCGATACAGTCGCTTCTCTAAGGGGAATACAAAAAGTTGCACAGCCACTTGGAAACCTTCTATAGATCAGTGATCTATCGACTTCAGAATAAATGAGAAGATCCTTCTGGGCTTTTAGTGTACAATTGTACCCCACAAAAGCTCTTTAAATCTTTTTACTTCCAAAACATTGCATAGAACTTCTGTAATTGATAAAAAACCTCCAAAGCGCAGTATTCCACTTACTTTCAGACACCGCCGAATTTAATTAAATGCCAGCGCATCGCTGTTTAGAACTGCAAATCCTTGTGCGTTGAATGAAGTTTGGCTGTTAGACCGATAGGAAGGTAGGTTTCCTTTAAATTCCCTTGCTTTAAGAAAACAGGTCCTGTGTGCAGAATTAGCAGATAACATATGCAGTTCACCTTCCAGTCTGAAAGTAAAGCAAGCTTTTTGATAAATCTCAGCATGCTCCACGATTTCATTGGACTAGGATTAGCACTTGGAAAAAGTCTTTTGTTTTACAGAGCTGAATATACGCTTAAGTTTTCGTATTTTCTGCGTCTCCAAGAATGAATGTCGAACCGGAAACGCGGTTCCCAGCAATGCAATGCATCGTTAATTAACCCAAATTCGCTTGCCTCCAGAATGTACACCAATGAGTTGGAAATATGTCACGTTATGTAGTTTTTCCTTTATCAAGACGAAAATGTAAACCAAGCTGATGAAAATTTGTATGGTTTCTGTACTCCACTTCTTCCCTTTCCGTTTTTTCAATGTCATGTACAAATTCTTTTCGAATATGTCCATAAAGTCGGGATAGCCGTTGCTTTTACCGACATGAAAGTTGACTGAAAAAAAACATTCTAAGTGAATTGAAGAATCCTGGTTCAAAAACGAATCTTATTTTACAGATACTACACGAATTTACGCGAAATATTTCCATCGAAGTGAAACAAAATCGACATATTTTTGATTCCAGTCACAGATTTTGGTCCTAACATAATTTGTTTAAGGCGTACAACAAGCATTGCGTTTGTTTGATGTTGTTAAACTGAATGGAGTTTTTCAGGCTTTCATTTTTTTTTAATATTCCCAACTCTCAAACACGTAGTCTGCTTTCCTTTGCCATTAATCATCATTTATTCCTCGAATGTCTTTCCAAATTCCGGTGCTTAAAAAATTGGAAAAAAAAGTGTTAAACACGATTCCAAAAAGCTGTCTAAGTGTTTAAAGCAACTGAGTAGAGCCTATTTAAATTACTTGTTTAGGCTATTACATGTTTCAACGCATTGTTACATTTCAAGTAGAGGTTTACAGTCAAAAAGAGCCACGTGCCTTAAATACGCAAGTAAATGCCTTTCAAATACGCTTAATCTATTCTTGCAAAGATGATCAGAGTACTGATATCAATTTCGATGATTAAGCAGCAACAAGGCAGCCTGTGTTTGGTTTAAATTCAATTTCCTCGGTTTTCTCATTTTATTTCACACGAATGTATAGGAATAAATTTATTATGACACAAGCAGCTGGGCCAGCATAAAAAATAGTCTAATAAGACATTCCCATGCTCTAAGTCAAAATTGATAACCTCACAGCACGATTTGCTGGCGATACGGTTATGCTCCGCTCCTGCATTATAGAAACTTGAGTCACTGAATCGGGCAGCCTTCGATTCTCTTCACCAATGCGGCAGGAAGGTGCATATACAAGAGTATCTTATTCAGATAAGGCTTGTGAGGGGAATTGAAAGCAATTCAGCCGCATAATACTTTTTGTTGTGCGGCACAGTTGGTAACCACAACAATTCCAATCATAACTATCTCACCGCATCGATACCTACTCATATCATCTGCGATGACTTAAATACAACAAAGAACAAGATAAGTATCTTACGTTCCTACTTTCCGCTGCCGAAATTCCTATTCAATTGTCCCTCAAAACAAAGGCACCAATCCACTAGAATGCGACCAACTACACACAGAACGCGACCAGAATTCACAAGAAAACCACTCACACAGCAGGAAGGATAAACTTTCAATGACGTCACAAGCAAGGAATGTAACAGCATTGTAGCTGTAGCTCTGTTCAGGAAGAACCAACAACAAATCCAGTCCAGACAAGATGGTTGGGGGGACAGGGCAAACTGCCAATTTGGGCTAGACCTTAATCAAATTATATTCTTCTTCTTTTCCTCCTGCGCACTGTACTTTCGTTTGCAAAGACTCGTCATCATTAAGGTCGTTCATGAATTTTATTCGTCTCCTGTTGAAGAGTTTTCATAATTTTCGTTTTTAACAATGTTCTTCAGCAAAAATGACTAACCGCCGTCCTCGTTGTACAGAATGCAGCAGAGGAAACAAGAAATACCACATAAATCCACTATATCTCAAGGTAAATTTACATTCCTACCTGGGAACACAAATTTTATTGTACGGGGCGGAAGAGCAAACACCTTGGTGGTGGCTTTTGCAAGCATATTAAACAAAAAAAAAAAAAACAGTGTTTGTGGCATTGTAATCAAGGGGTGCGACCACCACACTACTGTGCGGCGAATGTACACCGCGTGCAGCGCAAACAATTTCCCAAGTTTATCTCCCGAAGAGGAGCATCCCCATCGTCTCATGTTTGACTGCTACCTTCATTCCACTTACTGCGTATGATCGTTTGTATGTCGCTATTACACACATCAGCGGAAGGAGTCTCAGCCTAATTGGTATTTTTGCTTATTGGAACCGAGAGACTCGACGAAAACGATGAAAAAAAAAGAGTACAACAAAGTTTGATGAACTTTTAAGAAGCCCACCTCGATAGTTAGCTTCAATTTTCTTTCGGTTTTTCATTTCTTTTCTTACCCGTCGTCATTGTGAGAAATTTTTTAGGTTCCTTGTTGAAATTCTTATCCTATTTGTCGGGCATAAAGCGAAAACATGAGAAAAAACACGCTCAAGGAATAGATTTTTCTTCACTCTCTGTGACAATCACTACACTTGAGTTCACTGAATTGATTCACTTATTACGACGTCTGTGGGCAAAATATTTGATTTCACTGACGAAGCACCGCTTGAGCATATTTTCATTTGAACAATTGATTTTATTTCAATGCGACTTGGTAAAAATTAGAAACAAAAAAAATGTATTATAAGATTCTCACTCGCGATGGTTGGTGATTGATCAACCGACGTCTGACGTTCTTGCGGCCATTTTTTTAATAACTTTCCACCCCGAATTCGCCGTTTGATTGCAGCGGCGAGCAAACATGAAGTCGATTTTTGTTGGATTTGTTTTGATGGAATCCCTTCCAACGGACGACGGACGGTATGCGTTCGTGAATACTGGACGTGTGCTGGAAATGACAGCTGATGCTGGAGTGGTTTGTGCCAAGGGTTGTGGTGTTTATACTTCGATGAAATATTTTGAAGAACAAGTTAAATAAACAAAAATAAACACAAAATTGTGCATGTTCTTCAATGTTTTTCATCCGTGCTAGTTATTTCCTAATTCTACTGCAATGGGGTTTTAACCTTCAGATATAGATGTCGCTAGATGTGAATTCACCCATATGAGCAAAGAACAGAACCGAGGAAGCAGCGGAAAACCACGGGCAGAGGGATGTCTCACAAAGCGATTTGAAATACTTACGTATTGCTTAAATTTTATTCTTTAAATAAGCTGAGATAGGCTCGCTATTTAAAAATTGCGAAGATATCAAGATTCTGAAATTAATAAATTTAGCAAATCAATGCAACAAGAAAGTGAGTGGTAGGTGGTACAACATACATAGTTCCCGACATGTTTATTAACATATTACACTTATGCGTTAACTTTTTATAAATCAAAATCACGGAGTTTGTACTTTATCAAAACGCGTGTTTGACGCCACACCCTGGATCATTTTCTCCTAAAAGTGTACATTATCGACCTAACCAGATTAATTTTTAAACAGAACAGGGAAACGAATGACACGGGAGTTTGATAGAAAAAGAATATTTCTATCATTCTTGGGAGTTTCTGACATTTTCTGCTGTGCTTTCGAAAGTAAAAATGAAAGTTTGAAAAATTTCTTGTATGACCTATTTTCTGAGGATATTTAGTTTCTCTGTTGAAACTCGTAAAAATTATCTGTGATCATTCTGCAAAAAATATAAACTCTGTTTTGAATTGTAAAGTCGTTTTGAATTGTAAACCGTAACACTGATGTGTCATTTTGAAGTCCTATAATTAGAGACCAATAAGGGAAGAAGACTCACAGCTTTCTCGTCTCCAGACCTTGGATTTAATTTGACAGCGTTTTGTTTTATAACGTTTCCCCTTTTTGAACAGATAATTCACAAACAGTTTTTGTTTTTGATTTTGTTCTTAAATGAAGATATGTGTGAGCTGCTTAGACAGTGGATCTGCTGTGAAGCTGTGCATCTGTGCATATTCTTCATCATTCATCCATGGCTATAACTCAATGCATTTTTCAAAAACAGGCAAAATGTTCTTGCTTGATTTTACCTCGTGCTTTGGCTCTTCTTTCTACAGCGGCTACAGCAACACACTCAAACAAACAAACGTGAAAACCAGAGACCAATAGTTCCTTAATGGTTTCTGGTGAAAACTAACCTGAACAGTTAAGCCACACACGATTTTGACATTTCTAGCAGTAGTGCGGAGAATTGCATGTAAACAAAATTTGTCGAAAGTTTAATTGATTTCAAATTAAAACAATTGAAGGTGAAACAAAAGTTTACAAGTGTAATTGGAAAAACATAATCAGAAACTAAGCATGATCAATTTATGTGAGTATAGATTCAATGCATACACCTGTTTAATGGAATTTCAATTGCAGACGATTTCACTTCGTTTTCATCTGGAGAAGATAAATTCTTTCCATTTTGGAGTCCCAATTCTTATAAAGATTTTGGAAAATCCAAAGGAACAAAGAAAAGATATGGAAGCGTGCACTGAAGATGGAGGAGCCTGTCACGAGGATATTCTGTATTTGCAGTCCTAAGTTTAAATCAAACCAAACATACGCCAATATCTTGTTGTTCGTTGTTAGAAGCATAGCTGTAAGACAAAATACTGCAGAACTGAGTCATATTCAAACAGGTATGCATATTAATAAGAATAATTTAATAATTTTACTTTTTTTTAACTTTTAGTTCATATCATGTGTTCTAAGTGCTGATCAATATTTGGGATAAATCTGCCGGGGAACATCTTAGTGGGTCTTCATCATTAACTGCACAGACTTGTGCAGGTCAACACAAAAGATGTAAGATTCCAATCCCAACATTGGAGCTTCTAACTCAAAGTAGGAAACGCAAAGCAGTTTACAGATGTCTATGGCCGAAGTTGCAAATAATACAAAGATTGGAGATACGAGAAGATACCAACATGCGTCTTCTGAACAGAATGAAACTTTTATAGATTTGGGATATTCCGTTAGTCCACGTAGATTTTGATCTGATTTTGACCATGCATTAAATTAATACAATTTGTTGGTGATGATAGTAAGCTGATGGTGTACAACGTGCATATTTATCATTTTTGTTTCTTGATAATTAGTGAGAAGCAGAAACTTGCTGAGCAGGTGAAAATGGTGATTCAGGAATGAGAATGACAACTGGAACTGAAGTTCAGCAGTTTATCGAACAGATGTATAGACATCAATTCAAGTTCCCGGTTAGATCGAAGAAAACGCCTTCAACGATCCTCGAAGGCGAAGACAACTTGGAGCGATATATACCACAGTTAATTAAAAATGGCTTTACTCGTATGTACTCTTATGTAATTGAAAATAATAAAATCTAGGCAAATGTTTTATACACACCTATTTTCCAATGGTTTACTTGCATATTTTAATTCACAAAGTTTCTTGGAAAGCACATTACGTTTCGAAGACAGTTCTGTTATATGGTATATGTTTCCTTTTCCAGGATGAATTGGTCACTGCAGCTACAGATTGATTGTTCGAAACAAAAAACAGATTTGAATCCTAGGAAAACCGTTTTATGTACTTTGGACCTTAACCACTTGAACGGAAGAATTAATTATAACAGAAACTTTTTTTTTATAAAATAAACAATTAGTTGAATATTGTTAACGCAGATAAACTGATACCCTGTTGAGACAAAATAATTTTAGATTTAGTGTTTATCTGGATACCGTTTATAAGTTCTCAAAAATCAAGGTTCATTGGTGCAAGATCGTAGCTTTTATCATTAAAAATGCTTCGATTTGGTGTGAATCTTTAAAACTCACGCAGGCAAATCCACGCCTATAATTGTGCAGCCCAAAATAATCCAAAAAATGCATGCAACTCCAAAAAATACCTCAGAAAAACAAAGAATTCGACAGAAAAAATTGAAAAATTTTGAAAAATTAAGAGTCGTTGGATCGGGCTTTCTGAGGGTATATAAGGGCGCCTAGGCGCGGGAGCGAGTTTAGTTTGCCGCGGGTCGTCGTTGGGTGCACGTCGTGGGTGTTCGTCGTTTGTGATATTTTTCTGCTCCCGGGTACTCGTGTACTCCGAGGGCGAATACTTGCATGTGGGTGCAACTTCTTCCTCTCTTCTCCGCGGTCTCTTGCAATGATTGATAGTGTGTGGATTCTGGGTGCAGGTTTGCTGTGTGCTGGATGCTGGATGCTGGATGCCGGATGCTAGATGCTGAATGCTGGATGCTGGATGCTGGATGCAGGATGCAGGTTGCTTTGTGCTGGATGCTGGGTGCTGGATGCTGGATACGGGATGCTCGCAGCCGTTGCTGTGTATATACTAAACATTTCACAGCCTATACTGCTATACCGCGTTCCAATGTTTGTCGCGGGGTACTTTTGCATCCTTGAATTTTGAATTTGTTTTTCTAATTTTTTTAATTTGTTTTATGATCATCTATCGATGTCTGTTTTTCTTTTTGTGATATTTTATGGTAGGCATGTTTAATAACGGTCGACGCTTCGGAACAATGCTACGGCTACAAGCATTACTGAAAGGAGCTGGGCACAGTGTAGGACACTTCCCTTCTTATTAATTGTCGAAAGGCCCCTCATCAAGCTGGTCAAGCCAGGGTTGTAGGACGCTTTCCGTTTAGATGTAGAGTAGACAACGAACAAATGAATGCGTCACATTGTGATTGCCCACATCCTCTTCGTGTGTAGTAGCCAGAGAGCTCCTCATCAAGCTGGTCAAGCCAAAGTTGAAGAGCGCTTTCCTCTTAGAAGTAGATTAGAAAACGAACGGATGATATGCATCAAATTATGATAGACAACATCCTGTTCGTTTGTAGTAGTCGGAAGGCCTCTCATCAAGCTTGACTAGCCAGGGTTGCAGGGCTCTCTCAGATGTAGAGTAGATAACGAACGGATGAATGCTTCACATTGTGCCAACATTCTGTTCGTTTGTAGTAGTTGGAAAGCCTCTCATCAAGCTTGACAAGCCGGGGTTGCGGGGTGCTTTCTTTAAAGTAGAGTAGACAACGAACGGATGGTTTGCATCGCATTAAGATGGACAACATCTTGTTCGTTCATAGTATTGGGAAGTCCTGTCCTTCAAGTTTGCCCAGGTCTTCACTTCAGTTCGGGGTTACATTCACCGATATAGTTCATAGCCGCAAACAGGTTAAAGGCAGACAGCGGACTGGTGACATGATCTTCGACTTAAGAAGAACGGTCATCTAGTTCGCTTTTGGTTAGTTAGCGCGACGTGCTTTCAGAACTAAAGGTTTTATTCATGGGAGTTCGAAAGCACTCGCTTTCCTACTAAGGGAATATATTTGGAGGAGAACTTACATTTCTGTGAGCGCGACCGGTTTCCAAAACTATTAATTTATTTTATGGCTGTTTGAAGACGTTCGTCATTTCTCGGAGATGTTTGCTTTCCTCTCCATAGTTAGGAAGTGGCGACTCGCGCACGTAGTTAGTAGTTCTAGTCGGATGACTGCGCATACAGTTTGAACTACTTATGCCTATTCCAGTCCAACATCTAGTATCCAGCTTGAGATCATGCCTCCTGTGTCAGATGTATCAGTGAAAGTGTGCAAGTATCACGCAGAACACCAAAAGGCAGAGTTAGGCACTTCGGTGCCTGACGAAAGAAGCCAGTAAGTCAATTTTTATTGATATTATTATTTTGTAATAAAAATGTAATCTAATGTAAATTTGTAATTTTCCTTTTTTACGCAAAAATTTTGGAACAAATTCCATGTTTGGGCATTCATATCCTTATATACCTTAAGCTTTATGCGAAAATACTTTTCCTAATAACCCCCTCAAGGCAGCAAACAGCTGCCGCTGAGGCTAGGTAGGGGACCGCTCGGGGGCCCAAACAGGTGCCCCCGAGGATAGGTAGGGGACCCCTCAGGACCCGAACAGGTGTCCTGAGGCTAGGTAGGATTGTGCTCTTTTCTTTTCAGGTTTGATTTCTTTCTTTTCAGGGCGGGCGCGGCGTAGTCGTATATTTGAATAATCGCTAGAAGGAATCCAATGAACGATCACATGACGTACCATTTGAAAAATCGTGCGAAGAATTATTTGAGTGGTTGTTCAGGAATCGTGATAACTTCTCAAATTTACTTCAGAGCAGAAAATTCGCCTGCATTTACTAGCTCCTTCATATTTAAAAATAATTTTCCCCACAATTTTAAAATTACTAGTATCAAGCTTTTTAGCTGTCTAAGATTCTTCCGCAACACTAATTGATTCAGAGTTTTATTTGAGCTTTAATTTGTTTCTCTGTATGCGGTTCGGTAATCGATAGCGAAATTCCTATCGGAATGGGTGTCGAATATAACTCTTGTCGCTACGTTAGATCGGGTTCAAAGTTAACGCGCCGGAACATGCCCCTTTTGGGGCATAAACTGCAACTGAAGCAGGACATTGATACTGCAATTCATAGGTTCCACTTATTCGTCCTCATAATAAGTGGAGAAAAGAGTTGCTGACAAATGCGTCTAGGACGTCTAGGCGAGCGAGTTTAGCACCCCTTCGGGCAGGGGTTAGAATATGCCCGAGGTAGGCATGCCTGTCGTAAGAGGCGACTAAAATCCACCCTCCGCTTCGTTCGTCGATGACGGGTAACTTTCGACTTCGATTCCGCTTCGATTTCCGACGTTTTCGAAAATCGCCGGTAGGTAGCTCTGTTTAATTTTTTTGGTAATCCATGCAAACGTTGAACACGTATAGACTAGGTTCATTTCGGTCATGAAAGCTATAGGAATATAGACTCCAGAATTTCAGCATTTGTCTTTCTTCCTAAATTTTCTCTTGCCTAGCTCGAGCTATAGTATTAAGCGTGTTATTGTCAGCGTTGTGTTGTAGTTTAGAAGTTCTTCTTAGACTGCTCCATGCTCGTTTACTTATTGAGTCCTCCGTGTGGTGTAACACCGAAGTTCCTTAGTGACAAAACGCAAATTGGGGTTGAAGGGAGGTTTCCATGTAGATGTAGAGTAGGCAACGGACGGATGGCACATATAACATTGTGGTGGACTTCATCCTTTTCAGTCGTAATAGTCGGAAGGCTCGAACTCTAAGCCTGTCAGCGCCAACGGCACTTCGTCTGAAGATGCTGAATGGAGCCAGACTAGCTGGACTCGACGGACACTTCCTCTTAGCATAAGTTTAGATGGCGGACGGGTGGAATGCATCGCATTAAGATGTAGAACATCCCGTCCGTTCGTAGTCGGAAATCCTCTTCTCCAAGCCTGTCAGCGCCACCAGCACTTCTTTCGAAGATGCTGAATGGAGCCAGACTGGCTGGACTCGACGGACACTTCCTCTTAGCATAAGTTTAGATGGCGGACGGGTGGAATGCATCGCATTAAGATGTAGAACATCCCGTCCGTTCGTAGTCGGAAATCCTCTTCTCCAAGCCTGTCAGCGCCACCAGCACTTCTTTCGAAGATGCTGAATGGAGCCAGACTGGCTGGACTCGACGGACACTTCCTCTTAGCGTAAGTTTAGATGGCGGACGGGTGGAATGCATCGCATTAAGATGTAGAACATCCCGTCCGTTCGTAGTCGGAAGTCCCCTCCTCCAAGCCTGTCAGCGCCAACAGCACTTCTTCCGAAGTTGCTGAATGGAGCCAGACTGGCTGGACTCGACGGACACTTCCTCTTAGCATAAGTTTAGATGGCGGACGGGTGGAATGCATCGCATTAAGATGTAGAACATCCCGTCCGTTCGTAGTCGGAAATCCTCTTCTCCAAGCCTGTCAGCGCCACCAGCACTTCTTTCGAAGATGCTGAATGGAGCCAGACTGGCTGGACTCGACGGACAGTTCCTCTTAGCGTAAGTTTAGATGGCGGACGGGGGGAATGCATCGCATTAAGATGTAGAACATCCCGTCCGTTCGTAGTCGGAAGTCCCCTCCTCCAAGCCTGTCAGCGCCAACAGCACTTCCGTTGAAGTTGCTGAATGGAGCCAGACTAGCTGGATTGAACGGGCAATTCCTAATAGATTAAGATTAAACGACCAATGGATGATGTCCTCCACAATGTTATAGATGACGTCTTGTTCGCTCGTAGTAAGCAGAAGGTCTTTCATCAAGCCTATCAAGCCGGGGTTGAAAGGTTTTCCTTTTCTAAGATAGCCATTCATCGAGCTTATCAAGCCAGGGTTGAAAGCCTTTCCTCTAAAAAGCGCTTTGTTCGCTTACAGTAGTGGGAAGGTCTTTCATCAAGCTTGGAAAGCCAGGGTTGAAAGGCTCTTTTTTAGAAGACCTTTCATCAAGCTTGACAAGCCAGGGTTGAAAGTCTCCTTTAAAAAGCCCCTGTTCGCTTGGAAGGTCTCTCATCAAGCATGGCAAGCCAGGGTTGAAAGGCTTTCTTCTTAGAAGCGATTTTTTCGCTTACTGTAGCTGGGAGGTCTTTCATCAAGCGTGACAAGCCGGGGTTGAAAGGCTTTCTTCTTAGAAGCGCTTTGTTCGCTTACAAGAGTTGAAAAGTCTTTCATCAAGCTTGTCGAGCCAGGGTTGAAGGGATTTCCTCTTTGGAGCGGTTTTTTCGCTCATGGTAGTCAGAAGGCCTTTCATCAAGCTTGTCCAGCCGGGGTTGCAGAGCGCTTTTCCTTTAACAGTAGAGTGGACAACGGACGGATGTTACCTATCGCATTAAGATAAATAACATCTTGTCATTTGATTTTAGTCGGAAGGCCTCTCATCAAGCTTGTCAAGCCAGGGTTGCAGAACGCTTTCCTCTTTTGGTAGAGTAGACGACGGAGGGATGTTATGCATCACGTTAAGATAGACAATATCCTAACCGTCGATTGTAGTCGGAAGGCCTCTCATCAAGCTTGACAAGCCAGGGTTGCAGAACGCTTTCCTCTTTTGGTAGAGTAGACGACGGAGGGATGATATGCATCACGTTAAGATAGACAACATCTTGTCCGCTCGTAGTAGTTGGAAGTCCTTTCCCCCAGTTTGCTCGCGTTTTCGGTTCTTTGGTTTAAGTAACACTTGCAGAAGTTGCTCAGGATTGTGAACGACATGGAGCAGCTTACACAAAAAAAATTGTCGGTTTATGAAAGACAAACAAGCTTGCCCGTTTTTCCGTACTATGGGTAGTATTAACAAACTGATGGAAATGCTTGAGTGTTGTACTCTATTCGAAGGCTTGTCGTCGCGGACTCCTCTTTTTATTTGTCTGCATTAAATTGGTATGCATGGATAAGGATGGTCGGCACTTCACGATCTTGCAGCTGTTACAAGTATGCGGTTCGATACATGTTTACCTACGTGGACTTCCGTTGAAGTGTTGCCCCTTCCCGCACGAATCGATGAGGCCTCCACTGCCTTTTGGATTACGGGCGGGTCGGTTCTTTGTACAGGTTTCAATCATTTCACGAATTCCCACAACCGGCGAAAGAGTCGCTCCTGTTGTAGTTTTTACTTTTGTCATGTCGGTACTGTTGATTTAGTCTTGCGGAAGTGTGCTCTTAGCTTGTTGACACCGCCTTGAGCTATTCATGTGAAGTAACATCGAAGTTACTGAACGGAGCTGGGCACAGTGTAGGACTCTTCCCATCTTAGTAGTATAAGTAGTAGAAGGCCCCTCATCGAGCTCGTCAAGCCAGGGTTGAATGGAGCTTTCCTCTTAGAAGTAGATTAGAAAACGAACGGATGATATGCATCAAATTATGATAGACAACATCCAGTTCGTTTGTAGTAGTCGGAAAGCCTCTCATCAAGCTTGACAAGTCGGGGTTGCGGGGTGCTTTCTAGTAGAGTAGACAACGAACGGATGGCTTGCATCGCATTAAGATAGACAACATCCTGTTCGTTTATAGTATTGGGAAGTTCTGTCCTTCGAGTTTGCTCAAGACTTCACTTCAGTTCGGAGTTACATTCACCCAAATGGCTCATAGCCGCGGACAGGCTAAGATCTGGCATTTTTTTCTTTTACCAAGGTTTGGCATTGCTAGGGATTGCACAGTTTAAAATATTTTTGTCTTTTCTAGTTCAGCATCCAGCATCCATCCTCCAGCTTGAGATCCTGCCTCCTGTGTCAGGTGTGTCAGTGAAAGTGTGCAAGTGTCACGCAAAACACCAGAAGGCAGAGTTGGGCATTTCGGTGCCTGACGAAAGAAGCCAGTAAGTCCATTTTTATCGATATTATTATTTTGTAATTTTACTTCCTTACGAAAAAGAATGTTGGTTTAATTCAATGATTGGGCATGCATGTCCTAATATAGATTAAACTTTTTGCGAAAATACTTTTCCTTATAACCCCCTCAAGGCAGCAAACAGCTGCCGCTGAGGCTAGATAGGGGACCGCTCGGGGGCCCAAACAGGTGCCCCCGAGGATAGGTAGGGGACCCCTCAGGACCCGAACAGGTGTCCTGAGGCTAGGTAGGATTGTGCTCTTTTCTTTTCAGGTTTGATTTCTTTCTTTTCAGGGCGGGCGCGGCGTAGTCGTATATTTGAATAATCGCTAGAAGGAATCCAATGAACGATCACATGACGTACCATTTGAAAAATCGTGCGAAGAATTATTTGAGTGATTGTTCAGGAATCGTGATAACTTCTCAAATTTACTTCAGAGCAGAAAATTCGCCTGCATTTACTAACTCCTTCATATTTAAAAATAATTTTCCCCACAATTTTAAAATTACTAGTATCAAGCTTTTTAGCTGTCTAAGATTCTTCCGCAACACTAATTGATTCAGAGTTTTATTTGAGCTTTAATTTGTTTCTCTGTATGCGGTTCGGTAATCGATAGCGAAATTCCTATCGGAATGGGTGTCGAATATAACTCTTGTCGCTACGTTAGATCGGGTTCAAAGTTAACGCGCCGGAACATGCCCCTTTTGGGGCATAAACTGCAACTGAAGCAGGACATTGATACTGCAATTCATAGGTTCCACTTATTCGTCCTCATAATAAGTGGAGAAAAGAGTTGCTGACAAATGCGTCTAGGACGTCTAGGCGAGCGAGTTTAGCACCCCTTCGGGCAGGGGTTAGAATATGCCCGAGGTAGGCATGCCTGTCGTAAGAGGCGACTAAAATCCACCCTCCGCTTCGTTCGTCGATGACGGGTAACTTTCGACTTCGATTCCGCTTCGATTTCCGACGTTTTCGAAAATCGCCGGTAGGTAGCTCTGTTTAATTTTTTTGGTAATCCATGCAAACGTTGAACACGTATAGACTAGGTTCATTTCGGTCATGAAAGCTATAGGAATATAGACTCCAGAATTTCAGCATTTGTCTTTCTTCCTAAATTTTCTCTTGCCTAGCTCGAGCTATAGTATTAAGCGTGTTATTGTCAGCGTTGTGTTGTAGTTTAGAAGTTCTTCTTAGACTGCTCCATGCTCGTTTACTTATTGAGTCCTCCGTGTGGTGTAACACCGAAGTTCCTTAGTGACAAAACGCAAATTGGGGTTGAAGGGAGGTTTCCATGTAGATGTAGAGTAGGCAACGGACGGATGGCACATATAACATTGTGGTGGACTTCATCCTTTTCAGTCGTAATAGTCGGAAGGCTCGAACTCTAAGCCTGTCAGCGCCAACGGCACTTCGTCTGAAGATGCTGAATGAGCCAGACTAGCTGGACTCGACGGACACTTCCTCTTAGCATAAGTTTAGATGGCGGACGGGTGGAATGCATCGCATTAAGATGTAGAACATCCCGTCCGTTCGTAGTCGGAAGTCCCCTCCTCCAAGCCTGTCAGCGCCAACAGCACTTCTTCCGAAGTTGCTGAATGGAGCCAGACTGGCTGGACTCGACGGACACTTCCTCTTAGCATAAGTTTAGATGGCGGACGGGTGGAATGCATCGCATTAAGATGTAGAACATCCCGTCCGTTCGTAGTCGGAAATCCTCTTCTCCAAGCCTGTCAGCGCCACCAGCACTTCTTTCGAAGATGCTGAATGGAGCCAGACTGGCTGGACTCGACGGACACTTCCTCTTAGCGTAAGTTTAGATGGCGGACGGGTGGAATGCATCGCATTAAGATGTAGAACATCCCGTCCGTTCGTAGTCGGAAGTCCCCTCCTCCAAGCCTGTCAGCGCCAACAGCACTTCCGTTGAAGTTGCTGAATGGAGCCAGACTGGCTGGACTCGACGGACACTTCCTCTTAGCATAAGTTTAGATGGCGGACGGGTGGAATGCATCGCATTAAGATGTAGAACATCCCGTCCGTTCGTAGTCGGAAATCCTCTTCTCCAAGCCTGTCAGCGCCACCAGCACTTCTTTCAAAGATGCTGAATGGAGCCAGACTGGCTGGACTCGACGGACACTTCCTCTTAGCGTAAGTTTAGATGGCGGACGGGTGGAATGCATCGCATTAAGATGTAGAACAACCCGTCCGTTCGTAGTCGGAAGTCCCCTCCTCCAAGCCTGTCAGCGCCAACAGCACTTCCGTTGAAGTTGCTGAATGGAGCCAGACTAGCTGGATTGAACGGGCAATTCCTAATAGATTAAGATTAAACGACCAATGGATGATGTCCTCCACAATGTTATAGATGACGTCTTGTTCGCTCGTAGTAAGCAGAAGGTCTTTCATCAAGCCTATCAAGCCGGGGTTGAAAGGTTTTCCTTTTCTAAGATAGCCATTCATCGAGCTTATCAAGCCAGGGTTGAAAGCCTTTCCTCTAAAAAGCGCTTTGTTCGCTTACAGTAGTGGGAAGGTCTTTCATCAAGCTTGGAAAGCCAGGGTTGAAAAGCTCTTTTTTAGAAGACCTTTCATCAAGCTTGACAAGCCAGGGTTGAAAGTCTCCTTTAAAAAGCCCCTGTTCGCTTGGAAGGTCTCTCATCAAGCATGGCAAGCCAGGGTTGAAAGGCTTTCTTCTTAGAAGCGATTTTTTCGCTTACTGTAGCTGGGAGGTCTTTCATCAAGCGTGACAAGCCGGGGTTGAAAGGTTTTCTTCTTAGAAGCGCTTTGTTCGCTTACAAGAGTTGAAAAGTCTTTCATCAAGCTTGTCGAGCCAGGGTTGAAGGGATTTCCTCTTTGGAGCGGTTTTTTCGCTCATGGTAGTCAGAAGGCCTTTCATCAAGCTTGTCCAGCCGGGGTTGCAGAGCGCTTTTCCTTTAACAGTAGAGTGGACAACGGACGGATGTTACCTATCGCATTAAGATAAATAACATCTTGTCATTTGATTTTAGTCGGAAGGCCTCTCATCAAGCTTGTCAAGCCAGGGTTGCAGAACGCCTTCCTCTTTTGGTAGAGTAGACGACGGAGGGATGATATGCATCACGTTAAGATAGACAACATCCTAACCGTCGATTGTAGTCGGAAGGCCTCTCATCAAGCTTGACAAGCCAGGGTTGCAGAGCGCTTTCCTCTTTAAGTAGAGTAGACGACGGACGGATGATATGCATCACGTTAAGATAGACAACATCTTGTCCGCTCGTAGTAGTTGGAAGTCCTTTCCCCCAGTGTGCTCGCGTTTTTGGTTCTTTGGTTTAAGTACCACTTGCAGAAGTTGCTCAGGATTGTGAACGACATGGAGCAGCTTATACAAAAACAATTGTCGGTTTATGAAAGACAAACAAGCTTGGCCGTTTTTCCGTACTATGGGTAGTATTAACAAACTGATGGAAATGCTTGAGTGTTGTACTCTATTCGAAGGCTTGTCGTCGCGGACTCCTCTTTTTATTTGTTTTATGATTCAATACAATAATGCGATCGACAAGCCTGCATTTAATTGGTATGCATGGATAAGGATGGTCGGCAATTCACGATCTTCCAGCGGTTACAAGTATGCGGTTCGATACATGTTTACCTACGTGGACTTCCGTTGAAGTGTTGCCCCTTCCGGCACGAATCGATGAGGCCTCCACTGCCTTTTGGATTACGGGCAGGTCGGTTCGGTGTACAGGTTTCAATCATTTCACGAATTCCCACAACCGGCGAAAGAGTCACTCCTGTTGTAGTTTTTACTTTTGTCATGTCGGTACTGTTGATTTAGTCTTGCGGAAGTGTGCTCTTAGCTTGTTGACACCGCCTTGAGCTATTCATGTGAAGTAACATCGAAGTTACTGAACGGAGCTGGGCACAGTGTTGGACACTTCCCATCTTAGTAGTAGAAGTAGTAGAAGGCCCCTCATCGAGCTCGTCAAGCCAGGGTTGAATGGTGCTTTCCTCTTAGAAGTAGATTAGAAAACGAACGGATGATATGCATCAAATTATGATAGACAACATCCAGTTCGTTTGTAGTAGTCGGAAAGCCTCTCATCAAGCTTGACAAGCCGGGGTTGCGGGGTGCTTTCTAGTAGAGTAGACAACGAACGGATGGTTTGCATCGCATTAAGATAGATAACATCCTGTTCGTTCATAGTATTGGGAAGTTCTGTCCTTCGAGTTTGCTCAAGACTTCACTTCAGTTCGGGGTTACATTCACCCAAATGGCTCATAGCCGCGAACAGGCTAAGAGTTGATAGCGTACTGATGTTCTGGCATTTTTTCTTTTACCAAGGTTTGGCATTGCTAGGTATTGCACAGTTTAAAATATTTTTGTGTTTTCTAGTTCAGCATCCAGCATCCATTCTCCAGCTTGAGATCCTGCCTCCTGTGTCAGGTGTGTCAGTGAAAGCATGCAAGTGCACGCAAAACACCAGAAGGCAGAGTTGGGCACTTCGGTGCCTGACGAAAGAAGCCAGTAAGTCCATTTTTATCGATATTATTATTTTGTAATTTTACTTCCTTACGAAAAAGAATGTTGGTTTAATTCAATGATTGGGCATGCATGTCCTAATATAGATTAAACTTTTTGCGAAAATACTTTTCCTTATAACCCCCTCAAGGCAGCAAACAGCTGCCGCTGAGGCTAGGTAGGGGACCGCTCGGGGGACCAAACAGGTGCCCCCGAGGATAGGTAGGGGACCCCTCAGGACCCGAACAGGTGTCCTGAGGCTAGGTAGGATTGTGCTCTTTTCTTTTCAGGTTTGATTTCTTTCTTTTCAGGGCGGGCGCGGCGTAGTCGTATATTTGAATAATCGCTAGAAGGAATCCAATGAACGATCACATGACGTACCATTTGAAAAATCTTGCGAAGAATTATTTGAGTGGTTGTTCAGGAATCGTGATAACTTCTCAAATTTACTTCAGAGCAGAAAATTCGCCTGCATTTACTAACTCTTTCATATTTAAAAATAATTTTCCCCACAATTTTAAAATGACTAGTATCAAGCCTTTTAGCTGTCTAAGATTCTTCCCCAACACTCTGAATCACAGAGTTGTATTTGAGCTTTAATTTGTTTCTCTGTATGCGGTTCGGTAATCGATAGCGAAATTCCTATCGGAATGGGTGTCGAATATAACTCTTGTCACAACGTTAGATCGGGTTCAAAACGAACGCTCCGGAACATGCCCCTTTTGGGGCATAAACTGCAACTAAAGCAGGACATTGATACTGCAATTCATAGGTTCCACTTATATATTCTTTCAATAAGTGGAGAAAAGAATTGCAGACAAGCGCTCCTTCAGATGGTGCTTCCAACTTTGTAAAGATTGAACTTAGTCAAGTTTGGAGCAGTATTTCGGAGCATTATTTTAGAGCAGCCATTTTACAGGCGTGCGTTCTTTTAAATGTTGGACACACAGGAATTTCTTCATAATCGTTAGTAACAAATGACTACAACAGTATGAAAATCCTGTGTAAAGCAACATTGAGCTACACACTACTTGGAATTGGTTCATTGGTTTCCTGAACTTGAGTCGGGCAACAGAATTTTGTTTTTCCAAGTAAACTGGACGGCTTATGTTTCTTTTATTTGGTATATTTCTACTATTTCTCGTTTTGCTACGCTAAGCGTATGGACTTGTTATGCTGTGCAAAATTTAAGTTTAAAATAAAACAATAAGAAGTATCACTAATAATAAAAGTTGAGGTTTATTATACAAATATTAACAGAATTCCAACATTAAAGAATGCTTGTCTTTCATTGTACATATCGAAGTAGAGAATTAATTGTTAAAAAAATAAAAAAAACAAAGTCACTTTCCCATACGACGGCGACCGTGAAAATTTCCTTTAATACGTTGAAACGTCAATCGTCTGTTTACATTTTTTAAACCACTCTTTTGAGCAGAATAAACCTTCAAAACAGTTGACAGCAATATGATCAGACAGTCAACTCTTCCCGAGAGACACTTTGATACAAATTAAAAATTAAATTTTGGATTTGGTTATCAATTTTATTCCCTAAATTTACAATGCATCGTATTTAATTTCAAACATCTCGTACAGATTACTTTTCACTTGCGAACTGTCAAAAGGCCTGCGTTGCACCAACCAAATCCGAAATTCAGCGTTCGGGCAATAGTCTAAGGTCAATTTTTGAGTGTTTTAAAAACCGTGGGCTATTGACATTTCTCTGGTGTATCGATGGACTAATTTCTTTGAGAAATGCCTCCCGATTGGCGTGTAGTGAGAAAGTGAGAGGCATAATAATAATTGTTGGCGCTACAGTCCAAAGGGGGACCAGGGCCTAGCTTGCTCATCAACTACTCGTGAGAGGCATAGTTAAAGAAATAAGGGAAGAAAGTGCATGAGGTAGAAGGGTGCCTCAATGGGAAGCTGCGAACTTGGAGTTTATTGCTTGGATATGATGACATATTGGGACAAAAGCAGACCACGTTTATTTTATTTTTTATTAATACCTAAAACTAACGATGTGCCTTAAAAAAAAATTCATAGTGGAAGCGTAGGATGTGGCGTTGATGGTTTCACTATTTTTTGTACTCAGTGAGCAAGATTCCCTTTGAGTCCCTGGAAACTGTGGCCATGAGCTTCCCGGCAGACGGAGTGACTTTGAACTTCTTCGGGGGGTCTGTCCCCTTTTTTATGCCACTGCAAACTCTTGTTTGCTTTCAGGGTCATGGTGGTGAATCTATGTTTCGTCCCCATTAATAATTCGATCCATAACACCGTCCTCGTTCTCACTACATATCTCCAAAAGCTCCCTACAGCACGCGATTCTCACTTTTTTTTGAGGCGCTGTGCATTCGTGGCACCCATCCTTGAACTGACCTTTGAAAGGTTATGATGGTCATGAAGAATGGTGTGAATGGTACCAGTTGAAAGCTTGATTATCTCTGCAATCATTTTCACCTTTATTCGGACATCCTCAAGAACAAGTTTTTCGACTTCTCTGATGCTTTCTCCCGTACAAGCAGTAGCCGGGGTGTCGGAGCGGGGGTCATCTTCAATGCTCTCTCTGCCTCTCTTGAACTCACTTGACCACTTTTGCACAGTTGATAATGAAGGTGCGGAACCCTGGTAAATAGCCACCATCTCTTCATGAATAGTTTTTTGACTTTTTCCTTGCTTAGTGAGAAATTTAATTACAGCGCGATGCTCAATTTTTACTATAATCGTCTCAGTTGCCATTATGATTCTGTTTAACTAGAGATAAAGCGCGAATTGATAATCACAATTATTTGAAAATTTACATGATCGCACTGAATTAATAGTATTACTTGATAAATAAGTCAATTTATATATATAACTACAGCTTCACCGATACCGTCAATATATTGAACGGTCCTCGTATGTCTGAAAGGAACTATTAGTTTCGCAAACATGAACTGCCTTCTCTTTTAACATGTGAACGGTTCGATCGGGCACATCTTTAAAGTTACTCGGAATAACAAGCTGATGAAGGCAAAATCGATTCTTTTTATTGTGACAGGCTTCGAATCTCGGAAATCCGTGCATTTGTATACGAGGGTTGCTTTTATATTTCGGGATTAGAGAAGAAAAACAAATATTTATCATCGAAAATAGCTTTATTGTCTTTCAAAATATTCCTCATTAAGATCTATACATTTTTGCATGCGTTTAAAACAATGGTCGAAGCACTTTTGCCACTCTGATTAAGGTATCTCCAAAACATGCATTCTGAACGCATCAACCGCTTCTTCAGGTGTCGAAAAACGTTGACCTCTCATTTTAGTTTTTACGTACGGGAATAAAAAGAAGTCATTCGCTGCCAAGTCAGGACTATACGGCGGATGACTCATTAAATCGATGTTTTGAGTGCTCAAAAATGCAGTTGTTTGAGGCGATGTGTGAGAGCTCGCATTGTCGTGGTGAAGAGTGATCCGTCTTCGGCGGTTGTTTTTCCTGATTTCTTAGAAGACAACTTGGAAGGCAAAGAAATGGTTGTGTACCACTCAGAATTGACTGTTCTGCGTTATTCTAGTAGTACGGTTGCGACATGTCCAGTTTTTCCGAAAAAACAGGCGACCATTTGCTTGGATGTGCTTCCTACGCGAGAAACTTTTGTCGGCTTTGGTTCAATTTGAAACACCCATACAGTCGACTGCTGTTTATTTTCGGGCTGATACGCGTAGATCCACGTTTCACCACCTGTCGCGATGTCATAGACGTGTTTCGAAGCACCGCGATCGTATTTTTGGAGCATTTCTTTCGACCAACCGACACGAGCCTTGCTTTGAGCGATTGACAAATTGTGCGGGATTCAACGAGAATACATTATTTTTGGCGGTCAAATGTTCATGCAATATTGAATGTATGTTGGTTCTACTAATGCCTAAGGTTGTCTCACAATACGTTACATGACAATCTTGCAATATCAGTTGGCGCACATCATCAATAGGTTCCGGAACAACAACTGATTTTGGACGACATGCACGAAATTCGTCTTGGAGTGAACTACGACCTCGGCTGAATTCACCACACCATCGATAAACACTGGTCCTTGATGGAGCTTCGCCGCCAAAAATTGAATTAAGTTCATCGATGACCTGTTGTTGAGTTAATCCACGTCGAAAGTTGTTAAAAATAAATAAATTTTCACGATTTAATTCCATTTTTAGGGCAAGATGAATCTTTTAAGTTACTGTAAACAACACAAATAGCGCTCGTATGTCAAAACGTTCTGAGCACGTATAACCTTAAAAATGCCAAACTGTACGATAGAGCTGGCAGTTTCCAGATTGCAACACTAGAATCCCGAAATATGAATATAATACCCCGAGCATCCAGTCAGTTTTCATTCCCACTCTCAAATCCAGTTGAAATGATAACTCAAAACAATAAAATTTGCAATTCTATCATGTTTCTGTTTATTATTGAATTTATACTGTGAAATGGCGTGTTACAACAAAATTACAAAATTGAATAACGAGAAGTAGTAGTAGTTAAAGAATCTTAAACAAAACAAAAAATCGATTAATCATTTCTTCCAATTAAAACGTGCACAAGGCCTAACATGTCTCTTCCGTTTATTAAATATCATCAAAGGCACTATAGAGTGAGTCTATTACTAGGTCCAACTTTAATATTCATTTACCTATGGCAAGAATCGAATTCCAGCACATTTTCATTTCAAATCGGATGCGTTTGCATTTTATCTAGTGAACAAAAAAATACGAACAAAACATTCTACGGTTCTTTTGCTTTTGGAAGTTACAATGACTAGTACTTTCAAACTAAAACATACATTTCTTTTATTTTCTGTCAGTAAACACCACATCTTTCAAAAGTTTTCTTTTTGTTTTCAATATTCACCATTTTTTAGTTTAAACATTTGTGCGAGTGTCAAACAAGAAAAAAAAATCGTTTCCGGGGAAAACTTCAACTCAATCCAGTGTGTGGCTTCTTGAGGAAAGCTAGTATTAGAATTAGAATTTCATATTTCATAAGTGAGTTTACACTAAGTAATTTATTCATTTATCCTCCTCTTTCTCTACTATTAATAATTAAATAAATATTATAGCGTATTATGTGTAATAATTAAACAAAAATCAACAACGAATAAATTAAGTAAATTGCTTTTAAACAAAAAAGAAAAAAATCGTAATAAAGTATCATCGGTTAACAAAAAAAATATAGATTTAAGTAAATAACTCTGAAGTTGTTTGCTGCTCCAGAAGACATCTGTACGTTGATGTGATGTCCAGTTTCGTGCGCGAAACTGACTCTCGAGGGGAAGGGGTTCTAATGGTAATAACTATGTTTTTCATTGGTTTCCTTTGGTGGCTTATACTCGTTCGACGTAGTTGCCGGGGAAGGTGCCAAAGCAGCCACTACGCTGTGATGTGCCTACGAACCAACCGTCATCGCATTTCTCGAGCACGTAAACGATGTCACCCTCCTGGAGCTCGAGCTCGTCCGTGTTCTGTGGCCGATACTTGTACAAAGCACGGTAACTGCAAGAGACAAAAAATCCAGATGAGTGGCAGTGTAGGAACAAGAAATTATAAAATTATGAATCAGAAACGTTGATTTTAGGGTTAGGAATGGGAGAGATTGGAGAGTTTGTATTTTTGAACACGATCGTGTGGGGTTTCATTGCAATTGTAAAAAGCTTACATTTTAGGAGGTGATAATAACATCAGTAACAAAAAAAAAACGCAGAAGTACTCTTGCCAGTCGCTGTTCTTTTTCTGGCTCTAAATTAATTGAGGAATTGATTCCTGGTCCCTTTCTCGAAACTCTAAGCTGCCCTTTTAGAACTGCTTGAATATCTCAGACTTGCTTTATGGACATTACTTTAAGCGGATGAGGCAGCCCTTAGTATTTTCGAGAGAAAAGTCTGCTTGCGACTTTTGGTCCTTTTGGTGGCATTTTTAGGAGGAAATTCAATAACGAGTTTTATAGGCTGGACGTCGACATGCAGCTGGTCAAGCGTCTCTGCATTCAAAGCTTTAGAGGGCTAGGCTACAGGCTGTGGACAAAAAGTTTTCCAATCCGATTCATTTGGACAACGAAACAGATTGCTACCTTAGAGTGCGCAACTAGAGGCAACTGCTGAGGGATCTTGCTGGACGGGTTGTAGTATTACATGAAGAAGAAGAGGAAGAGGCGCATTAAGATCGGATGGGGAAGCCCTTAGTCTTTTTGAGAGAGCAGTCCTGCGTGTGACTTTTGGTCCTGTTGGTGGTATTTGGAAAATAAACTTCAAAGACAAACCTTATGAGCTGCACGGCGACTTGCGCTTGGTCAAGCGTCTTTGGATTCAACACTTTGGATGGCTAGGCCATGTAAAGAGTTTTACATTTTTACAGAGACATTACAGCTGCGGCCCGAAAAGTTTTCGACCACGCACATGGCGCACAGAAGTGGAGAAGAATGCGCCATGTGCGTGGTCCCAATGGGTCGAATTCGAAAACCAACTTGGAGGTAGCTCAGGTCCACATTGGGCTGAAGTACCACATACAGAAGAAGAAGAAGAAGAAGAGGAAATAGAAGCAATAGGAAGAGGCAGAGGAATAGGAATAGGAAGAGGAAGAGGAAGAGGAAGAGGAACAGGAATAGGAAGAGGAAGAGGATGAGGAAGAGGAAGAGGAAGGGGAAGGGGAAGGGGAAGAGGAAGAGGAAGAGGAAGAGGAAGAGAAAGAGGAAGAGGAAGTGGAAGTGGAAGTGGAAGTGGAAGTGGAAGTGGAAGTGGAAGTGGATGTGGAAGTGGAAGTGGAAGTGGAAGTGGAAGTGGAAGTGGAAGTGGAAGTGGAAGTGGAAGTGGAAGTGGAAGTGGAAGTGGAAGTGGAAGTGGAAGAGGAAGAGGAGGAGGAAGAGGAAGAGGAAGAGGGAAGAAGAAGAGGAAGAGGAAGAGGAAGAGGAAGAGGATGATGAAAAGGAAGAGGAAGTGGAATTGGAAGAGGAAGAGGAAGAGGCAGAAAAACAAAATTATCCTCTTCGCATAGCAGATTGAGTCTTTGGCAGATTTTGTCTAAGTCACGCCCAAGGTGGATTCATTCTCGACTGTCCGAAAACAAACTCAAACTAGAGCGATGTGTGCTGCATGTGTAGACGTGGTCTTAGAACTTTATGGTGTCTTGTCATGTGACATCTATATTTATCAACTGACAAGACAAACCACAGAAAGGGAATTTTCGATCGTTATGCTGTCTACCAGAAGTAAAGTATAAGTTCATACAGACCCCGTTTTTATTTCTTTAGGTATTTAGGCGTGTAACTACTTGGTACAGAATTTGTACAACAATTGCTTTGAAAGTCCCGTAAGGAACTTATTATTATGCCTTTGCTAAGCCCGTCTTCCACCAAATTAGGTACTCCATTTCCAGAAGAAGTTTCAAAACATGATCAACCGGCTTGAATAAGCCACCGTGATCGTGGAACATCACTCCCTGCATTTTCCTTAGATTTTCTTCAGTCGGAGGTCCTTTCGAATAAGCTACAAATCAGGGCTTAAATTAAGCCGCATCAAAGCACAATGAGTATCAACAATTTCTATTTAATATATTCCATCCTTTAACACATTGTTTAACGGACGCCCCAGATTACGTTTGCACGAAACTTTTGGGTCTACGGTGTGTCCACCCCTATGTTGTGTGTCTACGGTGTCTCCGCTCCTAAGCTATAGGTCTAAAGTGCGGGGATCATTGCTTGCATTTGAATTGGAACTTTAGAAAGAGCTTTATGTAACACTCTATTGACAGGCGCACTTATTTTCGCACTAGCAAAAGAGGGTTTTTCAATAAAACATTTTTTTTTTGAAATAAATTTTTATACTTTACAGACGTTGCTCATTCATATGCTTTACGGCAATGAAAATGTTGAGTTTACCATAAAAAACTGACGCTGACGTTTGATGATAAGTGGTAGAGTGCGTTCACAAATTCAATTCCAAAGTTGTCATGTCATCCTTTGCAATAAGGAAAGCCCTTTATAAGCACATTGTAACAAGTCGTAAACTTTAGCTTTAGAATTCTGTTTAGCTTGCTAGTGGGATTACGTAAACAAGCAATCATCTCGATTGCTCAGCCTTAAACTGTATTCAACAATGAAATGTCAAAGAAATTCATAGGCAGAACCCGTTGTTCAGTCGGGGCAGACTGAGGCAGCAAGGATTTGCAATAAAGTTAAGATCTGTGCATAATCCTTTACATCGCCCGCCACTGAGCCACACGATTCCTTTGAGATTTTGGACACCAGCCAGAGCAGTTGGTGGTTTTTCCTTTTTATGAGGCGTAGCAAATTTCATCCAATCAAATCCCATAAAGTGAGGCAAACCAACAATTTATTCCCCGAACCTTTCGCCACATGAGCTGTGGGTAGCCACCACAATAGGGGAATGCGTAGAAACTAATGCAATTGTTGTCATTTTCATCGTCACTCAGGATCTGAGTCAGCAGATATGTACATAGCCCCGGCTCTGCAACCGCACCGGATAGCAACAAATCGGAATCCACTGAAACCTATGAGTGGATTCCCGTGCACTGGCAACGGATTTGTGCAGGAATTATTTAGCTAGGGGCATCCTTTAATGACAGTTGTATTGTTTGCCAGTTTCCCGAGGACCATCGACTAGTGGTCACCCTGCATCGTCTGTGTCTGTCATTAAAGGCGTCGTAAACTGATTGTACTTACGCAACTGGCTCGGTGTTGGTATCAACGTGAAGTACTTCGGTTTTATGGAGAGTCCTGGTTTCCTTGAGGATGCCGTTTGGGTGCTGGCCGTTGGATGTGAGGCTATTAAATTCATTGTTTATGTTTGTGCGAAGGGTGTCCAACGATGGTCGCACCGACGATGTCTGTGTAATTATGGATTGTGTTATTGGTGTTCGGCTGAGCTTATCTTCGGCACCGATGTCGACGAGAACCTGCAATTTTGGATGCATTTCTCTTGGTTAGGTAAACGGGCATTGCGTGCGGGATGAGAAACTTACCTCGACATATGAGACAGGGAAGATGCCTTTGCGGTTTGCAATCTTCCCTTCAAACCAGTTTTCATCGACTCTCCTTGTGAGGGTAACTAGTTCGCCCTTGTTGAGTGAGAGTTCAATGCCTGACTGTGCCTGGAAGTTGTACTTGGCACGTGCTTGTCCTTCGGATGGCTTCTTTGGTGGCTGACGGACGCCGTCTTTGGTTATAATCTGTAAAATGTAATTAATTTGAATTAGAAACGACAAGAGAATTTACTTATTTAAGGAAGGAGAAAATTTTTGGAATTGGAAGGCTGAACGTTTGTATATTGCACTGAAAAAAAAAACGCTTCGGAGGGTCTTGCAAAGGCTAAAAAACCAAGAAGAGAGACGAAACTTGTTCATTCATATAGCTTAAAGCTTTGGGTGGATTAAAAACTGGACTCGCCACTGCCTAAACTTAAATGGCTTCTTTAAAGTTCTTCTAATGGGCTTAAAACAGAAATTACTTTTCTGGAACTAAGTCTGTTTTGTAATCGACATAGGAAACTTTTCTAAAGGCTTAAACATAAGCATCATTGCGGAAAATAAGGATCATTGACCAGATGACAGGGGACAGCGGACAGGCATGCTGCTACTTAAGACAACGAGTGAAAGCGAGATCAAAATGCAATCGCTGGTAGGGGTTCCTGTAGGACTCTACCTATCCACCATGACAATACTTGGCAGAATTACCTAGTTTTACGACTTTGACATTTTTGGTTCATTGGTAATTTGGATTTCGACATTCTGCCTGACAAGCCTCTAGACTTTTACGACGATTCGGTGAAAAATTGAGTTTCTTTCTGCTCAGCGTGCTGTTGTTCTCTTGCGAGTGGTTGTGACCTACGGTTCATAGTTGACTCCGAATACTTAAAGTTGGTTTTGAGTGTTGTCAGCACCTGAATGTGGTAGTAAGTTGATGCATTTCTTGTGCTATAGTACTCAGTACTTAAGAAACATTTGCTTCACTTTCGTTGAACGTTGTTTAATGCCCTAAAGAACGTTGTATGGCACAGCCAACATGTCTCATGTCTCCCAGCCAACACGATTTCTCGCGAGCTGCCACCATTTATATATGTATGCACATATATTGGGTGGCGTGATAGTCCACAGGAGGATTAAGGCCTAGCATGCTAATCACCTACTCCTGTTGTGCGCGTTATTGTTCTCTTACGAGTAGAAGGGCTCTAGAGTTTCTTGCCGTCTCCAAACAGCGCCGTGAAAAATTCGAGGTTTTAAGCCTCGGCTTTAACTTCGGCCGTAGCGGCCAAAATTGCGCACTATAAATTGGTTGAGGTCCTTCTGTACATTTTGTACGCCATCCCAACGGCGAAGCTTGACTAGACGCATTCTTTGTCGTTGAATCTTCTTCCGTAAATGTCATCTACAGGACTAAATGTCGCACACAAAATTTTTCTTTCAGGGTTTCCTCCTCCTTAGTCTTTTAGCAAAGACAAAGTTTTCGCGCAATACTGGGATGCTCAAAGCCAGCTTAGACGTTCGACAGAGGGATCAATTCCTGAATTACCTCTAGATCCCAAAGAAGCAGAGATTGGCAAGACTGATTCCACGCTAAAGTAGGGTACTGTGTTCTTGTCCATATTTAACACAGAGCAGAGATAGACGAAGTCCGTAAATACCTTGAAGTTTCTGCTGCCTTCTGCGACGCTTTGTCTAAAACTACGTTGTTGTGTTTCCTTTCTTGATGGCAGCGTTCTATCCTCATTCACTTCCAGACCCTATTTAAGCCGCTTTAACTTCAATGCCACCGCCTTGCTGGCACCAGAGACACGATCTTGCCTTTTGAAAGATCGTGTCTCTGGTGGTGACTTGGAAGTTCCACACAATCTTCTCAAGAATTATGTCAAAAAAGTCGTATGACTTTCACGTCTTTCTAGTTCTCGGTGGGTTCGTTACTGTCGTTGACGAAGCAGCTATTGGTCTCCATCGTCACATTATGATATCGTCACATCGTTACATCGTTACATCGTTACATCGTCACATAGTGACATCGTCACATCATCTCATCGTCGCATCGTCACATCGTCACATCGTCACATCGTCACATCGTCGCATCGTCGCATCGTCACATCGTCACATCGTCACATCGTCACATCGTCACATCGTCACATCGTCACATCGTCACATCGTCACATCATCACATCGTCACACCGTCACATCTTCACATCGTCACATCGTCACATCGTCACATCGTCACATCGTCACATCGTCACATCGTCACATCATCACATTGCCACATTGCCATATTGCCACATCGCCACATCCCCACATCGCCACATCGCCACATCGCCACATCGCCACATAGCCACATAGCCACATAGCCACATAGCCACATCGCCACATCGCCACATCGTTACATCGCCACATCGTTACATCGTCACATCGTGGTATGGTCACATCGTGACATTGTCACATCGTGACATCGTCACATCGTGACATCGTGACATCGTCACATCGTCACATCGTCACCTCGTCACCTCGTCACATCGTATATTGTCACATCGTCACATCGTCATATCGTCACATCGTCACATAGTCACATCGTCACATCGTCACATCGTCACATCGTCACATCGTCACATCGTCACATCGTCACATCGTCCCATTGTCACATCGTCCCATTGTCACATCGTCACATCGTCACTTTGCCACATTGCCACATCGCCACATCCCCACATCGCCACATCGCCACATCGCCACATCGCCACATCGCCACATCGCCACATCGCCACATCGCCACATCGCCACATCGCCACATAGCCACATCGCCACATCGTTACATCGTTACATCGTCACATCGTGACATTGTCACATCGTGACATCGTCACATCGTGACATCGTGACATCGTCACATCGTCACCTCGTCACCTCGTCACCTCGTCACATCGTATATTGTCACATCGTCACATCGTCACATCGTCATATCGTCACATCGTCACATCGTCACATCGTCACATCGTCACATCGTCACATCGTCACATCGTATATTGTCACATCGTCACATCGTCACATCGTCGCATCGTCACATCGTCACATCGTCACATCGTCACATCGTCACCTCGTCACCTCGTCACCTCGTCACATCGTATATTGTCACATCGTCACATCGTCACATCGTCACCTCGTCACCTCGTCACATCGTATATTGTCACATCGTCACATCGTCACATCGTCATATCGTCACATCGTCGCATCGTCACATCGTCACATCATCACATCGTCACATCGTCACATCGTCACATCGTCACATCGTCACCTCGTCACCTCGTCACCTCGTCACATCGTATATTGTCACATCGTCACATCGTCACATCGTCACATCGTCACATCGTCACATCATCACATTGCCACATTGCCATATTGCCACATCGCCACATCCCCACATCGCCACATCGCCACATCGCCACATCGCCACATAGCCACATAGCCACATAGCCACATAGCCACATCGCCACATCGTTACATCGTTACATCGTCACATCGTGGTATGGTCACATCGTGACATTGTCACATCGTGACATCGTCACATCGTGACATCGTGACATCGTCACATCGTCACATCGTCACCTCGTCACCTCGTCACATCGTATATTGTCACATCGCCACATAGCCACATAGCCACATAGCCACATAGCCACATCGCCACATCGCCACATCGTTACATCGTTACATCGTCACATCGTGGTATGGTCACATCGTGACATTGTCACATCGTGACATCGTCACATCGTGACATCGTGACATCGTCACATCGTCACATCGTCACCTCGTCACCTCGTCACATCGTATATTGTCACATCGTCACATCGTCATATCGTCACATCGTCACATAGTCACATCGTCACATCGTCACATCGTCACATCGTCACATCGTCACATCGTCCCATTGTCACATCGTCCCATTGTCACATCGTCACATCGTCACTTTGCCACATTGCCACATCGCCACATCCCCACATCGCCACATCGCCACATCGCCACATCGCCACATCGCCACATCGCCACATCGCCACATCGCCACATCGCCACATCGCCACATCGCCACATCGCCACATCGCCACATCGCCACATCGCCACATAGCCACATCGCCACATCGTTACATCGTTACATCGTCACATCGTGACATTGTCACATCGTGACATCGTCACATCGTGACATCGTGACATCGTCACATCGTCACCTCGTCACCTCGTCACCTCGTCACATCGTATATTGTCACATCGTCACATCGTCACATCGTCATATCGTCACATCGTCACATCGTCACATCGTCACATCGTCACATCGTCACATCGTCACATCGTATATTGTCACATCGTCACATCGTCACATCGTCGCATCGTCACATCGTCGCATCGTCACATCGTCACATCGTCACCTCGTCACCTCGTCACCTCGTCACATCGTATATTGTCACATCGTCACATCGTCACATCGTCACCTCGTCACCTCGTCACCTCGTCACCTCGTCACATCGTATATTGTCACATCGTCACATCGTCACATCGTCATATCGTCACATCGTCGCATCGTCACATCGTCACATCATCACATCGTCACATCGTCACATCGTCACATCGTCACATCGTCACCTCGTCACCTCGTCACCTCGTCACATCGTATATTGTCACATCGTCACATCGTCACATCGTCACATCGTCACATCGTCACATCATCACATTGCCACATTGCCATATTGCCACATCGCCACATCCCCACATCGCCACATCGCCACATCGCCACATCGCCACATAGCCACATAGCCACATAGCCACATAGCCACATCGCCACATCGCCACATCGTTACATCGTTACATCGTCACATCGTGGTATGGTCACATCGTGACATTGTCACATCGTGACATCGTCACATCGTGACATCGTGACATCGTCACATCGTCACATCGTCACCTCGTCACCTCGTCACATCGTATATTGTCACATCGTCACATCGTCATATCGTCACATCGTCACATAGTCACATCGTCACATCGTCACATCGTCACATCGTCACATCGTCACATCGTCACATCGTCACATCGTCCCATTGTCACATCGTCCCATTGTCACATCGTCACATCGTCACTTTGCCACATTGCCACATCGCCACATCCCCACATCGCCACATCGCCACATCGCCACATCGCCACATCGCCACATCGCCACATCGCCACATCGCCACATCGCCACATCGCCACATCGCCACATCGCCACATCGCCACATAGCCACATCGCCACATCGTTACATCGTTACATCGTCACATCGTGACATTGTCACATCGTGACATCGTCACATCGTGACATCGTGACATCGTCACATCGTCACCTCGTCACCTCGTCACCTCGTCACATCGTATATTGTCACATCGTCACATCGTCACATCGTCATATCGTCACATCGTCACATCGTCACATCGTCACATCGTCACATCGTCACATCGTCACATCGTCACATCGTATATTGTCACATCGTCACATCGTCACATCGTCGCATCGTCACATCGTCACATCGTCACATCGTCACATCGTCACCTCGTCACCTCGTCACCTCGTCACATCGTATATTGTCACATCGTCACATCGTCACATCGTCACCTCGTCACCTCGTCACCTCGTCACATCGTATATTGTCACATCGTCACATCGTCACATCGTCATATCGTCACATCGTCGCATCGTCACATCGTCACATCATCACATCGTCACATCGTCACATCGTCACATCGTCACATCGTCACCTCGTCGCCTCGTCACCTCGTCACCTCGTCACATCGTATATTGTCACATCGTCACATCGTCACATCGTCACATCGTCACATCGTCACCTCGTCACCTCGTCACCTCGTCACATCGTATATTGTCACATCGTCACATCGTCACATCGTCATATCGTCACATCGTCACATCGTCACATCGTCACATCGTCATATCGTCACATCGTCACATCGTCACATCGTCACATCGTCACATCGTCACATCGTCACATCGTCACATCGTCACATCGTCACATCGTCACATCGTCACATCGTTACATCGTCACATTGTCACATCGTCACATCGCCACATCGTCACCAATTTCAATATTGCGAAATAGACGTATGTATAATATTAAATAGGTCTCTATCGACATGCTTCAGTTTACATCAATTGTAAAAACCGCCTTCAGTTTCCCTGCCCACCATTCCCCGACAAATTATATTCCGTATTAAATTCTTACAAGGAGAGCGTGTACGTTTGAAAGGCAGTTCGTGAGAGAGAAAAACAATTCAAGTGAAAGCAAACACAAGAAACAATGACAACATCCAAACATCGCTTAAGCCGTGATTTCTTTCCTAATTGGGTCAGTTAGTCAGTCACAGCTCACCGATTGCCATTACGAACTAGGCCATTTTAAACATCATTGCCAGCTTGCTTTAGTTAAGATTTTCTCAATTTTTGGACAGCCCTTGAATCCGCATACATGCTAAACGAATTGAATGAGACTTTGTGAAGTGAATTTGTATGGCTGGTGTACGAAAACGAGAAAGAGAAGGGAACGGCGGCCAGGTCGTTGTGTGCCAGGAAAAAGCACACACCAAGCATCTATTCTGTTGGAAATCTCATCCGCCCGCATAAGGAAGACAGGAAGAAAGTGCTGGAGTATTCGATTATTACAACGGCGGAAGATTCACTCACTAAGCCTCCGATGAGTGGCGACGATTAATGTGAAACTGTGAGAGGACTGAGACAACGAACGCGGAATATTACATGTAAACAAAAAAAAAAAACAAAAATTATATACAATAGAAGCTACAATAAAGTTAAAGATGTAAGAAGACACTGTAAGAAGAATCTTAAGAAGGTAGGTTTACCTAGCCAATGAAACATGACATCACCTCGTCATAAAAAAGCACTCCGACTGAAATCTAACCGCGTACTTAAGACCCAAGAACCATATTTGTCTGTTTCGGCATTTGCATGAAATTCAAAGTGATTGCCTCGGTTACCGAAGCGTCACGTAATCATTCCTTTGCAATACTTTTATCGCCCATCAGAAGCAGCTTTTTGAGAAGAATTGCTTCTATCGTTCATCTTGTACGCTAAATGAGATACAGTGGCCACGGGCGAATAAAAATTCAGTGCGACCATGAAATGTGGAAGTGGAACTGAATAACAACTAAGTAAGAGAATCACTTGTCCAATTGAGCGTAAGAAGTGCGACAGAAGAGAAGCCACAAAAAGAGACAGAACCGTCAGCTGCAAATGCTGACAGAATTGCTGGTTGGTTGTCAAATCGATGACAAATTGAAATTAAGTGCGAATTAGGGGAAGACACATTTTCTAAATGACATTTGACATTGATTTTGAATTTGTGAAATGGCTCCGATCACTTGGCCTGAGTTTGTTGTTAACTTCTGCACCCCTAAACTCTATTTTCCCATAAACAGCGATATCAAAACTAGATGAATGAAAAAAAAAATCCTTTTGTACAATATCGGCTCATTTTGGGACCCCATCTCTCGTTTCCTTCCATTTCCTTCACCCTAAACCAAAGGAAATGCTTGTGTCAAGAGTGACAACCATCGTTAAGTGCAATCAAATCAAAGAAACGACATTCCCTGGCGATTGTTGCCGCCTAATTATGCATTAAAACCTCCACAAACACCGTCTCCTTGTAGCTTGAAACCGTTTTAAAAATTCATTCGACCCGAATTGTCCGGCGCCCCTTCGAGCGCATTAGTGCGACTATAATTTAGACCCCAAGCGAGTCTGTGCCTCGAACGCGATTTAATGAAAAGAAATATATATCTGAGCAGATAAAATGCCTGTCTAGCTGTATCAACTAGCCGGGCATTTCATGCCAAGCAAAACAATTCCCCGGAGGCTATTCAGGACACAGGCCAGTAGCGAATGGCCAGCACACAATCTCAGCACCGACGAACCTAAAGCAGTTTAAACGATTTTCGCCAATTTCCCTCGTTATTGCCATCGTATTCCTGTTGTATTCCATCTAGAAGTCGGAGAACACAAAAAAAAAAAAAACAGAAACACCCCGCAGCCAGGGGCTGTGTTCAGTAATGTGACACGAAAGGACAAAAAGGCACCGAGACACACAAAACAGCCCGAAGAAATAAAGGATAACTGCACTGAGTGCAAACAAGAGAATAAAAAAAGACGTAAAATCACTCCCAAAAGGACGAATTGAAAGGGAAAAAGATTCGATTTAATTCACTCCATTTACCTCGACATAATTTGACGGCAAGAGTCCGATCATCGCATTGTGCTCGCCCTCGTACCAGTTCTTGTCTATTTGGCGCCTTATGTAAATCACGTCACCCCTTTTGAATGTCAGCTCCCTGAAAGAGAAGAAAAACAGTTATCGAAACGGTTAAGCGAACGGACATCACATATTTGGTTGTGTAAGCATGTAGGATACTAAAAGAAAGGGAGAGAGGGAGAGAGACGAGTGACTGCCTTCAAAACGAACAGTGCCGTTGAGGTATGCAAATGATTAAATGCAGGGTGGTGCGGAAAGCACGTGCCAAACAAGGGGAACAATGATTTGCGCTGATCCTTTGAAGTATCTGCTCCGACAATGTAATCAGTGTCACCGCAGGAATTCGGTTTCTGCATCAATTTGAGCGCTCCTTCTGTTGGCCGGGCTGGATTACGTTATAATTTATGTTTTATGGATCACTGATGGGGTGGAAGTGGAAACAGCGAAGAGCGGTTCACTTCCGGACGGATGGTGAACCGGTATTTATGGAGGGATTTATTGGAATCTATGAGGAGGTCGGTTGATTTTTGAATCCATCCGATGGCTATTATGGGCGTGACGGGGATTTAAATGCCATCTTGGTTGGAAATAAGCGCAATATTGTGGAATGCTTGACTTCTTGAAATTGTGGGAATCATTGGTTTTTGGCGAGGAAGGAAGGGAGACATTCTGGACATTCAAATGGACTCAGAATGGGATTCAATAAGTGAAGGATATCGATGAGTGGTCATCGGATTGTGGGATCTTTCCTTCATGGAGGACATGACTGGTAAGTGAGGTTTTGAATTTGTGTGGTCTGTCTTTGACACTAGACGTTTAGTTGGGTATTTACCAGTAGGATGAACATCACTCAGGACATATGTATGTCCACACGAGGAGAGCTTAATCCTTTCCATTCGACTTAAGGTTTAAGTTATTTAAGGAATGAGCCGACTGGTTGAAAGGAATGATAGTATAGCACACATGTAGCATGTTGCACTCAATTTGGATGACAATAGACAAGAAATCCGTCCCTCCGACTTTCGTCTAAATCACAATATGTATGGTATACATAGCAATGAAATCGAACTAATGTTAAATAAATGTTGGATCGAATTGAATGTCCGAAGAGCTATAAGAAACAGCTGCTGACGATCTAGTTGGGCGAATGCACAAGCTTACGGTCGGAGGAAAGCATGGTAGACAAATGGAAATCCAGTGTCGTTTGTCCAGTCCACAGGAATGGAGACCCCCTTGTCTGTGTCAATTATCGAGGAATCAGCCTCCTCAACATCACCAAGACAAGATCGTCTCTGTTGTATTGTGTGAGCACCTGAAGGCGTTTATTTCCATCAGGAGGATCCATACTAGACTAAATGTTTACTTTACTGCAAATCCTGGAAAGATCCAAAAAGTGCAAATCGGAATTCGATTTTAAGGCCGTATATGTCAATAGGCGTAGGAGCGAGCTATGCAGTGCCATATCTAGTTTCCTGATTCCTAACACACTCGTGAAATTGTGTAAGTTGACAATGGAGAACTCTTGCTACTGCAAGATCGGTAACGAACTATCCGAAACCGTCCATGTCAAAAAAGGTTAAAGGCAAGTTGACGCGCAGCCATGTGACTTCTTAAACATTATTCTTGAGAAGACTGTCCGTAAGCTAAAAGTCAATGATGATTTTGGCATGATCTTCCAAAAGTCAGTTCAACGTGTAGCAGCGTCACAACACTGACGGGATTGGAGGAACATAGCGCGCTGCCAATGAGACTGGCATTGAACCGGAAGCAACTAAAATGGGTATGGCGGCCATTAAAGGTAAAACGAATTATAGGCTGTTTTCAAGGAAGAACACACAAGGTTTTCGTCTCATCCAGAGCCTCTCTTTCTTCTTCTTCTTCTTCTTGTGGCGCTACAGTCCGGGGTGGACCTATGCCTCAACCAACATGCCTCTCCAGCCAGCACGATCTTTCACTAGCTGTCTCCAGTTGCGCACTCCAAGTTGGTTGAGGTCCTTCTCCACTTGTGTGCGCCACTTCAGTCTAGGTCGTCCTCTGTTGCGTTGTCCCAATGGCTTGGATTCAAAAAGCGCCCCTTTAGGCAGTAAAAATTCCGAAGTAGTCACAAACTACCTACGCAGTACATATTGACAACGACATCACGGCCAGACTCACCTCGAATTGCTGCGCCAGAGAGTCTCCAGCCATTTGCATATATGGGAGTTTGAAAGCGAAATTCGGTGATTGGTAAACAAAGGCCTTAAAATTATGTTGTGTACAAGAGCATTTCTGTGGCCGCCGTGGCGTAGTGGCTAGAGTGCGACACTCACACGCCGAAGGTCCAAGTTCGTTTCCCGGCTGAACACCTCGAATTTTTCACGGCACCGCCTCTTTCGGGCTGCTGACAACACTCAAAAAATAATAACTGTCTAAGAAAGAAACCCTATCAAACTTCGGAAAAAACTGTATGTTCCTTCTATTTGTAACAGAACAGTAGCGCGCACAACTCGAGGAGTTGATGAGAAAGTTAGGTCCTGGTCCCTCTGTGGACTGTAGTGCCATACAACTAAAAGAAAAAGCTTCCCAAACTTCGCCGTTCGGAGTCGGCAAAAAACTGTAGGTTCCTTCTACTCGTGAGAGAACAGTAGCGCGCACAACACGAGAATTTGATGAGAAAGTAAGGCCCTGGTCCCTCTATGGACTGTAGCGCCAGAAAACTAAAAGAAAAAGCTTCACAAACTTCGCCGTTCGGAGCCGGAAAAAAACTGTAGGTCCGTTCTACTCATGATAGAACAGTAGCGCGTACAACACGAGTAGTTGATAAGAAAGCTAGGCCTCTGTAGCCCTGTGGACTGTAGCGCCACCCAATTACAAGAAACTTTCTGTTCCCAAACGGATCCCTATGTCCGAAAATCTGACTAGCGTTAGGTTATAATTTCGAAGAACGATGTTATATTGGGGTACAGATTCGGCCAGCTTTTAAAAGATGGCGCCACCAGTAAGTTCTGCTTGATCTTGGAAGCGATTGTCTACTTCATTGGAATGGTGTGATAATTGCCAGCAATTAATTGTGTGCATCAGCGTCTTTTGTAGACAACAACACTGTTTTGTGTCCTTTACAAAATGTTCCGCCCTGTTTTAAATGAACAGCATTTGCGGGAAATTTTGATTTTCTTTTTTTAATTTAGAGAAAGGTCAAAAAAGACCTAAAATCGCTGAAACGGGAAGTTTTACCCCAACCGCCGTATTCTCCAGACTTTGCGCAGTATTTATTCCGTTCCATGTAACAGATCACTCAATAAGTCTCGGGACATATGGTATAGGGGGCGTCACTAATAAAAATTATTAATTGAAAATTATTTTTTTTTGTTAGTGGCGCCCTCTATATGTCTCGGGACTTATTGAGTAATGTGTTACTTACTCAAAAATTAAGTTTTTGGTTCCTGTTCCAAATTTTACGTCACCAAAATTTATGTCAGCTTTCCGAAGACAAGCAGAAAGTCAGCTCTTCTTATGCCACTCTTGTTGCAACACTTCGGCCAGCACCAAATGTGAAGAGGTAACCGCTTGGGCTTTAAGGATATGCTACTGTACATACAAAGCAGGTAATTGGTTACTACCTCAGATTCAGTTGCAAGGACCACTTAGAACTAGCAATCCGGATCTAAGGCCCGCAGCGCTGCTACAGATTCTTGTTCAGAACATCGAAACATGCTTTTTGTAAAACTGTGATATTGCCTGTGTTTTGGAAGGCCAGAAAGGTTCACTGAAGTCCTTTTACTTGAGTCGGCGCAATGAAAATTTCTGTCAAATAGTCTCCTTCGACACAAGACTTCATCTACGATCGCATTGCGGAACAGAAATTTCTAATTTGACTTATTTTGGTGATTTGTCTTACACGGGCAGTTGCTTTTCAAGTTCCTTGGACTAGACTACACAAAAAAACATTTTTTTAAAGTTTCAAGCCTTAAAAATGTTTTTTTTTGCCAATTTTTAAAGAATATTGCCCTTCAGCTGTGTTTTGATGATTCTTTTCACAGCATTTGCATAAACAGCTTTGCCACACGCATTCACTTAAACAAGCAATCTCTATACGCCCCTTAGCCTGACCTCACTAATTTGCCTTGCAAGCAACACCAAACTCTCCGACACAAGGTTCACAGCAGTCTAGGCTGTCAATGGGCTTTCAAAAAGGAAATCAAGAGCCGTGACCCAATTACCAGCCACTCTCGCCTTCTTTGACTATCCTCGAAGCTGCACACACGTCCACTTCCTTGCGTGCTACCGTCAAATTGGCCTCCATCCTTTCACTTAATTATGTGCCATAGGCACCGATAAATTTGCAGGCGGCAAAATATGGTCGCACCCTCCCACCGTCATTGTGCAGCCCTTGATGGCAGCACTTCCGTCAAATCAAATGCAACACAAATGAACTACTGAACTCTCAACTCACCTCGCTGTCTGTCCTTGGAAGTTGTACAGGGCTCGGGCGACCGTCCTCGGGAAGTTTGAACTGTTCGGCGACTTTGGCGCCAAGTCCGAGTTGAAGTCATCGTACCGGTTAAGGGGTATGGGTGACTTCTGCGATGGCGTAAAGTTGTCCGTGTGACGTCTCGAGTTCATGTCTTGCAGTTCCTGTAAATATTTGCGGCGTCGCTCCTCCTGGTACAGCTTCTGCATCAGTTCCGCTTGACGAATGGCCAACTCCTCTTCTGGTATCGGCTCCTTATTCTCATAACGAATCGGCGTCTTGTAGTGGATGTTGACGTCACTCTCAAAGTAGCGATTTGGAGATTCTGCAAAAGAGTAAAATGAAAAGTGTGAAAAATGCTATCACGAACCACAGTGACGAACGTGTAGTCAATCAGTGCGATCTGCCTCTACAATTGTGATTCACACCGCGCCCGCTGAGACTTCTGAACGGAATGAGAAGCACTCGGATGAGAAGTTGTGTGCGCGTCTGATTTGTAGTTTTAACGACATTTATTGGCCGTTGAACAGGCGACCTTGTCAGACAATGGGAACGTCTCAAACCGAGTGCTGCTATCAGTGGGGCAGACACAACAATCGATACGAGCGCTCAGTAGTTCATTTTTGTCACAGCTGGCTGGGTGGTGTGAGTGTGTCAGCAGTGAACCCAGTAACCGAACTACGCCACTCTCGCAACCTCAACGTATCTGCGGTGAGCACATATAAATTGATGAGTCAAACTAGTGATTAACGTTGGAATGCGAAGAATTCATTCATCCCCACCCCATCCACATCCGTCCGTCGCATGCACGAAGTGTCTTGTACATGGCCGCGTACGTAATGGCAGATGTTAATTGTGTGTGCGTGGTCGATGGAAATTGAATCGGAAATTGATTCTCATTTTGTCGAATCGGTGACCGATTTGCTGACATTGTGCTGATAACAGATTTATGGCAATAAGCCCCTAAGTAGGGTGATCAATGGCGCTATGGCATTCATAGGCTCAAAAAGCATTACATGAGCGAGATGCATGCAATTGGATGGAAAAAGTTTTGAGCTGTAAAGAATAAGCTGCTCAAAGGGAATGCATTTATTATGGCTGTTGCCTTGACAGCAAATGTATTTCGGTTCAGAGATTTATTCGAATATTCGATGAAGGATTAACTAGATGCCTAGAACTGTCTGCAGGAAAAAGTACTATTTTGGGGAAGTTCGTTAAATATGCGGATGTGAATATTGATTTTACTGGTTTCAAGACCATTTAACGTGTTATGGGGAGATTTAATTTTGGCTCGAAAATCATCTTTGTCTTACCTGCAAGTTGTGGCTGAAGTTGGAAGCGATTGACATTTGTCGCAACAATAGGTCTGTTCCAATTGATTTGTGTACAGAAATTCGTAGTTGAGTAGTTTGGGTGAAAAACTCTCTTGCAGAGAGTAACTCAACCGAAAATTGTGAAACTACTTTTTGCAGAAATTCGTAAACAGCTATCAGACATATGAAATGTCAGAGGTTGTTTTTATTTTCGATTTGACAACGATCTGCTGCCGTGCTGCTGCTCACAGTTTTTTCTTCGGCACAAATTGGTAGGGAGGGGAAATATTTTGCTCTCTCATGAGCACTCTCTTCTATGAAAAAATCAGCTAATGGAACGCTTTTTCGTAGTTTTTCGGGCAAATTCGTAGACATTCGTAGCACTTCTGAGCAATTGGAACGGACCTTTTATGTTACCTACAGTTGTGAGTGCATGTGATTGAATTACATTCTTGTAAAACAGAAGGTTGTGTTCCTATATAATCTTTTTACTTAAAAGTCTACTCACTCGCACTTGTTCAGATTACATTAAGATTTTGGCAGTTGAAAAAACATGAATTCATTTTTCGCAGAATCTTATTATTTCTGGGCCTTCGTAGATCTGGAGGGCAATTTGACATCTTAGCCTTTCGCACCTAATAAGTTTGCATTAGCTTCTGTATTAGACAACAACCAATTTTGTAGATCTTCGAAAATGTCCAGATTTGTCTAAAATAAATATCACTTACGGAAAGTTTTGATTTTCTTTCTTAATTGGACGAAAAGTACAGTTAAAGCCTAACGAATGCTTGTAGAAGTAAATGGTGAATTTGCTCCGACCGATAAATTAAAGAGAGAGTGGTTTCGACGCTTCAGAAGTGGTGATTTTAGCGGCGAAGACAAAGAGCGCCTCGACCTGCCCAAAAAGTTTGAAAACAAGGAATTGAGGGATTTGCTGGAACAGGATCTGTGTCAAATGCAATTAGAATTCTTTGCAGTGATTCGGTAAACAGTTTTTGTGCGGTTAGAGAAATTTCGGGTTGTTAAAAGGCAAGGATATTTGTTGGCATACAATTTGAAACAGAGATGTCGAGCTGATTTGTCACCTCGGAACCCTTTCTTAATGAACATCAAAGAAAGAGAATGTTTGCACCGGTTCGCGTCTGTAAATGAAGAGTGGATATACTGCAAAAACCCGAAGAAGAAAATATAGAATACAAATTCTCGTAAACTTGGTCCATTATTGTCAAATTCATCGCCAGAGAAAAATATCCACAGTTCAATGGTGGGTCATGCTCTGTCAATGGTGAGACCAGACGGGTGTGGTGTGCTATGTGCGACTGCTAAAACCAGCAGTTAATTGCGTGAAAACCGGCTAGCATAACAGAGTAACTTTGAAACTTTCTTCCCCACGTGGCGGTCAGAAAGTACCTGGAAAAGCTGAAGTGGGATGTCTTACTCCACCCTTGCTCGTTTTGCCTACTTGCTTCCCACAACTGGCTTTTTCGACAGATGCAAAACGATTTGTTGGCCACCGGTTCGGGTATTTTGAAGTTGTCGAGGAATGACTCAATAGATTGATGCCCTAGTGGAGTTATTTTTAGAGAGGTACTCAAACAGTTTTGCGTGCGATTTTTGGTCCTGTTTGCGTTGATGGCATTTGGAGGAGAAGTCTTAACGACAACCCCATGGGCTGAACAGCGACATGCCCCTATTCAAGCATCTTCGGATACAACGCTTAAGATGGCTAGGCTATATAGAACGTATGTACACCACTGCTCCGGCCCGAAGTCTTCGAATTAGAACTATTGGGACAATGCAACGCAAGGACGGCCTATGCTAGCCATCGGAACAATACAACAGAGGACGGCTTAGGCTAAGGGGGAACACACAAGTGGAGAAGGAACTCTACCAACTTGGAGTGCGGAACTGGAGGCCGATGTCGAAAGATCGTGCTGTCTGGAGGGGCCTGTTGGTTGAAGCCCAGGTCCACCCTGGACTGTTGCGCCACAAGAAGAAGAAGAAGAAGAAGAAGGATTTAAACATTACGAGAGAGATGGGGAAAAAGTAGTCTCTCCCGATGGACAAAACGTTGAGCAAATTATTTCTTGACGTTTTCCCAATTAAAGAACAGATTTTGAAACAGAATAAACTAAACGAATAAATTTCTACTCCTCCAATAGAAGCAAACGAATAACATGGTCGTGCGCCATGTAACATGTAAGACAGGACTAAGTTCAAGTCTTGGACTGAAGTTTTGTTAATTTTTTAAAACTCCACCATTTACGAATTTTTGACGAGGCCCGGGGATTTTTCACTGCCAGTAATCGATATTGATACTTTAAGATCCTTTTCCATCGGGACGGAAAATGGGACTCAAGATATCAGTGATTGTTAAAGGAGATAGAACCTAGTCGCTAGTGAACTGTAACACCACCCAATATATGCAAGAAGAGAGCAGTCTTGTTTCCTCATCAAACACTCATGTTGTGACCGCCGTGGCGTAGTGGGTAGAGTGCGATGCTCACACGCCGATAGGTCTAGATTCGGTTCTCGGCTGAAAACCTCGAATTTTTCACGGCACCACCTTTTTCGAACTGCTGACAACACTTAAAGAGTAATAACTGTCTTAAAAAGTTTCTCAAACTTCGCCGTTCGGAGTCGGTAAAAAACTGTAGGTCCCTTTTACTCGTGAGAGAACAGTAGCGCGCACAACACGAGTAGTTGATGAGCAAGCCCCTGGATCCTGGTCCTCCTGTGGACTGTTGAGCCAACAATTACTATAATTAAACACTCGTGTTGTGCGTTAACATTAATAATTCTTGTAACGCAGGATCTATTTTCCAAGCTCGCCTAAAGTCGATTTTTTCACCGTAAACCTCGATTTATGAGACCTCTTGAGCTGGATCAGTGTCACTCCTGGCATGATGTTGCTTGCATTCATAATCCACGGCCATTTATGAATGTCATTCTTTATGCAGAGGTAGAGCGATGCCAAGGGAATTTGTTAATAGTAAGAATTAGATGGCTCAGCTGAACACAGATTCTTCAGCAACTGCAGCTGTAGTTAAGGATACCAACAGTAAATGCAAGTAAAGCCACTGAAAGACGGTCGGTATTCTTTGATTGTCGTCAGCAACTCAGAAAAGGGTGTCTGGGAAATCTTGTTGAACGTTTAGCTGTCCAATTGAATCACATATTCGATTGAAAAACCCTTACTCTAGTAATTTTGACAAAGGAGTCAGAGTGTTAATGGAGCTTTAGACCATTTGGTACTATGGTTGCTGCCAGATACAGCATAACAGGAAGTCACTGCTTGACCAGGGACTGTTTTCTGGTAACACAGAGTATAACCTCTGAATCAATCTGATTGATCATTAGGCTGCCAACAGCGACCAACAAGCGCTGCGTTACGTGTACCGTGTAGGCTTGAAGCAGGCTTACTGTAGGCGTTGATGGGGACTTTCTTGGCTCAGTGTGAAATCGCATTGAAAGCTGGCGCGGGGACCGAAAGTATGACAGGGGAATTAGAAAAGTCTTGACTCCTACAAGATAGAGTAATTCTAAGTCAACCTAGAACCCAGCTTAGTGCTTTTGCAACTAAGGTCTTGCGAAATCAGCTGACTCGAGATCGTACAAGATGGAGGGGCGTCTTGGTTGAGACACAAGTCCACCCGGCCTATGACAACAATCAAAAATCAAAGAAAGTGTTGCGAAAATTAGGATCATTGTGAAGGAGGGCCAGTTGAGGGGTAAGTCCACATATCGAAGTAGGGACCTCCAGCGTGTAATTCTGCACAATTACCATTGCGCCACAGCAACCACAAGGTACATTAATTAACTTTGCTTAAGCCAAGTTAAGCTTCACTGTTTCAACGTATCGTTTTGGAACTGTTTTTGCCCAAAAAACCTCTCTCAATGGCCATTGCAGTTTGAAATGTTTTTCCATTCCCTGTGCATTGGAAGCCAAATACAAACAAATATCTGCCGTCGGGAAAATCTGTGGAATTCAATACTGTCCGTACAATCTTTCCTAATTCAACTGCAGTGCATTAGTGCATTTATGAGAGTGCTTACGACAGAAATAGAATTTACAGCTGAACGTGGATGCGCTGGTTTCACGGGTATCCTTAAGTATTTCCAATGCTTTCTTGGCGGACAGTTCCTCTTCGGGTTCCAACATGAAAATAGTCTTGTTTTCTATTTTTTTAAGGCTCCGACACCATTCTCGGTGTCGAAATGTCACTCTCTTGACCCAAGGAAGGAATCCTTAAAAACTTTGGCACACGAAATGCACCGAAAATGTCCCACCAGTCCCCCGATCTTATGTCCTTTCCTAAATGCAATCTATACCACCCCAACAATTCAATTACGAAAATCTTACGAGTTTAATTTTCGTTAGGTTCTTTAGATTATGGCCGCCACTGTTTTTCAATCTGAATATTTTAAACCGAATTCTTTCTCGGGAAACAATCATCGAAAAAATCATCGATTGTTGCACTGTCACACACACGTCTACAGCGACTTATCGCAAAACCAGTACTCACCTCACAAATGTTGTTCACGAAAAATTAGGCCTCGAAAATTGATAACCGAAATCGTACAATAGCGCAGCCACCAAACGACGGGCGCTTCTTCTTCGATTTTTAATCAAACCGTTACATAAACACAATCAATTAGTATTTTTCCCAACTGCCAACCTCAAGGGCCTAATGCTTGCAGTAGTTAATTAGCCGATATGGTTGCTTTTCGAACATCACCCGGCACGCATCACTTCCAAATTGAATTAACACGACGCACACCACTCGGCCGGAGAGACTCTTATTGCCAAACAAGCACACAATACTCTAACTACGTGCCCCCAGCGAGGGGTTAACTTAAGTAGATTCAAATTGGATTCAAAGTTAATTGAACGTAACAAATTGCCGCACACGAAAGATTTCAAGACTTCGGTCACTCAAAGCGGGGCGCCTTGTTTCACGGCCTATGGGCGACTAATGGCACAGTTTTAAGGCAAATTTATTGCGGGCCGTCTTAAAGCCCCGAATCGCAATTGAGAAATCAGTTTATGATTTACTGCTTGGCGGAGAAGTTTCACTCACAGGCGGTGCGACAGCAACTGCGATGAGATAAGAAACTGTGTCATTTATCACTCCTCGAAGATAAATATGGTCTCTTGCGGAGATTAGAGACCAAGGCACAAATGTGTGTGATGGACACACAGTTTTGTCGGAGTTTGTGTTTATGTCAACAACCGATGGCTATCTGTGGCCTGGGGCTGGAGCGTTTGCTTTTAGGAGATTGAATACTGAGAAATTGTTGATTTCAATAAGGTGGGACTTCTTTTGAAAAAGGCGGTGGTTTGGGGCTACTGACCGTGTTTTGTTTTTCGATGTGCAGTGTGAAATGTTCAGAACGAAGTGAAATTGAAAGTTCTTAAAACAGAGGCGAAACTCTTTTTTCATCTTCAAAGAGAGTTTGTTGGAAGGCGGGTTTGTTTTCTTGGAAAGGGTGGTCTTGGATTGGGTGGTGAAATTGCTTATTGTGTGCGTTGCTTCCCTCCACTACGAATGGGGTTAAAATAGTTTTTCTTTTTTTAAATAACCAGCCAATGAGCTTATAAAAATCTTTTTCCTTTTGGATAATTTATGGGTTAAATGAGGAGGAGAGATTATAAAGGATTTGCAAATTGTCCGCTTAATTTAATTCCTTTGAGCACTTGAGAGCTATACAAACAACATAACCATTTATTTTGAATCTTCTCCTTTAAAATAGGTGAGTAAAAGTCTTAAAAAATCAAAAATTTTGTGCTTAAAAAAGTTTTTTAAGACTTTAGTTAGATGGTTATGTGTTATAGTGAATTTGCAAGTCTATAGTTTTTGTAAAGGGTAAATCATTGAAAGGTGTATAGGGGCATGCGCCTGGTTAAGCGTCTTCGGATACACGTTTAAGATGGCCACGTCATGTAGAGCGTATGGACACCCTTGCTCCGGGCCAAAAAGGTTTCGAATCGGAGCTATTAGGACATTGCAACGTAGGACGGCCTAAACTGCGATGGCGCACACAAAAAGAGGGACCTCAACGAAGTTAAAGTGTGGAATAGGAGGCAAGCCAGCACAATCTTTCGCCAAGATCTTGTTGGCTGGGAACGCATATTGGTTGCAGATGGAGCACCACACAAAGAAGAAGAAGAAACTAATAATTGTTGGCGCTACAGTCCAAAGGGGGACCAGGGCCTAGCTTGCTCATCAACTACTCGTGTTGTGCGCGCTACTGTTCTCTCACGAGTAGAAGGGACCTACAGGTTTTTGCCGACTCCGAACGGCGAAATTTGAGAAGCTTTCTTAGACAGTTATTACTCTTTGAGTGTTGTCAGCAGCTCGAAAGAGGTGGTGCCGTGAAAAATTCGAAAAATTGGTGTTGAGCTGGGAGTCGAACCTACACCCTTCGGCGTGTGAGCGTCGCACTCTACCCACTACGCCACGGCGAAACTCCTAAGGTTAAATTTCTTAGAAAACGTGAATTGTTCAAAAAATGTTAAAAATTCAACACAAAGTCCTTATTGCTTTATTCTTTTGATTTTCTTTTATGAGAAGAGAAGTAAGAAAGCGTTGTAGGTTACTTAAAAAATGTGTGATGATTAGATTGAGTTTTTCCAAATAAATTTGAGTACAAATATAACAAATTTGATTTTACAAGTCTCAACAGTCCGGAAAAGTTTGTCTTCAATATATTTTACATAAGAGTATTTGCGACTTGGCATCACTTGTTGCGGAAACTTGAACGTTACTAAAACTGGGTGATGATCTGATAGTCCTTTATAGAGAAAAGTTTTTGTGTCCGATTTTTGGTTGTGTTACCGCTGGAGACATTTGGAGGAGAAGATGAAACGACGAGCTTCATGGGCTGTCGAAGGCATTGGCCTAGTCAAGCATCTTCGGATATAACAAACGGTTCCCAGCGATCAGTTGCGATTGCAGTTTTCCAACGTCAAGCCGTTTTGGTCTGTCTCGCCTCCGTTGCTCTCTTGATATCCGGGTTCTTACCTTGGCTACAACAAGGTGATGATTCGAGTTGATGTTTGCACCTCGGAAGGTTCGGATATTGAGAATACTGGATGAGTGTCTGACGTCGATCGCAACGTGATCAATCTGGTTGAAGGTGGATTGATCAGGAAATCGCCAGGTCCCTTTGTGAATGTTCAGATGTTGGAACCGCATGCTAGCCATAGTGAGATTCCGCCCCGACAACAGCCAGCCAACAGCCTGAGCCCGTTTCCGGATGTGTTGTCGTGCAGGCTGTGTTTACCGATGACTCCTGCAAAGATGCCCTCCTTTCCCAGCTGAGCGTTGAAGTCTCCTAGAACGATCTCGCTGTCGTAGCTGGGGCATCCATCGTATGTCCTTTAAAGGAGATCACAGAAGTCATCCTTGGTGTGTATATCCTTCTCCTCTGTGTCGGCCTGAGCGCAATTTAGGCGGATTTTTCCGAATTTAGCCTTGATGCGGATTGTCATGAGGCGTTCGCTGATGGGGTCGTAGCTCAAGACTTTTTCCCTAAAACCTCGAACAACCAATCCGCATCCGAATAAGCGCTGCCTTCTCAGTCTGAAGCAATCGCTGTAGTAGATGTTACAGTTTTTCGTCTTTTTTTTTGCCGGGCCCATCCCATCGCACCTCCTGAATGGCGGTGATGTCTGCTTTGTTGCAGCCAATTCGCAAGTTGTTCGACTCCACATGGTCTTAAGTGTTTGCTTAAAACGTTTGCTGGGGTCGTCAACAGTTGATCCGTCCTTTTCCAAAGCATGTTGTCATCTCTAAACTGATTTTATTTCTACTTAGTGAGAAGGTTACCTTCACGCACAAACCACAGATTGTTAGGCCAGGCCCATTATTTAACCTTCAGGTAGCAGGGTTCGCTGCATATATTGGTTCACCACACAACGGGTGTTGTAATTGCTTTCTAGAGGGCGCCGCGAGGAGACTGTATGTCAACTTGACCTTCTGCACCATCAGGTTTAAAAACCATGAAGACGAAGTTGTTCATGTTATCATGAAATTTTTCCATTTCTCTGCATGTATTGCAGCATTTTTTCAATTAACACTTGGCTTAGTTACAGTCTCCTTAGGTTTTCGGAGTGTAAAATAAATTACGCGAGCTTCTACTTTCTTCTACTACTTCTCTTCTTCAAACCATACCTTGACAATACCAGACCCTTGGCGAAGGTAAAATTAACCTGAACCAGAACAGTTTCTTGTTACGACAAACAAATTCTTGTAAAATGCACACAGATTGAAACTTGGTCCCGATAATAATAACTTTTGGCGCGACAGTCTACAGGGAGACTAGGACTAGCTTGCTCATCAACTACTCGCGTTGTGCGCGCTGCTGTTCTCTCACAAGCAGAAGGGACCTACAGTCTTTTGCCGACTCCGAATGGCGAACTTTGAAAAACTTTTTAAGACAGTTATTACTCTTTAAGTGTTGTCAGCAGTTCGAAAGAGGTGGTGCCGTGAAAAATTCGGGGTGTTCAGCTGGGAATTGAACCTAGACCCTTCGGCGTGTGATCGTCGCACTCTACCCACTAACCCTGGGCGGTCCCGATCGACACTCAGGACAAAGCTTACTGAGCTGTGTAGTAATTTCCGATAATCTGAATAATTCTTTGAATTGTTCAGCATCTATGAGGATTCTGGGGAATTCCAGGGACAGCTAATGTTCTAGATTATCGTCGAACGATCTTGTCATGTTTGTCAACATGTTGTCTTGTTTGTCAGACATCCAGCCTTGAGTTCTTTGCCAACTCGTTTGTTTTTCCAATTTTAATTCTTTTCCACAGTTTGGTTGACTGCAAGGATTTCGACTTGAATTGCACTTCTTCCATCTAGAAGTGTAATGCCGCAGCGCAAGTCCGAAGCATTAGAGTCTAAGGCTCCACCTAATCCAGTGTGTTTTGGAGCAATATACACACACCTAGAGAGATGCTTTTGATAAGTGCACAACCATTTCCCTCCATTGAATAGAGAAAAGAAATAAAAGGCCTTATTAAATCAGGAGTTTGTTTGAAGGCTAATTCAGCAGCTTGACTTGAACGGTTGTGACTTCATCCACTACCTTGGTGTCTATGGTAATCGCGTCTAGCTGCATCAAATTTCCATTTTATCAATTCTCTCCAAAGGGACGAATTTTAAAGTAATTTTGTTGATATCCCTCCAAAACGTTAATCCGGGGATTCACTGGTTAAACCTCGAAACGCAGCATTCTACGTCGCCTGTCCGCAAAGTTTGACACACGGTTTTGTTCAAATTTCACGACGTTCGTCCCTAATACACCGCATTCAGGGAGAAATAAAATCGATTTGGAGACCCATCCACCGCCATCGCTAATCAAATTGTTGACAAATTGCCGTTGGCACTAACCCAAAGTTTCCCACCGCAACGGGTGAAAGTGCAAACAAATTTCAATTGGCAAAAAAGCCCTTTTCACTTTGAACAATATCAAAGGTCTAATTACTTCTGTTTTAATTACAACCCATGGAGAAGCGTCTTAAACAGAACACCTCTCCATAATTCAAATTAATTACAGGGCCCATCTGTGTACACAAAATTGACCTCTGCCCCCTTAATTATCCCAACCGTCTAGTGCTCAGTGTTACCAGATGTAAAAAAAAAAAAACAGAATACACAAGCAACGAGTATGTGTGTGTGTCTAAACCTGAAGTTGTATATCATGTCCAAAACATGGCCCAAATGTAAAACAAATAGTGGTGCCAGCCATCGCGGAAATTGATGTCCTTTCAAATAAAACACGGCGAAAGGGATTCCCTCGGAAAAACTGTCCAGCGACCAAATTCAGCCAACACACGGAAAATCGAATGGAGATTTCACGAGAATGAAATGAAAATCGATAGCTATCGCTTTTCGGTGAATCCGGAGCCCTGTAATTCCCTCAAAACTCCCATTTGGGCAGAATGAAAAGCAAACAGCGAAACTGGGCCGGGACATGCCATAAGACTTGGTTCGTAGTTTTCAGGTTTTTACCCGCTTATTGGCGCCGTTTTGTTTTTGTTTTTGAATGGAACCTTTATTGATACTCCGGCATTCAGAGGAGGTTTTAATCTCCATGCAAGATTACAGCAGCTGTGTGTGTGTGTTCTGTGTACGGAGTGTTTTGTTTTTTAACTGTCAGCTTGCTTGCGGAAAATTACTGGAGAAAAAAAAATGGAGGATCACGGCGAACGGGATTAAGGGATAAGTGCATGCAACAACTTGTGAATATTGTAAGGTTGTACAAATGGTTACTTGTACGCCTTAAGCCGGGGGATATTCGAAGTGGAGGGTGTGTATGGTAGAGTGGGACACATACATAATGAGATTAGGTCTCTTCCAATTGATTTGTGTACAGAAATTCGTAGTTGAGTAGTTTGGGTAACTCTGCCGAAAATTGTGAAACGAATTTTCGCAGAAATTCGTATACAGCTATCAGACATATGAAATGTCAGAGCTTTTTTTATTTTCGATTTGACAGCCATCTGCTGCCGAGCTGCTGACCACAGTTTTTTTTCGGCACATATTCGTAGGGAGGGGAAATATTTTGCTCTCTCGTGAGCCCTCTCTTCTACGAAAAAAATCAGCTAATGGAACGCTTTTTCGTAGTTTTTCGTAAACATTCGTAGCAATTCAGAGCAATTGGAACGGAACTATTGTTGATTCTGAAACAAGTAAAGTGAAGTAAATTTCCTGAGGTGAAATTTGGTAGAAGTGATGGCAAATTTTATATTTGGAGTTCAGAGAAAATTGTATTTTAATTTTTGAATAAACATTTTCATCATTTTGCGTGCGATTTTTGGTCCTGTTTGAGTTGATGGCATCTGGGGGAGAAGATTTAACGGCGAACTCTATGGGCTGTACAGCGACATACGCCTGGTAAAGCGTTTACGAATACAACGCTTAAGATGGCTAGGTCATGTAGAGCGTATATACACCACTGCTCCTGAAAAGCCTTTGAATCCGTGCCATTGAGACAACGCAAAAGAGGACGACCTAGACTAAAGTGGCGAATACAAGTGGAGAAGGACTTCAACCAACATGGAGCGCGCAACTAAAGACAGCTGGCAAAAGATCGTGCTGGCTGGAGAGGCATGTTGCTTGACGCCTAGGTCCACCCCGAAAGCTACAAAGGCCTCATCAACCGAAAGGGGGCATTCTGTCATATCAGATTTGACTGGGCTATAAATCAGCTTTCTAATGTTCTTTTAATTTTTGGCTTTCCGGGTTTATCGTTAGTTTTTTTTGGAACTATTGTTTATATTTCTATTTTTTGGAAATATTGATTATTGCGGCCGCCGTGGGGTAGTTTGTAGAGTGCGACGCTCACACGCCGAAGGGTCTAGGTTCCATTCCCGGCTGAAGACCTCGAATTTTTCACGGCACCACAAGAAGAAGAATTTTCATCATTCTTTTATGTTTCCTTTGCATTGATTTTAACTTCCTTTTACTTATATAAACAGTCAAATATAGCCGCCAAGAGATGAAGAACCCTGCAAACTGATGCTTTTCTTCAAGAAAGTTCGTCAGAATGCGAGTGCGAAGATTTTTGAAGATCCAAAAACCACAAAATTCATCCAAAAATTCATCCCAAAATTCACCTAAAATTTAACGTGTAAAATTCCTTCGGGGATGTTAGTAATTTTTGTCAATTTCACTTTTGTCACAGAAAAACAACCCCTTACCGGTCGGGGGCCACAGAAAAAAGAACCTTTTAATTTCAACAAAATTAATAATAATTGCTGGCGCTACAGTCCAAACGGGGACCAGGACCTAGCTTGCTCATCAACTACCCGTGTTGTGCGCGCTACTGTTCTCTCACGAGTAGAAGGGACCTACAGTTTTTTGCCGACTCCGAACGGCGAGATTTGAGAAGCTTTCTTAGACAGTTATTGCTCTTTGAGTGTTGTCAGCAGCTCAAAAGAGGTGGTCCCATGAAAAATTCGAAAAATTGGTGTTGAGCTGGGCATCGAACCTAGACCCTTTCAACAAAATTACAAACGTCAAAGAAAAGTCAAAGTGCGCGCTCAAACCTGCTCAAGTGAGCAGGATCGTTCAGCAAACTTCTACGCTAAATCTTTTTAGCTGTGCCAGTAATATAGTTTACCAAAGCGTTACTTTCTTTGTATTCTTAAGGCATGAAATTCTATAAAACTTGAAAATAGGGGTCTGGAAAGAAGAATGAGCTACAAAGGCCTCATCAACCGAAAGAGGGCATGCTGTCATATCAGATTTGACTGGGCAATAAATCAGCTTTCTAATGTTGTTTTAATTTTTGGCTTTCCGGGTTTATCGTTAGTTTTTTTGGAACTATTGTTTATATTTATTTTTTGGAAATATTGATTATTGTGGCCGCCGTGGCTTAGTGGGTAGAGTGCTACGCTCACACACCGAAGGGTCTAGGTTCGATTCCCGGCTGAACACCTCGAATTTTTCACGGCTGTTGACAACACCCAGATAGTAATAACTGTCTAAGAAAGCTTCTCAAATCACGCCATTCGCAGTCGGCAATAAACTGTAGGTCCCTTCTACTGGTGAAGGAACAGTGACGCGTACAGTATGTCCCCCTGTGGACTGTTGCGCCAATAATTATTGATTATTGCTTTTCACTTGCTTTTCATTTTTAACATGTTTTAAGAAAATCAGATATGCTTAATGGTTTTCAAGCTGAAATTTTAGATTTTGTATGAAATTATTAATGGCTTTTTTAGGAACTAAGAATTTGGGAAAATAAGCTTTTTAAAATCTTGGGTTTTGCGAGTTTCGTCCAACATAAAAACACTTAGAAGTTTCGGATTTAAGAGTCTAAGATCTCCTTTAAGTTTTCAAACAAGGAACAAACAATTTGTTGATATTTTTAAGATTTTGAATTATAAATAATTGAATTGGACGGCTCAAGCGATCAGAACCCTCGCAACTTGGGGGCTATTGTTCGAGGTCTATTCTTCAATTTATATTTTTTCACTATTAAAATATTCTCCCTGGGAAATAATACACTTGTGCCACCGTTTTTTGCAATCCTCAAAGTAGTTCTTATATGAGCTTTTTGGTAGGCCCTTGAGCTCTTTCAGCAATTCCGTTTGTATCTCTTTACAAAACGAAATCCTTTCAAGAGTCTCTTCAACTCTGGGAACAGGGAAAAGTCGCAGGGGCCAAATTTGGTGAATACGCTGTCTGAAGCAAGATTATTGTGTTGATTTTGGACAACAAATTTCGAACAATGTTAAGACGAGTGAGGTACGTTAAAGTGATGCAAATGCCATTAATTGTTTTTTCGCAATTCCGGACGTTTTCTTCATTTTGTTTCAAGCGGTGCTTAACTTCAAGATAAGAATTCTTATTGACCGTATGACCATGTGGTTAGAACTCCTGATTGACTGCGCTGCGGTAATCGAAAAACACAGTCAGCAAAACCTTCATATATAATCGAACTTGGTGTGTGTTTTTCCTCCTGGGCTCTTCCATCGGACCTTGATTTCGATGTCATAAGAAAGTATACCCATGATTTGTAACGAGTAATGATTTGTTAATGAAAACCTGGATCACCGTTGTCTTCATTAAAGACTAGCACTAGCCTAACATGGTGCTATTATTTTGCACAGTGTACATGCATTGAAAATCGCTTAAAACAACTTTGCCACGTACGAAAACTCGATATTTGAGTTCCTTATGAACTGAAAGAAAATCATTTAACACAAAGTAGTGACATCTGCGATTTGTTAAAGCAACGTATTGAAGATGCTCCATTTTTAAAACGATTGCTAACTGGTGATGAGGAATGGGTTCATTACAATCAGAAAAGATCGTGGTGCAAGCCAGGTGACACAGCTCAAACAACAAAGCTGATATTGACAAATCGCACACACATTTTTGGCTACTCGGCAAAAGTTAATGGAACTTGGTTTTGCCACATCCACTCTATAGTCCAAACCTTGTACCGTCTGATTACTTTTTTTCGATCTTTAAAAAACTCCTTGAATGGTAAAAATGATGTCAATTCGTAACTGGTTATAGTTTTTTGTTAACAAAAAACCAGAAGTTTTATGAAAGTGGAATTTTGTTGCTGTCTGAAAGATCGCAAAAGGTTACTGCTCAAAATGAGCAATACATTATGGAATGAAGTTATTTCGTCCCATGAAAAAAATTGTTTTTAATTTTCTTAGTTGCCAACCCTATACTTAATAATAATAACAATGAATGTTGGGCCTACAGTCCAAAGGAGGACCAGGGCCTAGCTTGCTCATCAACTACTCGTGTTGTGCGCGCTACTGTTCTCTCACGAGTAGAAGGGACCTACAGTTTTTTGCCGACTCCGAACGGCGAGATTTGAGAAGCTTTCTTAGACAGTTTTTACTCTTTGAGTGTTGTCAGCAGCTCGAAAGAGGTGGTGCCGTGAAAAATTCGAAAAATTGGTATTGAGCTGGGAGTCGAACCTAGACCCTTCGGCGAGTGAACGTCGCACTCTACTCACTACGCCACGCCGACCACAGCCCTATACTTAGCCCACGAAATTTGACCTTCGTTCAAGTTTTTGAACAGACCTCGTATTTGTGGCTTTGAGCCCCGTATTTGTGGAATCGAGGTTCTTCAGTCGTGCGGTCTGTTGTACACAAACAACTAGAACATGCCAATTCTTTTTGTTGTAGTGTCCGGGCGATGAAATTTTAAAAGCATTTTCAAGACAAGAAGATCTCATTGACGATTATCATTAGCATTGCTGTGAAAAAATAATGCAAGGTGTTTAATCTAGAAACGAAATTAAGACCACCAGCGGGTACTCACAAAGTTACGGTGTACGATTTATTTTTCAAAGGGTTCAAGGTTCGGCCTGATCTCTCGTTGAAAGCTTGTATTTTCTTGCTGTTCTCTATTTGTTTGATGAAGCAACACTTTGCCCAGTTGAATAATACGGCAAAGAAAGTCTCTCGCAGATGAATTAATTTTTCTTACCAAGCTCCAGACGGCCTTGTCGGAAATCCCAATCACTTCTATGCAAAAAACCAAATCACTGATGCAGTTCCCAGCCCATTCAATCAACGACTACTTAAAGATGCATTTCGCGTCCACAAAAGTCACTCAAACAAAAGACTCTTCATTCTACGGTCTGCAGCCGGGTTAGGCAATTCTATGCATTCCAATTGAATTCATCATCTGACCAGTGCGCTCTTACGTAACGCGCTCGCACATGCCCCACAAATTGCTCTCAGCACCGTTTTGTAACCGAACTGAGGAGAATATTTACGACGACGTCAAGTGTAAATACTCGTGAGAAACGCATTACACAACACAGGTGACTTTGAGTGCGTCGTGAACCGAGAAAAACCTTCAGACTGTTGCGGCTTTGACAAACCTCAACTCGGCGGCTGGTCATCCCCTCCGCAGCGCACACAATACGTAAGTAATTAACGCGATTTATAGAGACAGGCAGATTTGAGTTATGCCATACGAACCCATCGAATGAGAAGTACTGCTCCTGAACTGGCTCCTGGGGGGCTCTTGTGGTTATTGACACTATCACTTTCACTGGGCTGATCCGTCGAACGCTACACACCGCTGCGCGTAATCCTACCTGCGACAAGTATAGATTTCAACTGAGCCGAGAATGTGGAGACAGAGAAATTCCGCAGTAGCGAATATCGTCGCGAGAACACTGAGACACACGTCGGCACACAACACGTCCTAATCGCTTTGGTATGCCAAAGCCAGCAGAACGTAAACAGAAATTAATAAGCAAACAAATTCAGATTCACTTAGCGTACGGTCACTCCCCTGTGGCTGACTGTCCGGGCCCGCACTCCGGTAGGACAAGTTTCACTTGCTCCGCTGTTTGTGGAAAAGTCGTTAGCACTTTGCGCAAACACCGCAGTGAAATAGAGAATACGAGTATACGCGAGCAGCGCACAAACGATAGGCACACTCCACGGAGTTCCGGAGCCTACGAGAGATACCAACAGCCGTGCAACTACGACTGGCGCGCTGTCGTCTGCGCCGCCGGCTGAAAACTGGTCCCAGCGACGACAGCGAAACGATGCCGTCGTGGTGGCGGAATGCAAATGCTGCCAGCATGCGAAGTCAGTAACTAGTGCGGTCTCTGTCAATTTGCCGGGGAAATCCCAACTAATTGCAGGTGAGTGACGGTACAGAGCGAGAGGTGAGCGGCTTCGCAGGAATGTAGCGGCTCGCAAATTAGCTATGTGAGTCTTCGAGCTTTCCGACGTTGCGCTGCACATGCCACCATTCAGTGGAAAGTTGGCCGCTCTCCGGCGGAGACGGCCACAGCCCAGATGGCTTTATCTCCCCGTCGCTACATGAGACACTCGTGCACATGGGCAGGTGAAATTATCTTTTTATCGCATTTAAGGTAAATATGCGCGCGCGAACAAAAAGTATGCGCACGTACAAACGTGGGCTGGTTGGGGACGCAAGGCACAGCTGGGCGCATGTACGGCCTATCTGGCTCCGAGGGAATTGAGTTCTAAACGAGGTCTTGCCTTCCCGTCTAATGAAAAAGTGAGAAAGTTGTTTGGAGTTGTTCGCCGTCCGAGAGCAATGAACATCAATTTTCTTTTTACGGCTAGATATGCTCGTACTTGTGTTTTTTTTTGTGAAGCATTATGTCGGTTAAAGCCTTTGGTTATGAGGAGAAAATGAGCCGCTTTGTGGACACTATGAGCTGCAAGTAGTGTTTGTTTGTTCGGGGAAAGTCAATGACAGAGAAATAAATTGTTCAGCTAGGAATGATGTCAAACACATGACACATGTCGCAACATACATGCTCGCAGGCATTTCAATTCACTGTCTCACGGTGCACAGGGACACCCATCACTGGCCGCCTCTCACACACGTCATCGTCCAGCGGTGATGTCTGGAATTCGATACGGCAGATTATGTTTGCCGTTGGTGTGGGAGAAAAATGGCTGTCATGAGAATCACCTCCTACATAAATTTCCCCGCCGTTCGAGGGGATTTTCATCGATGACTTGTAATGTGATGATAAATACGGACAGCAATTATGAAAATCGGATTCGATTGGAAAATGGGTGACGACAGCGATGGGAGGACGAGCAGTGAATTGTCAAAATCGTTGGTTCGTCTGTTGTGCGGTGCGCACTTCGCGATGGGATGGTTGGGAAGTATCTTCGATTATTTGTTCGTTCACACGGACTCATACTGTTTGTGTCTTCTTTTGTTGTTCTCATTCATCTGATGAGCATCTTTGGTCTATGTTTGTTTCTAATCACACAGTTTGAAGCTTTAGGCCATTCCGAAGTTATTTGCTTCGGGTGGCTCAGCCACGATCTGTTATGTAGTTTGTGATTCCGTTGTGCGTAATTCTGCTGTATGATATTCTTAATTTTAAAACTCAGATTTCATTCTTTTGGCGATGAGAGATGACTAATTGCAAGCAAAGAGTTTGTCGGGTAAAATTTTAAAGCACAGGATCCGCGTGTAGAGGCACCGAAAAAGTTTGTATTTAAATCTTGGAGTGGTCTTTTGTTAAGGAATTGTACAGAAGGTTAGCCCATTCCGTATATTTCCTTTTATAAATTCACTGGAAAGACAAATGTCAAATATAAATAGGAACAAAATTATATTTGTATTTGAAAACGAGACAATTGTCCAAAACCTCAAACAAGAATTTAACGCCCATTGCACAGAAAATACAGAATGACAGTCATTTTATACGCATAAGTGTGGGTTACCAATTCGGTCCGTTTTCAAAAGATGGCGCCACCTGCAAGTCGTGGCTGATTTTGGAAGCGATTGCCTTGTTCATTGGAAAGGTGTGACATCTAATAATAATAATAATAATTTGCGGCGTGACAGTCCACAGGGGAACCAGGGCCTAGCTTGCTCATCAACTACTCGTGTTGCGCGCTACTGTTCTCACACGAGATGAGAGACCTACACCTTTTTGCCGGCTCCAAACGGCAAAGTTTGAGAACCTTTTTCTTAGACAGTATTTACTTTGAGTGTTGTTGAGAGAAGAAAAAAGTTTTGCGTGCGAATTTTGGTCCTGTTTGCGTTGATGGCATTTGGAGGAGAAGATTTAATGACGAACTCTATGGGCTGTACAGCGTCATGCGCCTTGTCAAGCGTCTACGGATACAACGCTTAAGATAGCTAGGCCATGTAGAGCGTATGGACACCACTTCTCCGGCCCGAAAAGTCTTTGAATCCGAGCCATTGGGACAACGCAACAGAGGACGACCTTGACTAAAGTGGCGCACACAAGTGGAGAAGGACCTCAACCAACTTAGAGTGCGCAACTGGAGACACCTGGCGAAAGATCGTGCTGGCTGGAGAGGCATCTTGGTTGAGGCCCAGGTCCACCCCGGACTGTAGCGCCACAAGAAGAAGGAAAAGTTGTTAGCAATTCGAAAGAGGTGATGCCGTGAATCGAATCGTGAGGTGTTCAGCTGGGAACCGAATTCGGACCTTCGGCGTTTAGGTGTCGCATTCTACCCTATGCCACCACGACCAGAGGTGTGACAGTTGTTAGACATAATTTTTGTGCATAAGCTTAGGTGTTGGTCAAAAATATACTTTCTTTGACTCTTTAAAAGTGTTGGTTTTTGAATTAAGATTCAACAGACAGCATTTCTTGACTTTAATTTGAAGAAAAATGCAGATAAGTCAATCGAATTCTTGTAGAAGTTTATGGTGGTTCTGCTCCCACCGAGAAATTATACAAAGAGTGGTTTCGATGCTTCAAAAATGATTATTGTACTGGTGTAGACAAAGATCGTCTTGGCTAGCCCGTTAAGTTTGAAGATGAGGCAATGTAGGCTTTACTGGATAAAGATTCTTGCCAGAACACAGATTCGTTGAGGGTGATTAATCAAACAACTTCCGTTCGTTTAAAGAAGTTCGGATTCATTCATAAGGAGTTGTTACCGACAGATGTCGAAAGAGGATTTTTACCTAGGAAATGCTAATTGAAGGACATCAAAGGAAGGAATTTTTTGTACAACTCCATGGCATAGCATTAATTTTGTGAAAGGTTTAAGGTTCTGTCTAATCTCTTGGAGAATCTTTGTATTTTATTGATGTTGTATTGTATTGACCGCAAAGAGAGTCATTCTTCCCAAACTCCACACGGCCTTGGAAGGAAGAAATGTTTGCGTTGAATCGTGAATAAAGATGAAGAGATAGACCATGATAACACCTGTTCTTCAAAGAAAAACGTCCACGTTTTAAAGGTCAGTCATACTGTGCCCATGACGAGACCAGACGGGTGTGGTGAAGTATGAGCTACTGAAATCAGGCGAAACCGTTGATGGGAAACGATATAGGGAATTTATGCGTTGCGCATTGCTTGTAAAATGGCCAGAAACGACTAAAAGGCATGTCAAGATTGTTTTAGAACATGATAACGCTCGTCTCCACGTGGCTGTAGCGATCAAAAACCATCTGGAAACGTCGGAATGGGACCTCTTTCCCGTATTCTCCAGCCCTTGATCCGTCCACTTTCTGGCATTTTTCGACGGATATAAAACGATTTCAACTTCGGTTAGGGTCTTTTGCAGAAATCGAACCAGAGAAGACTTTCGAGAGACGGTATTAGTAAATTCGAGAAGTTCAAAAAATATGGAATAAGGTACCATCCGACGGAAAAAACATTCAATGAAAGCACAGAAAACGGACCGAATCTGTAAACATCCGAAAGGCTAAGATGTCAAATTGCCCTCAAGATCTACGAAGGCAAATACCCAGAAATCATAAGATCCTGCGAAAAATGAATTCATGTTTTTTCAACTGCCAAAATCTTAATGTAATCTGAACAAGTTCGAGTTAGTTGGCTTTTAAGTGAAAAATATGATTATCTAAGAACACAACCTTCGGTTTTACAAGAATGTAATTCAGTCACATGCACTCAAACTGTCGGTAACATAATAGGTCCGTTCCAATTGCTCTAAATCGCTACGAATGTCTACGAATTTGCCCGAAAAACTACGAAAAAGCGTTCCATTGGCTGATTTTTTGTAGAAGAGAGAGCTCATGAGAGAGCAAAATATTTTCCCTCCCTACGAATTTCTGCCAAAGTAAAAACTTTGGGCAGCAGCACGGCAGCAGATGGCTGTCAAATCGAAAATATAAAAAGCTCTGACATTTCATGTGTCTGATAGCTGTTTACGAATTTCTGCGAAAAGTCGTTTCAGTTGTTCCAAGCAGTGGCCAAGCCGGGATTGACGGCCAGGAAGGTTTTGCTGTGTGTTTTGGTGGGATTGGAAGGGAATCATCCAGTATGAGCTGCTACCATATGACCAGACGCTTAATTCTTCCATCTATTGCGAACAGCTGGACTGCTGGAAGCAGGCGATCGACCAGAAACGTCCAGAACTGGCCAACAGGAAGGGTGTAGTGTTCCACCAGAAAAACGCCAGATCACACTCTCCGTTGATGACTCGTCAGAAGCTGCAGGAGCTCGGATGGGAGGTTTTATCGCATCCACCATATAGCCCGGACAAAGCGTCAAGTGATTACGACCTATACCTGTCCATGGTGAACGCCCTTGGTAGTGTGAAATTGAACTCAGAAGAGGCTTGTGAAAAGTGGCTGTCTGAGTTCTGCGCAAATAAGGAGGGGTATTATGAAGTTGCCGTCTAAATGGAAACAGATTATCGAATAAAACGGCGCATATTTGAACTAAATTCGATTACTGTAACACTTTTTATGAAGCATTGAATGAAGACCTATAAAGCGGTAGGAAGATATTAACCTTATATTATGCAGTGAAGCATCATTTTCTTCAGCCCATTGAAGGCAAATGTTAAGTGCTTGGATTGCAGTCCCTGCTTTGATTTTTGACAGTGGGGATTTTTTAACTGCATTTTCGTCATCCCTTTCAATTTCTTCGTTTCCCAAGTTGCTGTAAGTCGGTTCCAGATTGGTTTCATTTTCGGCAATCCAATCATTTATGTCCTCGGAACAGAAGGGGGGTTCAATAGGGGATAGTTCTTGAAGCAAATCACTTATCGATGATATTATGACACTTTTCTGAAGCAATGAATGAGGAGCAAAAAGGCAACCTTATATTATAAATACGAGATCAAGTGAAATAAACTGTTAGTTTCAGCTCTTCGCTTGTAGAAGTAAGTTGTCCTTTATTTCGATGGTTCACCGCTCACCACCCCTTTGCAATTTAGACTAACGTGCAGATGGTTCCGTTTATTGCTTCACACAAACAATATAAAAATACAGAAACAAACAATGCAATGATGCGAAATTTTTCTGCCTCTATCCCGAAAGACAAATTTGCCTTCCTACTTCACTCTGATAACCTCTATCGTACTCTGAGGGGTAGAGACCTAGGCGATATTAAAATGAAAACTCTAAGTCAAGAGAAAAGCTCTGTGTGGAATTTTTAGTCCTGCTTGCGTCAATGGTACTTGAAGGAGAAGATTCAACGCCGAAAAAAAAACATGAATACATGCCAAAAAGGTGGCCGCTGTGGCGTAGTCGGTAGAGCGCTACGCTCACACGCCGAAGGGTCTAGGTTCGACTCCCAGCTCAACACCAATTTTTCGAATTTTTCACGGCACCACCTCTTTCGAGCTGCTGACAACACTAAAAGAGTAATAACTGTCTAAGAAAGCTTCTCAAACGCCGTTCGGAGTCGGCAAAAAACTGTAGCTCCCTTCTACTCGTGAGAGAACAGTAGTGCGCACAACACGAGTAGTTGATGAGTAAGCTGGGCCCTGGTCCCCCTGTGGACTGTCGCGCTAACAATTATTATTACATGCTGAAAGCTATTACCAGGTATACCCGTATGAAGTGAGCATCAAGATACAAATGTCTCGATAGGGAACATTTGTTGTGAACGAGCCCTTATATTTTTTCTGTTTGTTTGCTATGACATCTGTGAAAAATATTAAGTAAACATCAAGTCATTGAACAGACAATATCATATTTCTTCATCGTGTTAAAAATGTCGAATTTTGTACCAGAAAGTGATGATTTGCGGAAAGCATTGATTTTTTGTTTTCATTTGAAGAAAAGTGATGCAGAGTCGCATCGAATGCTTGTCGAGGCATTTGGTGATCATGCTCTATCAGAAGCAACATGCAAAAGATGGTTTAAACGGTTCAGAAATAATGATTTTGATGTGAGAAATGAAGAACGTGGAAGACCACCAAAAAAGTTTGAAGACGCCGAATTGCAAGCGATATTGGATGGAGATGACACTTTGAGTCAAAAGCAAATGGCAGCAATGTTAAATGTTGCACAACAAACAATTTCTGATCGTTTAAAAGCTATGGGAAAGATCCAAAAGTGTGGAAAATGGGTACCACATGAATTGAATGAAAGACAGATGGAAAACCGAAGAAACACTTGTGAAATTTTGCTTCAAAGACACGAAAAAAATCGGTTTTGCATCAGATTGTTACTGGCGATGAAAAATGGATTTATTTTAAGAATCCTAAACAGAAAAAATCATGGGTTAATCTGGGACAACCATCAACATCGACTGCAAAACCAGATCGATTCGGCAAGAGGACAATGCTGTGTGCTTGGTGGGACCAGAAAGGTATGCTGTATCACAAGCTCCTAAAACCTGGTGAAACCGTTAATACTGATCGCTTCCGACAACAAATGATCAATTTGAACCATGCATTGATCGAGAAACGACCAGAATGGGCCAGAAGACTAGAAGACACGGCAAGGTAATTTTGCTCCATGACAATGCACCTGCACACAAAGCAAAACCGGTTCAGGATACAATCAAAACACTTGGCTGGGAGCAGCTACCCCACCCGCCATATTCACCAGACTTGCCTCCTTCCGACTACCATTTGTTTTCATCGATGGACACGCATTGGCTGAGCAGCACTTTGATTCCTACGAGGAGGTTGAAAATTGAGTGTCTGATTGGTTTGCTTTAAAAGACAAACAATTTTATTGGCGTGGTATTCACAAATCGCCAGAAAGGTGGTCAAAATGTGTAGAAAACAATGGCCAATACTCAGAATAAAATGTTTTTACTTTCCCATTAAGAATTTGTGTTTTATTTTCAAAGATAATAGATTAGATGAGCTTAGAGTGTCCGCATAGGACCAGTTATATCGTTCTTTATAATTGTAAATTAAATAATTAGTTAAAGTATTTTGATAGCTAGACTTAGGGAATTAAGAAAAATTGAAAATAAAGGAATACATTTCAGAAACAAAAGCAGAAAATTCAATGATGAACTCCATAGACCATGGCAAGCGCCTATACGCACAACGTTTAAGCGAGGGAAATGTGTGTGAAGTCCTTTGGCTTTAAATTGTTTCCTATATCACTTCTAATGCTGGAGCTTGTTGTTGAGTGTAGATACAGAGCTAGCTTGCCAGCAACTACCCTTCGCCTTAGAGGGTTACCTCCTGTTAAAAGGCTTAAATCTAGCTAAGACGCAACTAGCCCTGTGCCTTCTAAACGTAGATATAGTGTTAGAAGTTGGTTTCCTTGTTCCCACACAAAGAGAAAGAAAGAAATATGTCACTTTAGCCGAAGTGCCCTCCCTCGACAACGATTGATTAACTGGAAGTTCCTTATCCCTCCTCGTTCTATGCAAGTGGGAGGATAAAGAGTCTTTTGCGAACCGATTTGCTGATCAATGACAAACACAAGCCACCTGCCATACATCACATCGTTTCACCCCCTCCCCACATGATATACTAACTTGTTCTCCTTGTTCCGCAGACAATCGGAATGGCCGCCTCTATCGCGTGTTGATTAGCCAAATATGCGTTTCTCTGATCCGGTGACGGGGTGTACGGCAACCCCTGTGCATTCGTCCGTATTATGATATTGCTCTTGGCCGGAACCGCACCACTACTATCACAATTCACATGACCAGCCCTACCGTCGCGACTGATCCACAAAATTTTGCCACAATTACCGATATCACAATCATAGCCACTGCCACCGCCACGACCGTCCCGTCTCCGATAGTGCGCCCCCGTTGTGGCCGACGTCATAAATTCATTACCAACACCTCGGTCGGGATAATTGTAAACCTCAGAAGTGCCGGCACCGACACCGGCACCGACATCGACACCGGCAGCGACAGCACCAGCATCTGCACTCAGGAGATTACTGCAGCTCCGATGATGCATCGGTCTCGGTTGTGTTCGCTGAGGTGGCTGCTGCTGGGGCCGGCCCAGCAACACTCCCCCGATTCTCCCGTTCAGGGTGCCCATGCTACGACTGTGGCTCATCGAGCCGCTTCCAACACCATTTTGATTCTGATAAATTTGCGTATTGTTGTTGGCGTCCAGCGGGTGCTTTCTGTGCCAATAGTTTTTGCCGCCGCCGATAGTGGCATTGTGGCTCGTTCCGGCGTCGACTGCTCTCTCGCTATCGACACCTGGTTTGTTGAAGCTCCTTCCATCGCCGATAGCATCGCCACTCTCACCGCCTCCCTCGTCGTAAAAGTCGAACAACTGGGGGTTGTGGTAGTATGACGCCGGGATGTATCCTGAGTTTGGGAAACTTTTCCGATGCATTCTTTCGAGAACCGAACGAACGAAACGCGATGCGACCGCACTGATTTCTCAACCTACATTGACGCGATCGCGCGGAAAGAAAGTCGAAAAGCACACAAACGTCAATTTTGTGTCTTTCTCCTCCTTCCCTCTGCGTCTATGTGCTCTTCGCAGTCTGCAGCTATTCTTCACGGTTCCGAAGAAAAAGTTCTTAACTTCCGCGAGACAATGACAGCGCCACGCTATGTGTACGCTCTGTGGCTCGCAATGCGACTTGGTTTGTGTTTGCGCCACCGAAAGAGGTGTACGTCAAAACAACCCAGCAATCTGCTGCGCGGCCCTGCCCTGCCCGCTTGCTCCACGAGCTGCTTAAGCTAATTAGCTGGTTGCCGTACACAAACTGCGAGAGAGAGCGGGGCAGAGAGTGACGAGTTAATTGGATTATTGGCCAGGAAAATCTGGAAGGTGATTGAATTCCGCGCGGTGACTTTTACGCAAGCGAAGCAAGTGCGCGCCCCTTTCCTGTCGAGGTACCTGCTGGCTTTCTTCACTCTTTTTCAAGTTCAAAGGTATTCCTGAGTGGATTATGTTGTATGCGACGCGTTTTGTTGGACTTGCTCTGACGCCTGTTACAAGTGAGTACTCAGCCGCCGACAACCCGAACAACAGTGACGCGGACAAAGGCTTCGTCGTAACTGGCTGCTTCATAACAAAAGTGCTGCGACAATCCAGTGACAGGGACTTGGGGCTGCTGGCACTAAGGGTTGTGTTGCAACCACCCAGTGACGGCTCCATGGCAACGGATTTGTTGTGTTTTTGAAATTCAGCTTAAACCGGCACGACCGACGTTGTTGGTCGGGGACGACGGCTTCGTATTTGCATACAAGGAATGGCTTCAGGGGGGATCTATATTTGATTTTCTTTGCTGTAACTATTTCTGGAGCTGGAGCGTCGGCGGAGGGTGCACCAGAATGTAACGAGCAACAAATGGTACACTTACTGACATTCGCTTAAGGAATTATAAACCCTTTTGCACTGAAATGCCTGTCATAACAGGGATGTGCTTGTTTTACCTTTGTGAGGACGGTTTTATCGTCATAAGCAACGGCGGCGGAGTGGGTGTTTGCGGTGGGAAGGGTTCGCAATGGAAGCAGGGCAAGACGTGTGTTGTGCTGTATGGGTAGAGGTAAAGTACGTGTATACCATATATCGTTTGTGCTAAAAGTTGGACGGAGGGAAAACCAGAACTTTTGAGCTGGACACACGGGAAATTAAAAGATGACACTTTTTGCGGTTCTTTTTGAGCTTATCGCAAAAAAGATGTTGTCTGTGGGAATAAAGGAACTTAGATCTTAAGAAATATTTTTTGCTTTATCTCATGAAATTCGTTCATTGTCCATTGTGAGCATTGTGGCTAAACACATTTCACGTGGATGTCCTTTAGACGGTCATGGCGGAAGATTGCAAAGGTGTTCAGCCACATGTCAGTCACTCTGCTGCCTTCAAGAGTCGAGAAAATTTGAACCTAAGCAGTGAAGTCTAGAAGATGAGACAGGGAAAGAAAAAAGAGCGCAGCTAGTGTGCTTTCTGAATTAAATTACTCGAGAATCTATCCACATTCTTGAGGATTGGAAAGGAAGTGTCGTCATGAGCGCCGTTGGTGGTTTAGAATGTATTACAGAGCTTAATTAAAGCTTCGCATGGTTCTTATTTTCTGTGACTTTAATATTTCTGCAAGAAACTGTTGTAAGAATTACTTCTATTTTGTATTTTTTTTTTCAAAGTTTATAACTCTAGCTTTGAATGTTTATGGTTTCGTTATCGTTTCAGTACTTTCCTTCCCTAACCTTACAGCCACATTTGCCCCTCTTCCAACTTCCAATAGCATATCGGTGAAAATCTTTGGAATTAGACACATTTAATCAATTTCTTATTCGTTTAATCAAAACCTGAGGATAAATAGAGCGATTTCTATATAAAGGATGTTTCAAAAGGGACTCTCAAACATTCTTTTAATAGGAACTGGACGATGGCATATATTCTGAAATTTCTTTTGTAAATTATACTCATGTTTAGTTGGTAAGATACCATAGAGCAGCACATACTTAAACCTGTTTTTAAAATTTGTGTGCAGTCAACGCACCTTTAGATAAAAAATTAATTTCAGCGGTGAAGATCGTGTCTGTGTTAATGTTTGACAACAATAATACTCATCAACAAGCAACCAGTCTTCACAAGGGACAAGACACTTTGAAAAATGCACTGTTTGGTGTGCACGTTTCGTGGGACAATGTTTTTTGTTGATGCAGTTAATCTTTACTTTGCTGTAAATGGAAATACCCACCACTCCTTGATAAGTAATTACCAGGTATACCGGTATGAAATGAGCATGTATTCAAATTTTTTTTTCGACGTTGAATCTTCTTCTTTAAGTACAATTGACGCAAGCAGGTCTAAAAATTCCACACAGAGCTTTTCTCTCGACTTAGGGTTTTCATTTTAATATCGCCTAGGTCTCTATGCCATAGAGTACGATAGACGTTGTCAGAATGAAGTAAGAAGGCAGTTTGGTCTTTCGGGATAGAGCTACATAAATTTCGCATCATTACACTATTTGTCTGTGTATTGTGATATTGTTTGGGTAAAGCAATTAACAAAACCATCTACACGTTAGTCTAGCTTGCAAAGGGGTGGTGGGCGGTGAACCATCGAAAAAAAGGACAACTTACTTCTAAAAGCGTTAGGCTGAAACTCTCAGTTTATTTCACTTGATCAAATATTTATGTAGGTATACCAGTATGAAAGTTATTTTTTGAAAATAGCACACTAATTATTAATCGGAAAGTAAAAACATTTTATTCATAGTATTGGCCATTGTTTTCTACACATTTTGACCACCTTTCTGGCAATTTGTGAATACCATGCCAATAAAATTGTTCGTCTTTTAGAGCAAACCTATCAGACACCCAATTTTCAACATACTCGCAGGAATCAAAGTCAGCCAATGCGTGTCCCATCGATGAAAACAAATGGTAGTCGGAAGGAGCCAATTCTGGTGAATACGGCGGGTGGGGTAGCTGCTCCCAGCCAAGTGTTTTCATTGTATCCTGAACCGGTGCAGGTGCATTGTCATGGAGCAAAATTACCTTGCCGTGTTTTCTGGCCCATTCGGTCGTTTCTCGATCAATGCATGGTTCAAATTGATCATTTGTTGTCGTTAGCGATCAGTATTAACGGTTTCACCAGGTTTTAGGAGCTCGTAGTACAGCACATCTTTCTGGTCCCACCAAGCACACAGCATTGTCTTCTTGCCGAATCGATCTGGTTTTGCAGTCGATGTTGATGGTTGTCCCAGATTAACCCATGATTTTTTCCGTTTAGGATTCTTAAAATAAATCCATTTTTCATCGCCAGTAAAAATCCGATGCAAAACCGATCTGCTTTCGTGTCTTTGAAGCAAAATTTCACAAGTGTTTCTTCGGTTTTCCATCTGTCTTTCATTCAATTCATGTGATACCCATTTTCCACACTTTTCGATCTTTCCCATAGCTTTTAAACGGTCAGAAATTGTTTGTTGTGCAACATTTAACATTGCTGCCATTTGCTTTTGAGTCAAAGTGTCATCTCCATCCAATATCGCTTGCAATTCGGCGTCTTCAAACTTTTTTGGTGGTCTTCCACGTTCTTCATTTCTCACATCAAAATCATTATTTCTGAACCGTTGAAACCATCTTTTGCATGTTGCTTCTGATAGAGCATGATCACCATATGCCTCGACAAGCATTCGATGCGACTCTGCAGCACTTTTCTTCAAATGAAAACAAAAAATTAATGCTTTCGGCAAATCATCACTCTCTGGTACAAAATTCGACATTTTTAACACGATGAAGAAATATGATGTTGTCTGTTCAATGACTTTATGTGTACTAAAAATTTTTACAGATGTCATAGCCAAGAAACAAAAAAAATATAAGGGCTCGTTCACAACAAATGTTCCCTATCGAGACATTTGTATCTTGACGCTCACTTCATACTATATATATAGAAAGAAAAAATATACATATTACAAAAAAAAAAAAAAAAAACAAATGTTTGGTGCCAACATTTGGTTTTAACAGAATAGTGTGAGCCAGACACATTTACTGAAGAGTTCCTTTGGCAAGCGCAAGAAATGAGCCACTCCTGTGACCAACTTGTTCATTTGGTTTGATTTGATTTAAGGCCTTCGGACTATTTCCGTGGGGTTCAAGGGCAAGCGTTCCCGTGATGGTCATGGGAAGGAAATTGAAGTTCGCTCTACACATAAATTCTAGTTAAAGTTTTTGAACCGTTTTTGGATACCTAAATTCGTTTTTTTTTCTCTAAAGCAGTTGAAGTGTCTTTAATGAGAAATCCTTTTGGAAGTGCCTAATCTAAGACATTATATGAATAATACACTGACAGACATTTTTAAATAGAGAGAGGTGTTACATTTCCATTTCTTGTCCAAGCAAACAAATATATCTCTTCAAAGTCAAAAAAGGCCTGCTTTTCTTTGATGTTTTTTCTGAAATGTACAAAAAATGTAACATTCCTAAATGGTCTAAGGCCCTTAAAAGACAAATATCGATTTATCTCTTAAGATGAGAATCTTCGAAATTACTCATATCCAAAAATAACAAAAAATGCAAAAAGCTTAATAAACAGTGTTGTCAAAAATTACTTGACAGCTAAAACTTTGAAATGCCTAAGAATCCAAAAATTATCGAAACCGTAAATAGGTTAAATTTTCTTGAACTTAAAATTGTATTTCTCTGCGGAAATTTAATGTAGTGAAATTTCGCATATTTAAAACTTTCAGGTTCCATTGCTTTTCCGGCGTAATTCAAAGAATTGTCCTAGGGAGGATTAGGACTAAGGAATAGATATTTTGGCTTCTAGGATTTAAGGTATTTCCGGATTATGGCTTTTTTGTATTTTGGTTATTTCACGATTTCGCCGTATTTGGAATTAGAAAATAAGAAAGGTTTCTACTTAAGAAATCTTTTCCTTACGCATTCAGTTATTTGTCTGCTAGTTGGAACTTTCGCACATGTTTGACTCTTTTGTTGAAATGAAAACTAAAACGAAACCATTATTGCGTGAGTATAACTCGTAATTGTCCGATTTGTGGGTAACTCCTTACGCTTTTGGAATGAAACTTGAACGATAGTAATAATAATAATAAAAGTAGTAATAATAATAATAATAATAATAATAATAATAATAATAATAATAATAAAAATAAGGCCGCTGAATTTAAAGGTTCATAAAAAAGAAACTGCGATCTTTTTTTACAAATAAATGAAGACTGACTACGGAAATGATACTGCGAATTAGTGACCGTCGTGGCGTAGTGGGTAGAGTGAGACATTCACGCGCCGAAGGTCCAGATTCGATTCCCGGCTGAACACCTAAAATTGTTCACGGTATCACCTCTTTCGAGCTGCTGATTCAAAGAGTTATAACTGTCGGTAAAAATTGAGAAAGTCCCTTCTACTCGTGAGAAAACAGTAGCACGTAGAACACGGGTAGTAGATACGAAAGCTAGGTTCTGGTCCCCCTTAGGACTGTCGCGCCAATAAATTATTATTATTAGGAAAGGCCTAATCTATGATTTTACATAACTAATTAACTGGCAGATATTTTCAAATAAGGGCAGAGATGGTTTTTTTCATTTCTTGTCCTGACAGACAAATATGTGTCTTGAAATTTTTGAAATGTGTGTCTCACTTTGAAGTCTGCTCTCAAATTTAAAAAAAGTAACATTTCCAAATGCTCTTTAGCCCTAAAAAGACTTAACTCCAATAATCTTAATAAAATTATTATTAAAATTCAGAAATACCAAAAATTGTGAAGAGCACAATTAACAGCATTGTGAAAATTACTTAAAAGCCAAAACCTTGAAGTGTCCTGTTATCTTAAAATTGTATAACTCTGCAAAGTGCACTAAAGTGCTCTGAGATTTTTTCATTTTCAAGACCTTCAGCTACTACTACTTTTCCGGCGTAACAAGGTGGGGAATTCAACGAACATGTCTTTTAATAAGCAATAGGTATATTTTCTTCTAGGCTTTATTTTGGTTATTTCGCGATTTGTTCACAAATCTGAACGCATTCAGTTTTGTGCATTTTTGACTCTCTTATTGAAATGAAAACAAAAACGAAACCATTATTGCGTGAGTGTAATTTTTAGTTTCCTAATTTGTGGGTAATTCCTTAAGCTTTTGCGTAAGCCTTTCAAGGTCGCAGAATTTTAAGGTTCCTTAGAAAGATATTGTGATCTTTGTTTTACAAATAAATGTAGACTGACTACGGCAATAATGCTGTGAATTAGTGACCGCCGTGGCGTAGTGGGTAGAGTAAGATATTCACGCGCCGAAGGTCCAGATTCGATTCTCGGCTGAACACCTAAAATTGTTCACGGCATCACCTCTTTCGAGCTGCTGACAACATTCAAAGGGTTATAACCGTCTATGCAATAGCTTCTCAAATTTCGCCCTTCAGAGTCGGCAAGTGTAGGCCTTTTTTATTTGTGGTAAAACAATAAGACGAACAACGCGAGCAGTTTTCGAAGAAGTTGGTCCCCTTGTGGACTGTTGCTGTGTAAATAGAAGGATGTTGACCGTTTAACCATCCAGTGTGTATAGAAGGATGTTGAATAGAAATTGTTTTCCGTTTTGTGTCGCCCTGGATTATACAAATGGACTTTCATGATTGCTTGGCGGAAAAGTTTTCTTTATATAATATGATTCTTGTAACACGAGCTGAAACATTCTTAAATCTTTTATGTTGCTTTTAAGAAATTAGTTTAGCCTTCCTTTTCAACAATATTGGCACCAAATAAGGTTTGTTCGTCTTTGCAAAGCAGAAATCAGAAACATACCAGATGGTAGCCTCTCCATCTTCCTTTATTTCTTTTTAAATGGCTTCTATTAACTTATAATTTCTTATACTGTGTCTTTTGCTTTTACTTATGATTTCCCAAAGTGTGGCCCTAAGACTCTGATCGTCCATGTTGCAATTGATTCAAAGGATTTGTGTTGACAATAACTGCAAATTAAAAGATTCCTTACGTTCTGTCAAAATTACATACGCCTTGCATTGTGGTATTCGCCAAAGTGTAAATTCAGGTTTAAATCAAAATAAGTTACAGTGACGTCGACAATTGTGAAACCGTAAAGTCCAGCAAGTATCTTGAATTAACGTAAGACTGCGTTAAATTCCGACGTGATTATTGTGCGATCAGCAACCAGCCCCTAAAACTTTTGGTAACTCAGTATCGTCTTTCAAGCATCTCACTCTTTAAGATTTTATATTCCTTTTTTTCTAGCATGCCTTTCTAGCTGGCATAGGGCCTCATTGCCTCTAATCTCGTTTAGCAAGTTGTCTCATGCCTTTCTCAACTGGCGGCAATAGTTGATATTCTTTATTCCTCCAGAGAGCGCTTATTTCGTGCGCTTCCAAAACCTCCATTTCTAAATATTCAGTCTTTGCGGTCTAAGCAGCGAGATCTCTTTCACAATTTCTGTTAACGCGAAACCAGCTCCAAAACTGATTTAGGAGAGAAAAAGCAGATACTCCCCAGCACATGTCATATCCCACCAATTCGCTTATCTCATTAACCGACTGACACAACCATTTGGATAATCTCAACATCTCTCGCCTTGATTAAGTTACATCACAAAAAGTTTCGCCTTTCAGATCCATTTCTTCATTCCGCAGAGAGTGAAAAATTCCAGCCCACCTCCCGTATCTGTATCCACGCATCCATCGCTGATGAGCACTCTGCGAATAGTATTGATGGAATTTTGTCGGTCACTTAAACAGATTATAGGTCATAGATCCCCCTTCGGTTATGCGATTCCAACGCGAGAGTGTGTGTCTCTGTGGTGTAATCTCTGGTCTGCGGTTCGTTCGTCGCACGATGTCAATGCCACGCCATCGCATTGTGCTTGATACAAATGAAGACTCGGAATGTAACGGCTGCTTCAAGATTCGCAAGTAGGGGGTTAACATCTTACACACGTAACGGCAAGGCAGACTTAAATCGATAACCTAGACAATCGCACATATTCTTGTCCCACTTGTGCAGAGACTATTGCCAACGACACGCGGGGACAAGTGCTACACGCTAAAATCCCCTTTCGAGCGAACTTTGAATTGTGGGCTACCAACCCGTTCTTTGTGTTGTGCTTTAGTAAATGATTCTGAATTCACTCACCTAGATTGCTAAATCCATTCGAATCTAGAGGCACCCCTTTAGTGGGTGGCACCGGCGGCAAAGGCGGTACTTCGTCGGAGTCTAAAGGTGGATACGTCAAAGAGAACGGGAGAAAAAGAGCGGAAAGAAAAAAATATAAAACGAAAAGAAAACATTATGAATTAATTGTGTTGGCTGGGATTATGTATGCATGCGGCTGCTGTTGTTGTTGTATGCCTCGAGCCGAGAGATCGACGGAATCCAAGTTGCGGTTAACCAAACCAAGCGGAAGAGAACTGATGTTCGCAGCCGAAGGAAGCGCTTAATGCTAATTTAATTCAGCAGCAGATCCAATCTACTAACCGTGCCCGCTGAGGACTGAACAGCCAGTGTGTTCTCCATGAGCGGGTGCTTCTTGTTAAGGGCGAGTTAATAAATTAGTTTGCGTTTTGAGAAAGAAAATAGAATGGAATGAGTAAAGCAAATTACAAAGCGAATGCAGCTGAATGGAGTAAAGTTGATGCAGTGTTGGCCTAAGAATCGGTTCACCGTCCCCGTGACTGGCAGCAACAGATGTCATGGGAGTGTCGATTTTTCAAAAATTCGAGTAAAAGTATGGAGAAATATTTTGTGGTTGATGTACCTGCTGAAAATTATGGGTTGCGTCTTCGTTTACAGTAGCGCTAGTATAGGATGGACTCTGGTTTCTTTTTTAAGTGCCATTTGGATACTGACAGCTGTGAAGTTTTAAATCTTGAAAGAACGCCATCCGCGGAATGAGATGTCCTACTTTGGGAAATATGGTATTCCAAACCTCCTCGAAAAGAAGTTACAACAGAAATGAAGCTCCCACAGCGACTTTTGTACGCAAGGAGTTTATCAAAATGGCATGCACGTGGACAACAGTCATGGTTCCCGTCGCCATCGTTGGGCGTGAGTCTTACTCTACGCCCAAAAAATAATGCGAAACCCTGAAGAGAAGTCGTTTGCCTTTAAAGTTCAACTGACACAGCGATTGAAGGCTTGTCCTCGTTTTCCTCGGTCTTGGATCAGCCTGACTTTCTGTTGTAAACCAAAATTTTCGCATCTGGGGTTTGGAAGCCCGCACGCTTTTTGTTGAAGCCAACGCAGAGAGTGTGAACTTAGTGCCTGGACAAATTTTGTTCGAAAATTATGCTGTGAATAACGAGCGGTACTGTATCCGAAAACTGAATTTTGAAGGCCTTAGCCTTATAAAGGATAGCAGAGCATATCAAAGTGCACTTTCGCAATCTTGTCTTGTCGAATGGTCGTTAAAGTTGGACTTAAACCTTAAAGAAGTTAGAAGTGCGCAGAGTCGAGTTTCATTTTCCCTTATGTTTCTATCACAATTTGTAAACGAAATCATGTGTGTGCGAGTGAGCAAGAGTCTGTCACATATTCCTTACGTTACCCTCTAAGTCTAAGTTTTCTGAAAATTAAAACCCCACTCAAGTAAGAATTAGAACTCTTTATAAAATACGACTAGTTAGCAGAGAGGTGCCGTAGCTTTCCTCCTGCTCGACATGTATATTCCACCATCCCTCAAGGGGTGCTGTTGGAGTGCATAACACGGTCACACAGTCACACGGTGCATGATGGTGGTAGGGCGAACCTTTGAACTTGACGGCACCCGGCTTCTTGGTGCTGTTGGTGGGATTCTTCTTCAGGGGATCCTCTCCGTCGGCGTCGGGGACGTAGCGTGCCTTCGGACGGTGAATGGAGGGGTCAAACTTTTGATTGGCGAAGAAGTCGAATCGGGGTTTAAGGATGGATATAACGGGCGTAGTGCGTTTGGCCTTCGGCGGCGATATAGAGCGTGAGCGGTAGGTGCGCTCGGGTCGCTTGACCTCAGTAGTCGGCAGGGACATAGTTTGCTCGCCTGCTTGCTTCTCGGACAGTGGTGGTGTCGTGCGAAGGTTGTTGTCAATCGGCTTTGGGTACTTGTGAGCTATCCAGCTTGCCGATAGGTGAGAGGAGATGTCCCTCAGTTCCGGACTTGACGCACCCAAACGCAAATGCTCGGTGGAAGGGTCCAATTGGGGTGCATTTTCGAACATTACCCGAATACGCTCTACCTCGCCAACGTGGACAGTGGCGTCGGACTGTCGGGCTGGGCTGGGACTGCGGGACTTCATCATTTCCTGCTTGAGTGAGGCTGTCTTGCTGATGATGTCAATGTGCGGCATCAGTCGGTCGTCCTTGCGCAGCGGCATCCGCGGGATGGGAGAGCTGGGCTTGCGGAAGCGACTGCGACCTCGATTGGCCGCGGACTGCGACTCGAACTTGTGCGCGATCCAGGAGACATCGCCGACCTCGTTTTCGCGCACGACCGTCCTAAAGGTGTCTTTTGATCCCTCGTTATTGAGTTCCGGATCGCTGCGCACCTTCCGCAGCGGGCTTAGCGCAAAAAAATGCTTCTTCTTGGTGGGGCGGCCGAGGCTCTCGAACTTGTCCTTAATCTTGCGCACCTCCCCGGTGTTCACGCGGTGGAGGTAGGGCAGTGTGCCCGGGGTCTCCGGTGATATGCTGCGTGAGCGGAAGAGGGTCTCCAGGTTCTCAAGGCTGCCGTCGCGTGAAGTGGACAGTGTCAGAGAGGTGCTGCGTTGTTGGCCCTGCCTCGTCTCGTGGTAGATCGTCTCGTCTGGCGGTGGTGGTGGACGAGGCAAAGGAAAATTTACCCGCGACGCTTCTCTTTCGCCGAACAGCTCCTTCAGATCGGTTGTGGAAGAGGTGAGCTCCTGGTGGTGGAACTTGCCCGCATCGGCCCTTGCTTTGATGTTCTCTTCGATGACGCGCATGATCTCATCCTCGTCGGGGGAGGAGTCCTCGCGGGCGTGGTAGATGGTCTTCGCCGGTTCCTCAAACTTGCGCTCCTCGAAGTATTGAATCTTTTTTGATACGGTATCCTCAGGCTTTTCCACGGTCTCTTGGGACATAGTTACTATCTTCAGTGCGTCAGAGGACTCCGCTGGAGTTGTCTTTTTCTGTTCATCAATGGCCTTTCGTTTGGGCTTGGCAGGGGCGGTCTTCTTGGGTTCTGCGGCTGGCTTGGGCAGCGGCGGAGGTGGAGGAACGTCGGTCAGGGTACTCTTGGCTTGCTCGGCGGCAATTGCTCCTCTGGTTTCTCGGGCCAGCATCACGGGGGAACCGGAGCGGACTTTTCCCTGGATCTCGTGGCACAATGTCTGGGATAGGCGTCTCTTTTCCATCTCCGACAGCTCGTCTTCCAGTTTTCGGATTTCTTGGGAAAGCCGGCTGACGGCTTTGGACTGCGGAGTCTTCGCGGAGGCCTCCTTGCGTCGGAGAACTGGCCCAATCAGCTCCTCCTTGGATATGGTTGAGTTGCAACGCACTTTCAGCGCGTTTGCGGGCGCATGCTCATCGACCGTGATTACGTACTCCTCGGTGACATCCGGCTTAGTCTTGGGCTCGGAAGCGTTGTAAATCTCGTTCAGCTGCTGTGTGATCTTGCTGACCTGGTCCTTGGACAGGGTGCTGATCAGGCGGTTGCTGAGGCACAGTGGTTTATTCTGCGCTGTTTCCCTGTTGGGGAGCTTCCTGACTCCAAACGAACCAACGTCTGGGTTAAACTTGATCTCCATGCTCGAGGCAAGGTCTGCCACCGAACTGCCTCTCCAGTAGGGCTTGTAGGTGTCCTTCTTGGCCTCGAGTTCGAGCCTCTTTGACTCGTCAAGCCATTCTTCGTGTATTTTCTTTTCAAAGTTCTCCCGTAGGTCTTCTACTGACTTGTCGCGCGACCTCAGGGCGAGGTCCTTGTTGCCGGACCACTTGATCTCATCGACGTCCTTCGGCCGGAAGAGAAAGTCGCCCTGCTTCTGTTCCTCTTTGAGGCGTGACACCAAGTAGTTCAGCTCTCTCTCGGCGCGTTCATGGAATCGCAGGCGTCGCCACTCCTCGAAGTCCAGCGGTTGGCCCTCCTTGCGGATCGGCTTCAGGCTTGTAGCTGACGTGGCCCGCTCCAACTGACCCACTCGCTCAAGAGTGCTGTAGAAGCGGTTGAGGTCTATGAAGCGCTCCGAGTTCTTGAACCTGCAACTGGGGCTGTGGCGCTCGATGTACTCCAGAGAGTTAGCGCTGTGCGATATGTCCTCACAGTGGTAAAGGCTCCGCTTTGATCTGTCGTCTGCGCTGCTGAGGCTGCTTGCCCGGATAACTTTCCCTGTTTCGCTGCCTCGCTGATTTCCGCGCTGGCTCTGGATGCGGCGCCTGGAAGGTGAGCGCATCTCTCGGGACTGCGGCACACGGACTTCTCTGGTTGGTGAAAATTGCCTCACAGTTGCTGGCGCTGGTGACTCCGGTCTGGCGATATCGTAGACTGACCTCAGCGAGTGGGAGTCCATCATGCTGCCCTGCTCGTACTGCCAGACCAGGCTCTCCGTGCGGCCGGGAAAGTCCCCGAACTCGGAGGCATCTCTGTCGCTGAACTGCTCGCCGGTCTCGTACTCCTCCATGTAGGGCGGCCTGGCCGGAGGGCTCAGGCTGCGGTAGTGGTCGTATGCCAGGTACCTCGCGTCACACACTGCCGATTTCGGCGGCAGGGACATTGTGTTCCAGTAGCGGGCCCGCTCATGTACGCTCCCATCGACTCGCTTCGGTGATGTGTCCCGCATGAAGAGCTTCGTGAAGAATTGGTTGGTGCGCACTGCTTTTTGCTGGCTTGGGATGGCCTTGATGATTTTCTCCTTCGCCTCCGACGTCTCCCTGATCTTCTGAAGGACGTTGCTTTCGCTTTTGCTTGAACTGATTGTGACAGGCTTTCGCTTAGCCTTCTCTGTTTCCGTTCGTTTCGCCGATGGTCGGGTGACTGAAGTTGATCGCTTTGGAGTGGGTTTCGCTTTCGACGCGGTGGAGTCCACTGAGAACGTCGAGTTGGTGCGGGCGAGGCTGACTGTGGAACTGGTCTTGGTGATGGCCTTGGAAGTGGATTTCTCCGCCAGCCTGCTGGACTGTGACTTGGATCGCACAACAACAGAGGTCCTTGTTGGTGAAGTCGTCCTGGATGCAGTGTGGCATGGTCTGACGATTGAACGCGAAGGACTGGAGACCCTTCGGGGTAACATGTACGATGGGGTGGCCGGCTTCGCTAGGGACAGAGCCTTTGGGACGGATTTGCTTCTCTCCATGGGGCAGGCGTACGAGCGGACGGCACGTTTAACTTGATCAGGCGACTTTAGGGACGGATCCCGGAGAATGTTGGTGCTGGCAGTGAAGTCAGTTCTAAGTGATGGCATGGTCTCTTCGATGCGCTTCTTCTCTTCGGCGAACGAGCGTTCTTTTGACACACTCCGTCCGAAGGCCACAGGGCTTCGGCTAGTCGTCCGAAGCGTACTGAGCCGCGAAGCACTTCGCACGGGGCTTGTCGAACGCAAACGGACCGTTTGTTGCTTCCTCGATATACGCCCGTCCTTCGACTTCTCCTCCTTGGTAGCTGCAAGCAGTGTCAGCACAGCTCCGGCGGATTTTGACCGCACAAGAGGTTCGGTGCGCTTCACTGTCTTCCTCAGTGTTACTGTTCCATACCTCGTTGGTTTCGGTGGCGGTGGCGTGGCCACGTCGTCCTTTGTGCGGAAGCAAGCTTCGTGGCGACTGGAGTTCGCCGAAGTGGGTCGCTTCACTGTGGACGCGGAGATTTTCAAAGACATGGTGGTGGTGCGCGTGCGCGAAGACTTGCGGTTCGGTGGCAGTGGCGGTTGATTCATCGGTATGAATGATGGCACATGCTTCGGAAAGGGAGCGAACATGTCAACTGGACGCGACACGTTCGTAATGGGATAGCAGATGAGTTCGCGTTGCGCAGCGTGCGTCGTCGTTTGTGATTTGCGAGACATAGCGTCCTTGCTATGCACTCGAATCTTAGTTAGTGTGGACGTTATTGGTAGGTACTCGAATTCGGTTTCTGGAAATGTAAAAATCACGCCGGCGTTTAGGTCAATCTGAGCTTGAGTTGACTTTGCTTTGGCACACGGTGCATACCTGAGTGAGTTGAAGACTGCACTGAAGAGGACACTCTGTGGATTTTCACACGTGACTTGTGTTGTGTATGTGTTGTAAAGTGTGTGTGTGTTGGTTTTGTGTTCGAAAGAACTGTGAAAGTGTTCTACGGCCTAAGTGCTATGTTATGAAGTGTAAGGGGAAAGTTTACTTTTTTATAGAAATTGTCAGTTTGACATTTAGATGGCGCCACAAATGCGCAGTCTCAAAAGTGCATTTTAACCGATAAACCGTCGGTTTTAAAACGTAGAGAAGGTGGATTTGGGGCTATATTTTGGTGTCAGGACAATCAACTTACATGATGAGTGTGGTGTTTTTTTTTAAATGGCTGATCCCTTTTCAAGTTAGTGCAAAATTTTGAGTTGAACCGAGAAATTCTTTTGAAGTAGGCAGCTTTGAGGTTCTTCTGGCTTACTTACAGTGTAAGGCTGTAATCCAAGCAGGCTCACGGAATGTGAAGACCTCTGAAATTTACATCAAAGACAAGTGCGGTGAAAAGATGTCGTTTAGTGGTTTACTTCACACTGGAGCGCTGATATCCTTGCGCAACGCATCTCTTTTGACACTGATAGCTATGCCACCACGTCCTCTGATATCTCAGGCGAAAATCAGAGCAAAAAAGGAAAGATTCTCGTGTGTGGCTTTAAGATCTAGAAAGATAATATTGCTGTCATGGAGGACAAAAACATTTTGCATCACTTTTCCAAGTGGAAACCGCAGAAACTTGATTGCCTTGAACATCATATTTTGTGAAGAAGATGTGAAAGAGGCAGAGTATTTGTACCTTAAATGACAGTCCTGCTGTGTCAAAGATCAGGAATGCTAGACTCCTTTTTTGAATTTGATAGGCATTTAGAATTCGCTTGCAGTGGTTTGGATCGCGGTTAACTTATGCTGTCGCAATGGCTCTTGCTAATGGTATAAATTGGGGTGTTTGTATCCGATTGGCAACACGTTCAGCGGTGCATGGATGATTTGACTATCAAAATGGATGATAACCATGGCATCAAGGAGATCATCGATGAACTTATCAAGTAGGATGAGACGATTAGTAATCAGAGACGTGTTTCTCCGCGTCTTTGGTTAAGGCATTCATCGAATGCTAAACCTCTCGAGGGCCTAATCAAAGATGGACTGACTTTCCTGATTCTTCAAATCAGGAAAAGCACATATTCCCTTATGTCTGCAAGAAGTCCAAAACTCTTAAGGAAAAAGACCAGAGACGACTTATCGGCGTGGAAACAAGCTAAGTGCCATTTACCACAAACGCACCAGCAGTAACAGAGAGTGGTTGTGAACTTTACTATGAGATCAAAATTCGATCCACATTTCACTCCAGTCACTTCCAAAGAGGTCAGTTTTGGTATCCCCCTCACAAAAAGGAATTACATTTCCAATAATTGCAAGCCAAGCTACGGAGGACAGACTTTTGGATTTTTCCATCCGATTCACGAATTTCAAATTTTCAAAAATCTTTCATTTTAGGTAAGGTACACATGGGAAGCCACCTTTGTGGCCATAAATCAAATTATTTTCCTTACCAACTCAAAGCCCAAGGTGAGTGATTCACAAATCAGCCCACTTCCCCCAAATAGATCCCTCCAGTGTTAGTCTTAGTAAGCAAAAGAAAAACAAAGAAAATCCAAAGTTTATTAACTACATTTCCCACCTCCAATTAATGAGTGAGTGAAAGAAACCAAAGAGAGAAGAGATGAGAAGAGAATATCGGCAGTTACTACTTGAAACCCCATCACCCGCAACCTTTCATTTTCACACACACACACACACACGCACACTGCCACCCAAAGGCATTATTATTCACACCGCTCGCTGCTGTTAGAAAACGTGCTCGTTCAGATTCCGGTGACGCATTTCGAAAATAAACTATTCACTCGACAGTCGAACTTTGGCACACGTTGAAAAAGTTGGGTACGTACCTTTTGGCTTCTCTGGTGCGGGTTTCCTGAAACCCAAAAGTGGTGGTTGTCCTCCGGCCTGTACGCTCTTGTAGACTTGCTTCTGTTCGACTGGACTCAATGGAGACTGCAGCTGTGGTGCATCCTTCTTTCGGAATACCAAATTCGAATCACTGGTGTAGCCCTGCTCCTTCAGTAGTGCTCTGTGGTGTGTCCAACAATTCAGTGGCATTCAATGAAACGAAAAAAGAAATTTCAAAAAAAAAAAAAAAAATTAGACACTTTTGGATCATCTAACGTTTAAGTAAGACATCGACTTGGGGTAAGCCCTAATGCGGTTGATGATTGAAATCAGTGTTGCATGTCGAAGACGTCTGTTTGGTGATCATTTGGATGTGGGTGCTGGCTGCTGGAGCGGGCAAACTAACAGAAAATGTTGATTTAAGCAATTTTATTTGGGGTGGAAGGGCATTCACAACATCGGCATCAAAGGGCTTACGGACGTTGTGCACACTTTTGCACTTTCGTGCAGAAGAGCAGTGAAAGAGGACGAACTCGATTTGTTTTGAATGAAACTTGGAAAGGAACCAGTTGAAAGAGGAAGCCCAACAGCACCAAGGGGATGAGCGCTTGCATTGAGAACTTTTTCTGGATAAGAAATGGGAAAGAATTTGTGATTTTTTTTTCAGAGAACTCCGTTTCGGAATTTAATAACGTAAATTGTAGTGTGAAAGGGAATGACACATTTTCGTGAAATGGAGGACAGTGTTTAAATGACAATGACAACATTTTGAACTTTGAGGAAATGTGCTCTTTCTGGGGTTCGTCGAACGCAACAGTTGTGCGGGAGGCATTGCCTGTGAATCTTGAAAGGTGTTGTCGTCCAGCAGTGTATTCAAACCACAAAGAAAAAATTGCTGCGGTTCTACAGAGACACGATTAAATAAAAGAAAATGAGAAAAATCTGTGCACACTGTTTTCATTTTCTCAAAAGTATCCCACTGGAGGGCAAAGAGCGGATCAACGATGGGGATCCATAAAAATGCACACATGCAGTCGCGTGATTTTCATGCAGATGGAGCAGCCCGTTGCCTGGGTGCACTCCCCGTATGTAGAGCAGTTCCACTGAATAATGCAACACTGATCAATTGAATAATACCCCATCCCCCAGTACATTCCACTCTATGTGTACATGCACTTAACCCTAAGTGCTTAATTCACTTTTGAAATCGAGGGTTTCGTTTTTCCATTCTCCCGCGGCACCCCCCGCACTCAATCAATGCGAGAGGGAATTATAAGGATCGACTTAACCTGAGCTTTCCCCTCGCTCCCGTCCCATATACATTCCATGAATTTACATACCTCGATAAGTTTCCTTGGGTGTAGTGCGGAGAAAGTTTTTGCTGGTCCAAGTGCTGGCAAGCCCGACGACGAGATCCCGTGCAAATCCGTTCGCATACGATGATGACCCCAGAGGGAGCAGGAGCGGAGGGCGGAAAATAAGCAGAAATTAGATTAAAATGTTCACTTATTTCGTCTTTAGAGGGCAAATATATGCGAAAATTCTCTACTGCGGCCCTACGCGCGGGCGTGGGGGTGACAGGAGGGGAAAACGATTCCCGCTGCCACCACCAGTCCCGGGAGAACCTCTAGCCACCCAGCCCGACCTCAACCCGGCCATGTTTATTCGCCTTGCATACATGCACAGCGGCGTGTTGTTTTTTTTTAGTTTTTCTGGTTTGGTTTGTTGTTATTGTTGTGAGTGAGTTTATGGATGGGGACCTTTATGGGACGTAAGCGTGTTCTGTGTCAATAGGTTGGGCTAGGACGACCTGGATGTTGTGTTGTTAGTGATGCGTTCAGATGAATGTGGCTGGTGTGGGTGGTGTATGGGATGTATGGGGTGAGTGTTTGGGTTTTCCTATTTATTTGTGTACGTCTGCTTTTTATTCGCATTTCATTTCTCTCACTTTTGCGTTCTGCTTGTGTAGTTCAGTGAATGAAGAGTTTCTCGGCGTTGGTCACCAAGAGGTGAGGTGGGGGTCGAGGACGGGCTTAGACGTATTTAGTTAACTAAACAAAGGCGCTCCGGAGCGTTGCGATGAACTTTGTTGGGAATGTGAAATTGTTTTTATTTACTGTGGAGTTTGTTGATTCACTTTTGACAAAACAAAATTGTTTTGCTGGGTTATGGGATTTTCGAAATGAATTCTTCTCGTTTTTACAGGGAGAAGGCACAGCCTGGCACAGATGGAATCTCTTCTGTGGGCAGTTCGTTTAATTACGAAAGTGTATGCTGTGGTGGATGATAGATTGACCTAATGGAGAAGGTGTTCACTTTTATGAGTGCACAGGCGAGATTTCGAAAGGGAGAGAGATACTATTTTGCGGGAAGTGGAGCAACGATTCTCGTTTGCCGTCACAAATACAGTAAACAAGGCACCAACTTCAGGTATACTGATTCCTACCTCTGCTGAAATTAATTGCATCTGTACGTGTGAAATAGGACAACTTGAGTTTTATGTTCACGTAAAGACAGCACCGAATCGGAGACTTTGAACCCCATAATAACGAACATATGACATTGTAATTGAGTCCTAACTAGGTCTCTGACAAAGAGAAATTCCCTAGTGGATGCACTTTTCACTTTTAAAAATATTTTTAAGAGAATTTTCCTCGAATACAAAACGCAAATGAGAAGACCGAATATAAGATGACTGACAGCCCGGCGAAGTTCACGTTACAACCAATCCATCGTCAGTTCTGATGTCAAAGGCAAGTTGCTACAAATCTCTTCAAAAGACTGTGCAATTTATTTAAAAGTAACAACCACTGTGCACATAAATTGCGCAGGAACTTCTGCTCAAATTGAAAGGACAATGCAGAGGATGTTGAACATAATTTCAGTCATACTTATCATTCAATCCCATTTACGTGGGTAAGTGCAATGCTGCCGGGACTTCACAGAGAATACTCATTCTGGATATACTTCAACAGGGGCAGTAAGCAGACCTGTGAATGCCTGAAGCGAGAATGATGGCTTTTTCATTTTTAACATTTTTTATAGCACTTGTGGCAATTGGTAGATATGCGGGAAAAGTAAAGTGGTCGCGGTGCACATCGTTTCTTTTCAGTTTTATTGAAAATTGTGCATAGAAAACTAGTCAGTAATAAACTGCTGGCTGGGGCTCTAACAACAAGATCTAACAAAAAGAGCAGTAAATGAAAACGCTCTGTTTTGATACATTGAAAATTAACGCACAACTCCCTTGTTTTTGGTTTTCGCAGGGTTATCAAACTGCTGTTTGTCTGTTCCAGTCTGTTGGTTTTTAACTTTGATTTCTGCTTCTTCGCCTTTCAAAGTATGAATGGAAATTTTCACCCGAACAACAGGAGTAGTTTATGCTGAATCTAGGCCTTGATGCCATGTGAGCTGCAAGGAGCTTAAGATATTTAAGTTGGAAACACTATTTAAACTGACGGGCATTTTGCCAGGCGAGGAAGAATTATTATTGCTTTTAATCCTTTTCGCGGCATTAATTCTTATTTATTAGAAAGTGGTATAATGAAGAAGTTTCCAACAATTTACCACAATCAGGCCCAATTAAGTAAATAGAAAACATAATCTTCAACGCCTTTAGTCAAGACTTGCAGTTAGTTTCGGCTAAAGGCTAAAGTGTGTTCATAATTTTTGGTATGACAAACACGTGCCCCCTTTTATTCTTCAGAGAACTGGGATGCAAACTATGTACTAGGACATCATTTGAGGTTTGAATTCTGGAAATCTCCTTACCAGTGCTACTTTCACTGTTCAATAATTTCCTAGTTAGTTACAAAGTTTCCGTTGCTGTTATTAAAATGGAATGTAAGGCTTTGGCTGTCAAACTAAAAAGTTTTTTCATTGAACTTGAACTTGAACTTCACTTACTGGCAAATATGTGTAGCGCCTTTCTGCATTCACTTTCGAATATGTCGTGTTGTTATTTGGGTTTACCAATATTAACACTTAGCTCCATTCTTCCCCGAATGTCCACAATTTCAAGTGACAAGTCTTTCCGAATTTTCCTTGAGAATTTCCTAACGATGACGAGATGATGATGTCTGAAAAACCGGCTTATACAAGTGTAGAATAAACTAGTCGATTTAGCAGGGGACACAATCGCAATTGAAAAAACACCACAGAATACAAAAGTCTTGACAACGGTGGTCGTTGGGCAAGTTGAAGTCTCATTGGATGCTCGGAAAGGTATTTAGCTTAACTAGGCTTCACATCACGCGGTTGATGACCACACTAAGAAAAATAAGTGTCTATGGTAAAGCCACGCATTTCTCGCCATTTAAAATTGTAGGAGCAACAAAGACTAGACCATCTTTGCAAATGGAATGTGAACTGTTTCCTCTAAGGGTCTGATATACGTGCTGTGACGTCACGCACGCTATTTGAATTGATTTAGCATGCGTCAATTTTTTGAATTCTGGAATGAAGTCCGATTCTCTAAGTGTTCTTTTCAAAATAACATATTGTCTTATGAATTTATCAGTCACGCGTCGCCTTAATACAGTCATTTAAGAGTGAATATAACAAAACTAGGTATGAAATGTCAGTCAGGTGGCCTGACTGCGAAGAAGTCACACAAATCTATTGAACAAATCTTCTCCATTTGCATCAAAATATCACCAAACTCTGACTCTGACTCTGACTAAAACCCTTTTCAGTTGAACAAAAATTGAAATAATAATTTTTCTCCACAAAATATGTTCAAAAATCTCAAGTTCTTCGCAAAATTCGTCTGCCCTGTTTGTTCCTCTTTGATTAGAAATGCGCTTGATTTTAACAAAAGAACATCTTTACACAGATGTTATTTAGTAACCGCCAACGACGCCCACCTCACTCAGGAGTGCGCTGCATAAGATTCCCCCTTCAATCAGTTAGTTACAGTTTCCATGCATCTTACAGATACTTAATCCTATCTAAATACAGTTTACGTATTAGTTCAGCACACTTACAAATTGTTCAACGTCGTTAGCAAAGTCGATGAAAACACGAGGCAATGGATCGTTGTCTTTAAGCCACTACACTTAATGAGTTATTGATTGTTTCAATTTAAATTCCTCATTCAAATACGCACACAAAACGAGGGGGATGCAATGCAAATGTGTGACAGGCGAGGCGTGTGCACAGAGGGAGGGCAGATGAAATAGAGAAAAAACCAGGAATACTCATTAAAATCACACACGAATGTTAAATTTGTTTACATTTACTCAAAGAAAAAAAGCAAAATTAAATCATTTTCATGCATAAATTAAGCGAATAAAAAAACAAACAACTAGAACAAATAGCTCCCAAATATGTTATCGAATGAATTTCAATTACACGAGTTACACGGGCGAAATCAAATCACATCACTACCGGCCTGCATGCGTCATCGTAAATTCAACTAAATGCACCCCATTCCTTTACCCTAATGTAATGCTAGAATGCAAAATTCAATTATTCGCCGAGGGACGGGATTGGATGTAAATTGAATTAATGTCCCCCCTGGGAGTCCCGAAAACGCTCTGTGACTGCATGTAACATAAACTGAATGCGAGCAACGTGCGCCATCGTCACAAAACTAAATTATAATTGCCCTGCTCTGGATTTCAAAAAATGTGCGTACATAAAATAAAATTGCTCGCACTGCCAGCACACGATGGCGATATTGCCATTTTAATTGTTCGTATCTGTTTAAGGGCTATCAAATTGATTGATATTGAAAACTGCGCAAAATGTCTGGCTCACGGCGGATATCATCCATTGATTAGGTGAGTACAGTGTGAATGACAAGGGTGCTGAGATGTGATTGGTTTTGGGGAATTTATTTTCGCGTAGGACGGGGTTTTTTGATGAGACGGACTAGATTGAGAAGTCTCGCACTGCTGCCAAAATGTTGTTGGGGAGTGGTGCAGTAAGATTTATTGCGAGCAAGGTCTGTCCTTGTTAAGGCTTTGTAAGTAGAAGTCTGTGGCCGCCGTGGCCTGGTGGGTAGAGTGCGACACTCACTCGCCGAAGGTTCGATTCTTCTCTGAATACCTCGAATTCTTGACGCCACCACCTCTCTCGTGTTGCTGACAACATTCAAAGAGTAATAACTGTCTAAGAAAGCTTGTCAAACTTCGCCGATCGGAGTCGACAAAAAACTGTAGGTTCCTTCTACTCGTGAGAGAACAGTAGCGCGACTTAAATTATCTGTTGGAAATTTTAAGGAGAAATAAAAAAAACCTACAAGTCTTTTTTGAGTTCCGCTGTCTTTAGCTAGGCGGCACACTCTTAAGTAATGCTTTTTATTCTTCGATAAAATACAAACGCCGCTGTCTATAGCTTGGCTGCACACTTGGGTATCCAACAAATATTCCACCCGATTTTTGACATTCGGTTGGCTTTATATTACATTTTTATATTAAATATTACATATGCTTTCCGACAATCTGCTAATGCAAAAGTGTCATCTTGCAGTTTAACAATTTGGTGAGCTACGTTGTACGTAACCCGCGCACAACATGAGTAGTTGATGAGGAAGCTAAGCCCTGGTCCCCTTTTGACTGTCGCGCCACACAATTATTAATATTAGGAAGAAGTTTACAGGTTTGGGTATGTGTCTTTGATATCTGCAATGGTTTCCACATGTGCTTAAATTACAAAGGAATATTTTTTAAATAAGTTATGTGCGGAATCAGACCGGACATAAACATAATTTTGGCCCAAAATTGAAGATGGTTCACGTTTACGAAAAGCTGGGCTTCAAACGAACTTAAAATCTGAATTTTCAGCAACATGTTTTGTTGAGTGCTTTGTGGGATGAGAATGAAAACTTCTGCTTTGGACTGCTGGAACGTGGTTTAAGGCACGTGCGAATTCCTGCCGCTTCAATGAATAATTCAGGAGAAAGCGCTCAGAGATAGCAAGTAGAAATCGACTGTATGCCTGTCTTTTGTAACAAAGCATTTCATTGAAGATCTGCAACAAATTGACGGAACGTGGTTGAAAAGTTTCGATTCGTCCTTATACTACAGACCTCGTATTCATTCTTGTATTAATAATAATAATTCTTGGCGCTACAGTCCAGAGGGGGACCAGGGCCTAGCTTGCTCATCAACTACTCGTGTTGTGCGCCCTACTGTTCTCTCACAAGTAGAAGGGACCTACAGTTTTTTGCCGACTCCGAACGGCGAAATTTGAGAAGCTTTCTCAGACAGTTATTACTCTTTGAGTGTTGTCAGCAGCTCGAAAGAGGTGGTGCCGTGTTGAACTGGGAATCGAACCTAGACCCTTCGGCGTGTGAGCGTCGCACTCTACCCACTACGCCACGGCGGCCACTCATTCTTGTATTGGTAACCAAAATAAAACTCTTGTCTTCTTCAGGTAAAAATCACTTGACTACGTTTTTCTCTTGGAAACCAGTGGAATCTTCCACCAATAACTTTATAAAGCCGTCCAGAAAATGCTCAATATGCTAACTCAAGCTAACATTTGAATAATTGCTTACTTCATAATTCTACTTTAGTCATATTTGGTATGGAGGAGCTCATGATGGCTTATTTTTTATTATTTTATTACAACGCCGTCAGTTTCTTTAAGTTGTTAACTATAGGATATCGTTTTTGTAAATTTAATCGCTATTGGGGATGTTTCTCGTAGAGGTATACAACTTTGGAATTGAATATAACAAAGATGATTATTTGAAATTAACAAAAATTTCATTTAGTCGATAGCTACTATTCTGGCATTGTAAGTTGTTATGACTTTTGCTACATGACTATCACGACTGTATCGGTGTAATCTAATTTGGGGTCAAATTTTCAATAATATATGAAAACATTTGAGGCCGTATATCGCCAATATGGCGGCGAAGGTTGTCTTCCAAGTGGTCAATCGTTTTAGGCTTGTCAGAATAGGCTAGCGTCATCACATTACCGCACAGAAGTAAAAAAAGTTGCATTACAAGATCAATGAGCCCAATTTACGGATCTGTAAAGTGGAATGTTTGCGGTTAGCAAATGTTTCCATTAACAAATCAATTTTGACACGAGGTGTGTAAAATGTTGCATGGATCATGAATCCACAGCTCCTTTATATCTGATGTGGAAAAAGTCACTTCTCATGTCTTTATAGCAACCACCATTGACTGCATTGTTCTTTAAGGAGTACAGACAAATTAATCCACCAACTCATAAAGCACATCCAACAATACGTTTCCTTAAAACTCCTTTTTCCAGCTTCATTTATGCCATTCACACTGTACGCATACTTTCGTGGGATGAGTCAGACATTAATTAAATTTTAATTACATCTCCACTTACACTCTACGTTGGCAACCGCTCACATTTCAATTTAAACTACAGACACCATTAAATGAGAATGAAAACCAAATCCAACTAACTACTGCACAAAAGCATATTTAAACTTAAAATTACAAAAAAAATAATCTAGAAAAATTAAAAAATATAAAATGAGAAAAAGTAATTCATTTCATACCCCGTTAAAGATGTCCATCACTTCGTCCCACCACTAAAAGTGAAAAATATTTGTTGTTTCGTTAAATCAAATTTCGAAAAAAATACATGTTGACAATTTTTAAATTCAAAAAAATATTTACTGGTTATGGAAACGAGAAAAAAAAAAGAATTTAGATTCACATGCACAGGTTGAAGTACTTCATCGAATTTAAAAAATAGAAAAAAAAAACAAAATTGTAGCTCCGGGGTGTCGTACGTATGTGAAGCACAGTGAATTTTGGCAAACTTAATGTATTTGTTTATGGCCAAGAATCTGCGTGTGGCCTAGTGGGATTCCTTTAATTTTTAGTATCATTAACTCGGGAGTATAGTGACTTGTTTGCTGTTATTTATGATCCTTCGATGTTGGCGCAATAACTACGAAGGGAATTGCTTTTAGATTTTCAGTGATTCATTGTGGGCTGTAAAATTGTCCAGAAATATCATTCGTTTTTTTGTATGGAGCGTTAATCTGTCGCCTCGTGGGAGGGAGTCTTCACAGTTGGAATGTCGTTAAGATGAGATTAAAACGTCACAAAAAAAAAAAAACAAAAGCTATGGAAAACGTTTTCCAGATGGATTTAGAATGTGTTTATTTTTGGAAGGTAAATTTCTTGTTTTTCTTGTTTTTTCATTAAAATTTTTAGTAAAAGTCGAGGATCAGTATTTAAATACTTGCATTTTTAGCATTTGAATACTGATCCTTTTCCCCCCAATTTTTTGCTTTAAGCAGAAATACTTTAAAAATGTGAACCAGAACTAGTCAATTCCTTGAGTTTTTGGTCATAATGCTCCATGTAACCCTAGGGGTGTGATTATTGATACCATCACGCGGACCCTGCCGCTAAATTCACCAGCATAAAGGCTTATCTGTCGAGCATGCTCTAGAACTGGAATCTCTCCGCGGGAAAAAAAAACATTTAATTTAGCGAATATTCGAATCTTCAAAATAAGAGAACTGCCCACAATCGGTTAAAAATGCAGTAGAGGTTGTGTGAATGGGATTTTTACTTGGAAGAAAGGATAGAACTCATAAGTGACTTTGAAGAGTTGCATTGGATCACAAATTAAACACGTCATATACAGCTGGTTCTCACTCACTCTGAAGTAATTCCATAGCAATTTCGGAGTGGATGGTGTCCAGGGAACGCTCAAGGGGATTTTGAGTTAGGGTGTGGGTCTCAGAATACTCGGTTCAAAGATCGCCCCAACGCATAACAAAAATATATAAAGCTGGCATTAAGATTGTCCCGTAGGTGCAGAAGGTCTTGAAAGTTCAAAAGGCAGCGTTATCAACCTAAATTTCAGCAAAATTTCTGTAGGTACAGTTCGTAGCTGCAAAAGGAACTAATGTAAGAATGTTTGTTTTATCGTCTGTGGTTAGCCCTACAGTCCGCGGTGAACGTGAGACTCAGTAGTACCACCATGCTGGTTGAAATTCGGTAGCAACGGCCTCTATTTTCGTATTTCGAGTTGATGGATGTGCTTCTCCAATTCTGTCAACTCTGGGAGCGATCCTTAAGGGAAAGTGGTCGGAGCTGTCCCACCTTTACTCTCTCCATTGCCTAGTAACTTTCGAATATCATAAGAAAACACATTAGAGATTAAAAAAAACTTTGAAGTCAAGACAGGAACCTACTTTCTAAGACCATTTTTTGGGATCATATTAGATATGAAGTCAATTTGGAAACAGAATATAATAATGTTATTATGTACTCCGGTGTAAAAGAAGCATTGCATTGTCATATTTGCCTTTCGGAATGCCAAGAATGGAGAACCTCAAAAACGGTTTGCTTTCAAGCTGCACTTTGAACCGTGTTTGATTTGAAGGCAGAATCCCAAATAATATTTTTGCACTTACGTTCATGACGATATACATAAACAGCTAAAAAACGTATTGGAGACATGTTCTGCCCCTGCAACCTCCTGCCGAGGGTGGGATGATGTTCTCTTGTTTAAGGTCGCACCAAATCTAAATCCATTTGATTTTTAAGAAAGGGTACTTAAGTCATAATGTCTCTACGAAGTAGGAAGTCAAGTTGGACACGGCTTCCGCTTACAGAGGATGGCATGTATTAAATCTTGAAGAGTGACTTAGAGGAACTTTCAAAGCACCATAAATGATGTGAACTGGTCGCGCGTCCTTGTTTTAAACTTCACTTGTGGTTGCCTTAAATTGTAGGTCAATATAAATTAACTGCAAATCACAGGAAGGTACCCTTGAAGCAACCATGGGTCGGGCTATAGGTAAAATTTCCAAGTCATGGACAATTGAAAGAAAATGTATGGACGTAGCTTAGTAAGGGCACTATTTAGCCCCTTGTTGCCCGTGGTGTTCTTTTCAAGCACTTATCCAGTGCTTTGAGATGCTCTTAGGTGAATTATGTCAAAAAGTCCTTCCGCTGGAGGTTATCTACACTTTTTTGACTTGAAGACTTTCATTGACAGTGTTTGTATGGAAGGCTTCCGAAATGTCTTCGGGACCTTTGCATAATGGTCTTAGGACATAGATGGCATTCCACTAAGATCCCACCGAAGGAAGATCCATGTCATGTTTACCACAATGAAAACGCTGGGGAAATTTTTCCAGCGCCTTACACAACCAATTTGAGGACATTTTTCTGTAAGAATCAAAAAACCGCCGAAACACGTCAGTTCACAAAACACACTGAAACCACTCGAATAGTCACGGCTTAACGCGTGCCTCAGCATTGCGGCAAAAATAGAAAACTGAATTATCTGCATAGCACGGGGCACAAGGCGTACGCGAGATTGTGTGGTTTCTACATTTAAGGCTGGAAGGGGCAAAAGAAACCTATCCCCCACAAGAGGCACTCCCAACGAATTGGTTTAAGATTATGCCTTACGGGTTCGAGTGAGACCTCCTTTAAATTGATTTCGATGTTGAATCAATCCCTTCATGGAAACCCCAAAAGAAATTGCTGAATTACGAAGCACTAATGCTCCATCATGTTGAACCTACAAAATTCACTTCACCCTCCACGGGCGTCAACATTACACCAACCTCTATTAAATTCTCAATAAAGGAAACGCTGAATCGTGTGGGGAAGCAACAAAAAAAAAAACAGGAGAATGAAAGAAGAATCCCAAGAAGACGGGAAAACAACTTAGCGGAGCACCGATGCTTACTCAGTCAGGTGTGCTCGGCAAACGTAATTACGTCAGTAACGGTAATCCCAAAGTATACCAACGAATATAGCTTAATCCTTTCGCGAAAGCCGTCGGCAAAGGCGCGGGGTGAGAGTCCTTAAAACCGTTCATCTTAATTGGGAAAGCTACAATAGTATTAATCCCCGGAGCTATAATTCAATGCACCCTCATTCCCCTTAATTGCACATCCATTGAGAGAGTGCCAAGGAATACAAAACGGAGAAAAATTAAGATGAAAAAATTAAAAGAAAAAAAAAACTAAGCAAAATCCTTATTATCCTCCCGGGGACTGATGGCAAAGTCACTTCTTCGGTTAGGTGGTCGGTTGTTCTGATCTTTTTGTTGCTTGTGTGTAATTGTGAAATTTATTTCGAATTTCGCCAGGATGGGGGGATGTCCTTTATAATTTATACACACACTCTCTCTCTCTCCAGTGTGTGTATGTGAATCCTCTTTTTGCCTAAAATTCGGGTTGGTTAGCTTTTGCACGGCTGGGAAAAGCGATTTCACTCATGGGACGATGATTTATGGTCACGCGTCGCATTGCAAACGGCAGTGACCAACAACAGACGTGAGCTAGGATATAAAGCTCATGCACATACACATCGACATTCACAAAAAAGAAAAACAGTAAACAATGCAAAACAAATGGCGCCTAGCCTGTACACAGTACACAAACATAAATATTCGATGGAACCGGTCGAGGAAGGGATCACTTCTTCTCCGTACGGGATGTGTATTAGAATGTGCATTTTAAGGACTCAAGAACATCACAGATTTCCATTCAAATAGACGATAGAACGGTAGGCAGTGATGCTGAGGATGACGTGGGTGGTGTGGTCGCAAAGGTAAGGGAAAATTTATTGATAGATGCAAAAAAGGATATTGTAAGGTTTGAGTGTGGGTGTGTGTTAGCGAGTGTGCAGGAGGGGGTTAACTGGAGCACTTGGGCAAGCTGTAATATAAATATTCCATAAATACGAAATCACTGCGCAAGTGGCAGGGAAAACTTGCAGGAATTTCAGTCGTTATGAGGGACAAGAAAAGGAGTGGGTTGGTAGTGAGAGGGGTAAGGGATTTTTGATTTGGAGTAGGGATATATAAAGGCGTCATGTTATATGCACAAATGTGCTGATATGCCTTGCGCGCAAATTCAATCCTCCCTCGTGTGGAGTGCTAGTATAATCTCGTACCTCTTTTTTTTCCTTTTCAGACACGGATGAATGACCGGTAACGTAATCCTCGATTCTGCCAGGTTGAACTTTATAGGATCCTTGGCCTGATTTAACAGGATTTGGCATAGTACCATAAACTCTGAAAAAAAAATGAGAGAAAATATAACGGAAATGATATCGAAAAACAGAAGTTAATATGCATAAACGGGGATTGAGTACAGTTGGGGATTAAAGGAACGCACCACCAGGTCGCGGGATCTGGTCTGGGCATTGGTTTTGCTTCGACTTTCAGATTTGAACGTGCCTAAGATCCCGGCAGAGGATCGTTGGAATTTATTTTAAATTTGGGAACGACTCACTGCCATTTCTTAGTTTTAAGACTTTGCTTACTAAATGAAGACATGAGTTCGATATATCCATCATTGCGTTTCCTACTCTCATAAAATGACACCTGCCCCACTGTCTGCGAAAATCTATAATAGGTGAATATTTCCATTGGTGCCGTGGCAAAGTAGGTAGAGTGCGACGCTTACACGCCGAAGGTCTGGGTTCGATTCCCGGCTGAACTATTCGAATCTTTCGCGGCACCACATCTTTCGAGCTACTGCTCCGCTCAAAGAGTAATTATTGTCTAAGAAAAAGCTTCTCGAACTTCGCCGTCTAAGAAAAATCTTCTCAAACTTCGCAGTTTGGAGTCGGCAAAAATCTCTAGGCCTCTTCTACTCGTGAATGAACAGTAGCGTGCACAACACTAGTAGTTGATGAGCAAGCTAGGCTCTGGTTCCCTTGTGGACTGTCGCGCCATCCTCTTACGAGAGTTGCCTTTTATATTTCGGGATTAGAGAACAAAAACAAATATTAACCATCGAAAATAGTTCTTTGTTTTTCAAAATATTCTCCATTAACATCTATACACATTTACATGCTTTGAACCAATTGTCGAAGCACTTTTGCCACTCTGATTGAGCTATCTCCAAAACACGCATTCTGATAGCATCAACCGCTTCTTCAGGTGTAGAAAAAGGTTGACCTCTCATTTTATTTTTTAAGTGCGGGAATAAAAAGAAGTCGTTCGGTGCCAAGTCAAGACTATACGGCGGATGAATCACCAAATCTATGTTTTGAATGCTCAAAAATGCAGTTGTTTGAGCCGATGTGTGAGAGCTCGCATTGTCGTGGTGAAGAGTGGTCCGTCTTCTGCGGTTGGTTTTTCTGATTTCTTAAAAGACAACTGGCCTGCCGGGACCAAAACGGACAACTCGTAGTAGAGTCGCAGTCTGTGTTAGGCAGAATGTTCCATTCGATTTGGACGATGATAGACAAGCATTCACCCCCCCCCCCTCCCCCCCGACTACGACGAGGTGAAGATAACAATATCCAAGCTAAAGTCGAACAAAGCTGCTGGAGGGGACGGACTGCCCGCAGAACTATTTAAAGCAGCTGGAGATGACCTGGTTGGGCGCATGCACCAGCTCATCTGTAATATATGGAAGGATAGCATGTCCGATGAATGGAATCTCAGCGTCGTTTGCCCGGTTCACAAAAGGAGACGCCTTTGACTGCGCCAACTACCGAGGGATAAGCCTCCTGAACATCGCATACAAGATCCTCTCTGCCGTATTGTGTGAGCGTCTGAAGCCGTTTGTCCATGACCTGATAGGTCCCTATCAGTGTGGTTTCAGGCCAGGGAAGTCCACAATAGACCAGATCTTCACATTACGGCAGATCCTGGAAAAGACCCAAGAAAAGCAAATTGACACTCACCACCTATTCGTCGATTTCAAGGCTGCATATGACAGTGTGCATAGAGACGAGCTATACAGTGCCATTTCTAGTTTTGGCATTCCTACCAAGCTCGTCAGACTGTGTAGGATGACGATGGAGAACTCTCGCTGCTTCGTCAAGGTCAGTAACGAACTCACCGAGACCTTCAATGTCAAAAAAGGTTTTAGACAAGGCGACGCACTGTCATGTGACTTCTTTAACATCATCCTCGAGAAGATCGTGCGTAACTCACAAGTCAACACCAGAGGCACGATCTTCCAGAAGTCAGTTCAATTGCTAGCTTACGCTGATGACATTGACGTGATTGGACGAACACAGCGAGCCGTCAATGAGGCGTTTGCTGGAATTGAAGCGGAAGCGACTAAAATGGGTCTTGCGGTAAATGAGGGCAAAACTAAGTGCATTCTGTCATCAAGGAAGGACACACAACAAGAGGCAATTGAGTAATAAAGCCCCCTCTCGAAAGACGAAGCTTGCTTTATATAACAGCTTGATCATCCCCGTCCTACTTTATGGCGCGGAATCTTGGACGTTAGCAAAGGCGGATGAGGAAGCCCTTAGTCTCTTCGAGAGAAAAGTTCTGCGTGCGATTTTTGGTCCTGTTTGCATTGATGGCATCTGGAGGAGAAGATTTAATGACGAACTCTATGGGCTGCACAGAGACATGCGCCTGGTCAAGCGTCTACGGATACAACGCTTAAGATGGCTAGGCCATGTAGAGCGTATGGACACCACTGCTCCGGCCCGAAAAGTCTTTGAATCCGTGCCATTGGGATAACGCAACAGAGGACGACCTAGACTAAAGTGGCGCACACAAGTGGAGAAGGACCTCAAACAACTTGGAGTGCGCAACTGAAGACAGCTAGCGAAAGATCGTGCTGGCTGGAGAGGCGTGTTGGTTCAGGCCCAGGTCCACCCCGGACTGTAGCGCCACAAGAAGAAGAAGAAGAAGAAGCACTCGATCCAGATACAAATTTCTTTAACCAAGCGAAAATTGTTTGCTGGGTCACTTTCAACGATTCGGCGAGGTAATTGCATTTAACACTGAAGTTGGTTCAGTAAGGCTTGCAATTCCTCATTTTCAAACATTCTGGGATGGTCTTTGTCTTCGACCCAAAAATCAACACTTTAGAAGCGCCGAAACTATTCTCTGCATGACTTATCGGTCGAAGCAGATTCACTTGTACAATCTCTAGCTGCGCTTTTATTTTACTTAAAAAGGGAAATCTAAGTTTCTCGGAAATGCTGTTTATTTAAGGCAAGGCTGAACATTTTATAGATGCGAAATACAATAATTTTGTATAAAATGTACCTATGTAATTTTTGTTGCAAAATGTCGCACCTTTCCAATGAAGAACGAAGCGATTGAAGATCGGCCACATATTGCAGATGGCGCCATCTTTCGAAAACGAACCAAATTAATTTGCTAACTCAATAATTTACCCAAATCGGACTATTTTCTGTTTTGCAAGTGACAGATGTTAAAAATTAAGAATTTTATGGTGCGACAGTCCATATGAGGACCAGAACCTAGTTTGCTCATCAACTACTCGTGTTGTGCGCGCTATGTTCTCTCACGAGTAGAAGGGACCTACAGCATTTTTCCGACTCTTAACGGCGGAACTTGAGAAGTTTTCTTAGACAGTTATTACTCTTTGAGTGTTCTCAGCAGCTCGAATGAGGTGGTGCCGTGAAAAATTTGTAAAATTCGTGTTGAGCGAATTTCAAACCTAGACCTTCGGCGTCTGAGCGTCGCACTCTACCCACTATGTCACAGTGGCCACGTGACAGACGTTGATGTTATCTAAAATTTTGTTTCCCTCTCTTCTTTGTTTATAGGATGTGCTGCCTGTCAACAAATTTTTGGCTTATGGGTATATATGGCTTATATACCCAAGACACGGAAATGAATAACAAATCTGAATGGTTGGTGGCCTTGCTGACCACAGACAATCCCTTACAGGCACGCGTTTGCAGTAACGCCAGTTTCCTGATTTCTGAATTTTGTTCGTTTTGGGATTTTGAATTCCAAAATTTTGAATTTTTTGTCCGTACGCCCTTTTGGGAGATCAAGCTAGTGAAGCATGTTGCACCTATCAATGCAAAATGTGTTCCCTGTGTATGGCGTCAAGTTCGCGAGTTCTTATCAATTCCCACTTCTAAACCAAAGCATGTTGCACCTATCAATGCAAACTGTGTTCCCTGTGTATGGCGTCAAGTTCGCGAGTTCTTATCAATTCCCACTTCTAAACCATGGTTTATGTTTACTGCTAAGTTTGAAACAATTGAAAGCTTTGTATTGGAATCCAAGAACGCAATCTCAGTCCAAAGCGAATGGCTACCTTCCTCTTTGCATACCACTGCCCAAGCTAATCGCATTCACTTTTTAGAATGCGATGCATATTCGCCGGTTATATATAGTTACATAGATATCCTTCAGGTTTGTCCGTTTTTTCTTCACTACACTGTAAGGTTCTCAATTGATTTCCAAGAATATCTTACAATAGAGTACACATATCGTTCCTTAACCGTTTTCCTTTTGCGAGACACAGATATGCATCGTCTTCCTTTGCGACAAATGCTCAGCAGGAACCGTTCGGCATTTGAAGAGGATTACGCCGACCCGTTCAGGATGCTCCCTCATAAAGGTGTTCCTCTTACTTTTATGATTTTCATCTCTTTTCGTTGAATTTTCAATGTGATGCCGTTTTCAATTGAATTTCAGATAGATGACGGAAACCCAAACAACATGAGAGGGAAAGTCTGAAGGAGGAGAATCGATTCAGGATCGCTTCCCATTCAGAGTTCGATGAAAAAGAAGAAGGCGAAAAAATACATCGTGGCAACGAAGTAAAAGCTCTATTTATGACTGCCATCCTCCCTACAGGATGGGGTGTGGGTGGATAAGGAAGTCATAAATGCCAACAGCTCGAGAGCACTTAAGTGAGTATCGCTCACATCACCGCTGCCACTGCCGCTGGTAAAAAACATGAACACGTGTCCACGTCGAAGGGGATGAGATATCGATTCATGCGAAGACGCCAGGAGACCGTGTGTCCGACCAAAATACTTTTGTAACAATCACTTACGTGTCGGTTTCGTCCACTGCAGCCGACGGGGCAGCTTCCGGTGCGGGTCCTGTTGACTGAAGACGTCTGCGCTCCAATGTTCGATACTTCACTGTTGAGTAGTCCGAGTCGTAGTTTGGCTCTGGTTCTGACATGTATCCGTTCGCCTTGTAAGCGTACCGCCCTGCAAGTTCAATGGAAGCATTTTAATTTCGAGTCTTTCAGCAAGAGGGATGCAAGCGATTGGATTGTGATGTGCAGGCATGACGTGCGTCCACCATGGACCCCCGGGTTAGGATGGGCTGAGGAGTTAGTAGTTCTTAAGTGGTAAGCGGATGTCTCGTTGCGGGAGTAATGTGTTAGTTGCTGCTATAAATCATTCGGATAGGTTAGATGGGAGATGGTATAAGCACTTGAATGGAACACAGCCCCCGACCCGTGCTTGCGGATAAAGCGCCAAACCGACCAAACCTCCCACACACTTCAGAGATTAGCATGTCCAGAGCCGAATTGGAGCGATGCTTTCGCTCCCTGAAATGCGGTCAGTGCTCGGATAATTTATGACACTCAAGTATCTACATGTTTTGTTTCGGCAATCATGCAAGGAATTTGAGGAATTTAATGCTGCCTAGCTGTGGAATGGGGCGCTTGTGCTGTTAAGTGGTGCTGCTTCAGGACTCTCTGGCATGTCGAGTGTAATTTGTGCGGAACGAGTTGTGGCGCGCTCATACATCATTTTGTATTCCACACGAGGGTGAATAAGTGGAGGTGGAATGTGTGTGGTGAGGCTATTGATTTAAAAAATTATCAACTAATTCATGGCGCTTATGGCCAGGCAAGTGATGGGAGTGAAGAATTTCTGTTTTTTGTTCTCTGCAATAATATTTGGTTGAGTGGTTGCGATGAGAGATTTTTATATGTGGAGCTTAAGCTGGACCACGTACAGTTCGCAACCAGAACCCAACTTCAATGATAGGCGCTAGGAGAAGGGGCTGGTGGCCAATTGTTTAAGGCTGAAAAAATGTGGGGAGCTTATTCCATATCACGGGAAAATGGGTAATCGAAGTTATGTATGCCGTTATGTGTAAATGAACAAGGCCACGTGCAGGGTTGTGAGGAAAATTCCAACTATAACTCGCACAGCGCATCATTAGCAGCTCTTCCCACTATATGAAACGGAAAAAGGAAGCCTTATTCAAAATATAAATGCTTTTCTACTAATGAACGTGAGCTACGACTTAATGCAGACTACGAACGGTGCTCTTGAGAACCATTGATAGAAGCATTGGCTTAAGCGTGCAATGGCGGTACATCGGGAAGCGGCGTTAGGGAATTCAATTGGTGCTTCAAACAGAAACTACAATTGTTTTGTGTCATGATTATACGTTGCGGCTTATAACCTCTGCAAGTTTTGAGCACCCTGTGCACAGAACTACTTATGTCTGCAGCACTAATTGTGTAAATATAAGCCCAAAAACAGTTTCTTCGTGAAATTTCGGTCTTTTTGTATGTTCTGCTGGCGTCTGCTGCATGTTTTGACTGTTGTATTAATTTCTAGGAAGATCCGATTACTTTAGCCATGCTGGCATTGAATCACTGATTGTGGTAGTTCCATGAAGAAAGTTCCAAGATTTGGCTTTGTACCAGTCACGTATTTTGTGACGACATTACGAGAAACATTTTTAGAGGCTGCAGACCGCATGTAGCAATTTAAAGGAAGGCGAAGAAGGTTTCAATTATAGAAAATGTAGTTCAGGGTACATGCACCAGCTCATATGTAAGATGAGATGAGGAGGAAAGCATGCAAGATGGGTGGAATTCCAGTGGCGTTTGTCCGGTCATCAAGAAAGGAGACCCCCTTATCTGCGTCAACTGTCGAGGAATCAGACGTCTCAATAAATGTGTAAGTGTGACGCCGTTGGTCAATGTGGTTTCAGGCCAGGGACGGCCACAATGGACCAGATCTTCACTCTACGGTGGATTCTGGAAAATACCTTAGAAATACAGACCGACACTCAGCATCTTTTTGTCGATATGACAGTGTGCATCGAGATAAGTTATACAGTACCAAGTCTATTTTTTCAATTCCTACCATACTTGTCAGATTGTGTAGAATGGCAGTGGAGAACTATTGCTGCTCCGTCGAGGTCGGTAACGAACTCACCGAGACCTTCAATGTCATAAAAGGTTTTAGACAAGGCATTATCACGCATTATCATGTGACTTCTTTAATATCACCCTCGATAAAATCGTGCGTAACTCACAAGTCAACACCAGAGGCACGTTCTTCTAAAAGTCAGTTCAATTGCTAACTCACGCTGATGAAATTGACGTGATTGGAAGAACACAGCGCGGTGTCAAGGAGACGTTTGCTGACATTGAAGCGGAAGCAGTTCAAATGTGTCTGACGGTTAAAGAGGGCATAACAAAGAACATGCTGCCAACAAGAAAGGACACACAATAGCGACGTGTCAGACTAGGCAGTAGAAACTTGGAGGTAGAAAAGAGCTTCTTCTACCTCTACCCCGCGTCAAATAGGAACAGTAACATCAGTACCGAAATAAAACACAGAATCAGTCATGCCAACTTCTGTATCTTTAGACCCAAAAGGCAGTTGAGTAAAAGAACACTCTCTCGGAACAGTACGCTGGTTTTGTTTAACAGCTGGATCATCACAGTTCTGCTTTATGGCGAGAAAACTTTGGCGTTACTGAAAGCAAATGAGGAAGCCCTCAATATCTTGTTCTGCGTGTGGTCTTGTTGGTGGCACTTGAAGGAAAAGATTTAACAAAGCATTTTAAAGGTTGTACGATTGCAAGCGCTCGGTCAAACGTTTTCGGATTCAAAGCTTAAGATTGCAAAGCTATGTAGAACGATTGAACACCACTGCTCCGTCCCGAAAAGTGGTCGAATCTGAGTCATTGGGAGGACAACGCAACAGAATACAGCCACGGCCGATGTGGCGCATATAAGTGGAGAAGGACCTCAACTTGGAGTGTGCGACGGTAGCGCCACATGAAGAAGGAAAAGTTCGGAGAAATATTAAAATTTTTACAGCGACATATTTAGGAAGTCAACTAATTGCACCTATCAGTGCAGGACATCTATCAAATGCAAGCCACTAGAATTCACAGCAGACCACGGTCGAGAAATATTTTTATTGTTTTTCCTTTATTGTGGGTCTTACAGTTTGGTGCTGAGCTTAAAAGGCAAAATTTGATCGATTTCACAGACAATTAGACATTCTTGCAACTAAGTCTTGGGGTGCTGTGGTAAAATAAGAGATGAACAGGCCAGAGATTGCAACTAGGACCTCTGAAGTCCGTTGACACTAGCACGGCGGAGAAACTAATCGTTTGCTGGTGGAGTCAAATGTGTCGATATTAAACTTCCTGTCATCTAAAATTCTCTCCTACTTCTTTTGATAAAGAATTTTCAAATGAAGTTTGACTGCAACGATTTTTGAGCAATCCAGAACTGGATGTGGGGACACTCAAAATTAATGAGTGAACTACAAGCGGGATGTTAGAGTTCAAAATAATCTCAAATTTCCGTTTCTGACTATGCAATAAGTCGAAACGTGTATGCCTTCTCAGTTGAATTTGGGCTGGTTTCGTAAAATTTACAAATACTGAAAAGGTATAGAATGTTAATTTATTTGTAAAATTAATTTTTAAAATAATTTGGAACTTTTTTTGTACATTTTGTTACATTTTAGTACATTTTTAGAACATGTTTAGTACACATTTAGTACAAGCACCCCATTCATTTCGCGTGTAAATTGTGTGTTCAGCTTACCAACTAACCTTAAATACAAAATGAAATAATGAGAATGTGTAATTTTCCAAAGCATGCAATTTTTCTATGAAAGCCTTTAAGATTACATGCAAAGCCTTAATCCTAAAAAAAGCAAGAACCCTTCCAAAAACTATGGACATTCGCAAAACATTCGTAAAATAAATTTCCCGCAAACCATTTTCCAAAGCATTCCCTACAACTGAAGCCATGACACAACATGCGGGAGCGCTAAACTTTGATCTACAGTTTCTTTTTTTTTCTCTCTCTCACAGGAGGCAACTACGAGGCAAAATAAAAATAAAAAAAAAAACAAAAAATGTGTCTACTCCTCCAAGGATGCAATAATTTAGAACGATTTTTATGAACAAGAATATAAGAAATAAAATTGTTCACCTCTTGGACATTTGTAGCGAATTGTCACGTAATCATCTGCAAGAAGAGCGTGAAAGAAGAAGAAGAAGAAAATCAAGAAAACAAACGTCTCCGTGATAGTTAATCCTTTTTCTGTACAGTTCGTTTGTGTGAGTAGTGTGTATTTTGTTGAATGTCAAGATGCAATGGAACTTGAGACAATCAAATGTTTAGAGCGTTTTTTTGTCTGCTTCTCATATTTGACTTTAAATAAATTGCATCTTCCTTGCCTTGCGCTCGTCGTTACTGTGTTCTGTATCGCGAGCACATTTTATTACTTTTCCTTTTCTTTTCTTTGCTTTGAATAAGGGATGGGTGATAAACAAAATAAAAGAACACAAGAAAACAAAAACTAGCATAATGTGGCAAAAACGAAAACTGAATAATGAGGGAATCGCAAGAAAAGACGGGGCGAGATACTAAGCAGAGAAGCGTAAAAATATAATTAATTTGCGGAAAAGATGAAGAAAATAGAAAAGCAAAGAAAACGGAAATAAACAAAAACGAAAAACTATAAATTGAAAAGATGGCAGGAAGGATAAGCAATTTTTTTGATGCTTTTTATTTTCTTGTGTATTTTTAATCCAGGACACTCAGAGCCGGCAACACGATGCAGGCTGATTTTCTTTTTTCTTTTCCTGTGTCGCAAACGAGAGTTGAACGGGTTTGTGTGAATTTCGTTTTTCTTCGTCTGCTGCCGTTGTTCCGTGTGGTGCTTATTAAAACGAGTTAGGCACTTGTGCAGTTGTTGAGGAATCTATGCATTTCTGATGGGAGACATTTCTGGTAAACAGTTCTTGAAACAGTTTTGTTCTCTGCTGGCGACAGATTAGCGCTTGTAGGTGTTTCGACTCAATTTACTCCTGGATGTGTTCATACAAATGGATGCATTGACGACCGTCGTGGAAAAGTTTTTGTCAAAGTAAGCTCGGTTCTAAACTGAAACTTTGAGACAAACCAAATTTTAAAAGAGGATTTTGTATTGGAGGTGTGTTTTCATAAGATGGCGCCACCAGCAAGTAGTGTTTGATCTTGGAAGCGATTACCAATTTCATTGGAAAGGTGTGACATTTGTTGGCAATACTCAGTGGGCATCAGCGTCTATTTTAGAAAAAAAGTTTTTCTTTTAATTGAAACCGAAAGACGTCGAAAGGCGAATTTTCACCTCGGAATTGTTTCTTGAAATATTTTAGAAAAAAAGTTTTTCATTTAATTGAAACCAAAAGACGTCGAAAGGCGAATTTTCACCTCGGAATTGTTTCTTAAAATATTTTTGATCCCGATCTTGATTGAAGATGAAAAGTGAAAAAGTCTGATGAACCTAGAAGCGGACGAAAGGCATGATAAGATGCTTTTGCAACATGATCACAATCGTCCCAACGTGGCTGTAATGGTAGGTCTAACCCACCCAACCGTGTTCTTCAGACATTGTTTCTTCCGACAATTGACTTTTTTGACTGATGCAAAACTATTTCGGCGGCACCGGATAGGGTGAGTAAACAAAATTCTTTGTCTTTTAAGTTAGATTTTCGATTGCTTTAAACATGGTTCATGCTCTTTATGAAAAACTTATATTTAATTTAAGACATTTGTTCAAAATTCTCAGAAATATATAAATACACATATTGTTCCAGGACTAATGACATTTATTGCCAACGGAGTGCTTAGCATTTCACTGGCATTTAACATTAAAATAAGGATGGCATACTAGACCACATTAAGTTTTGCAAAAAAAAGAGTGAAACTCAACACTTGAAACCAGTCGTGTAATTGTTTGTGAAACCATTTGTGATTACCTGTCTTATTGAATATAGCTTTGAAGACCATGCTTAAGGAACGTGTACACTTTAAAATGCAAAATTATTTTTCGAATTTGTTTACAGTCTATGCCGCTTTAGGAAATACAAAATAACATGAACGTTTTTTCGATGAGAAGTATGCAGTACCTGATATTCTCCGAAAACTCGGAAACCGAAATTTACTCCGGGCACGCCATTTTATATATTTGGGACTAGGAGCGGTATCTTCGCATCAGTTAGCAGTTCAAATCGTGTTTAAAAATAAGCAACTCATTGCGGTTATCGGTCTGCGAACGGGGGTCGGTCATAAATTGTGCCCGTCATATAATATATTTTCGAAAAACTAACCCTACCGTTTTAAACGCCCAAAGACTGCCGCCGTAAACAAAGATGACCCAAATTCCGAACCACCCCTCGAGAAAATCTCACATTAAAGCCATAACGTGGACACGAACCGAGAAATTAAGACTTCAACATTGACTACATTTGTGTGCCGTTTTGTGTCAATTTGGAAAAGTCCCACAAGGAATTCCGGCATAATTCTCCATTCAACTCTCGTTCGCTTAAGCCTTATTTCTCACTTTTTTTTCTCATCTCATTCGCTTTATTGCATTCTAAGCAGTTTCTCTCTGAATTTCTGCGTTTATTTTTTTATTTTTTGTGTTTGTGTCATTTTGTTTTTTTGTTTTATTTTTACTGTGTCATCATTTTCGTACCGGGATTCTTCTGTTTGTGTATCGTTTGGAATATCCTTTTGTACCATTCATGTTGATTTGGCTCCTTAACTTCCTGCGGGCGATTGAGCAGCACGGCGATGGCGACAATAAACACCCCAAAAACGATGTCGCAGCGAGCCGGGATGATAATCGTGGAACAAAAAAAAAAATGGAAGAGAAATAGGAGAAAAGAAAAATTGATTTTGTTGTCATTTGCTGTGGCGGTGATGATTTATTTTTTAATTTTGTTGTGAACTGGATTGAATTGTTGTTTTGATTGAGAGTAATAATCGTTTGGTGTGAATTGTAATGGATTTTGCTTTCGCTTTGTATTACCGATCTGAGAACAACTGGCATTCCGTCGTTTGTTGTTGGCCCGATGCCATCGTACTGTCGTCGACTTAATTGCGCCATTTTCTTTGGCTTCTCGTATTCCGTTTCCGGTTCGCTCATATATTCGTTCTTAACTGAGAAAACTGAAAATGCATACAAGTGGAATTTTGTTTTTGGTTTCTTTTCAAGTTTTTTTGTTTTTAATATTTGGTTTTTGTTGTTGTTTCTAAAGCCCTTTTTAATTTAAAAATATATATGGGCATGATGTTTGTATGGCATGGGTAATAATCTGACTGTATGGGGTGTGCTAATGGGCTGGATTTTTAGCAGGCAATGTCATAAGACTTCGATGTATGGCAGCAAAAGATGAAAAGTATGCAACACTTTTTTCTTTTCAAAATACTTAACTCAAAACAAGTAGCATTATAGGATTGAAGTGAAGAAAAACTAGAGGAACATACTCTGCGAAATAAGAGCGAATCCAACCAAAGACTAGGTTTCCATTTTAACCAGGACATGATCGTCTTCTCACTGAGAGGTACGAACTTGGGGAGTTTCACATATAAAATTTACTGTATTGAAGGTAATTTTATAAATGAATGACGAAAGAATAATGTTGGGTAGCGCGTGTTGGGAATAAAAATGTTTCTTAAGGGGTACATGAGTAGGTATCGTGTATCATACTAAAGTGTCGGCGGCTGTTCGCAAAAAACCTTTCAAATCGAAACCTATGTACATCTCATAGCTAACAATTCGGCCATGAAATGTCGGTGGTTGACACGAAAGCAGACGTACCATAAAATTGAGCTCACAGCCTAATGAAATTTGTGATTTCTACACGTCTGCTTAGGACCATCATTGACACATATTTTTGCATTTGTCATTTTATGGAAAGCAGACATTTTTTTCTTTTCAAACTTTCTTAACTTTCTGTACCACTTACGATCTAGATTGAGTGGCAAACCTGCATGCGAAATATTCCTTAACTGTGTCCCGACTGTGGTTGCTGCAATACGACTTTGGTCACAATTTGATCCTTTTTTGACAAGGTGAGTTGAATTTGAAAGGGAAATTCTTCAATTTTGTTTCTCTTTCTATTTTTCTGTGATTTTTTCAAGCTCAAAACTTTGACTTCATTCTACGAAAAATTTGTCAATAATGAACTGACTTCAAACGCTAAACCCCATCTGAAATAAGCCTAAAGCTTGAAGTCGGCTGCTAGCTGGAGCCCAAAGTTTTGTAGTTCACCTCTTTGCGGATTGACTTTCGCAGTTGATGTGTATAAATGCGGCAATGTGAAGAGCAGAGGCCATAGAATGACACGAATCCCTGAAACAAAGTGAAACGATCTGTTTATGTGTAAATAAGACTTCGTTTTCCAGTCGTTTCATTTGAAGTTTCCAATAGAATTTTCTTCAACACTGAAACCCTCTCATGGAATACATTTCCACAGCTGTCGATTCAAAGATAAAACTAAAAACTGGTAGAAAAGGTTGCTTCTTGACAATTCGTAGAGAGTTTCTTAATTTTTGCACCGGCAACACTATTCGGAACTATCGCACATTTCCGCACCGCTGTCGTTTGGTTGGATTCTCCCTTCACCCCTAAACATAATCATTTTCAATAAAATACTTAACTTAACATAGTGACTGATTTATTTTCCAGTTTTGCATAGTGTGAATTATGTCTACACAGGGTGTGTAAAAAACACAAAAAAAAACTAAATTTGTTGTAGGACTGTGTGTGGAATTCAAACTCACTCAAGTGTATTGTGTGAGGAGAATACAAAAAAAAAATTAGATTGAAAAAACTAGGATTTGAAAAGGAATAAAAACTAAGAACGAATGAATCTAAACAACACAAGATGGTTCTAAGAATACTTACTGACTTCATTGGGCCTTAAAATTGCGGGCTTTTCATGTGGATTGTGCCGCACATATGGCCGATGCAACTCTGAATTCGAAGTCGAACGTTCGAAACCTGCAGTTCGCGAATGCATGAGAAACGGTGAAAGGAAGAGAAGAAAAAAAAAAGAATGATATTAATGAAATGTGACCAAGAATGAGATGCGCCGGGCCGAGGATGAATGCGGAAATTACTTTTGATTTTTTCCGCTATACTGGTGCTGGGTGGAAAGCCGTTGTCGTCACCAGTCAGGGCCCCATCAGCAGTCGGTGTCCCGCTCGGAGCCAACGATACAGGGGGCCAGGGTACTGCTGTGTTCTTCTGACTGAGATTCGTGCAGCTCTGTGATTGATATCCTGGAAAGGGCTTTGAATTGGTATACGACCAGGGTGGAGGCGCTGCTTCACTGGGCGTGGACTGCTGTCGCACGTATCTGCGCTGCGGCACCGGTGACTCGAAGTGCACTGGACGGAATTGCTTTCGTTCCGGCTGTGGTGTCCAGAGCGGTGGCGGCGGAGGTGTTGGAATGCCCTTTTGGTTGTGCTCGCAAGCGGATGATGAACGATTCTCACTAGTCGCACTGGAATTGCCTGTGGTTGCGGCTGTGGGGGTTTGTGGTTGAAACTCGGTCAGATTGGTGCTCGAAGTTGATGGCGTTTGATTCTTCGGTGTCCAGACTCCTGTGTTGTTACGTGGCATGAATTTTTGAATTTCTCACGGTGGGGGTGAAGAATGAAATGATGAAGTGATATGAAGATGATGCATCAACAATTTTTGACAGACAGTTGATGGAAAAAATAATGACTTGTACTTATAAATGGATTTCTGCATTTTTCGACGAGAGAGGGTTGAGAATGAGTGGGCGACGGGGGAAACAATTGACCACGGCGACGACAACAACAAATGAGGCACTTACAACAAAAGATTACGAGGTGTAAGGAATTAATTCTGTTGGGTATCAGTTTACGCTCTTGATCTGACAAGGGAATCATAAACAACAAATCACAAACAATGAAGAGGACGATGCATAAATTGGAAAAGTGTATTTTTTCCATTGTTTTGGTCTACGCAGAGTACTCATCTTAAATGACGAAAAGTTGTGCGTGCTTGATGGATTTCAGTTGAAGAATGCTGTTCAAAACTAGATCTATGTTCCGGGCAGGTTGGACTTAAAGCAAATTGGCTTCTGAAGGCGGTGAGCACCATTACGAATCTTGTAATATATTTATGTTGAATATAACTCACAGTAGGTTTGTTCACGTGAACTAGTAACATATTTAAGTCTGATTTATAATAAGTTTAGTTAAGGGAAATAAAGTGGAGTTTGTGTATAAGAAAGAGTGTATTACGGAGGGATCATATTTTTGAATTTAACAGTTACCGAAGTGGATGGAAGAGTGCTGGCAAACCTCCTTCCAATCTGATTAGAGGGCGAGTTCAGTGCCCTAAATGTAAATATAATAAAAAAGCGTAGAATGTCTCATTTGACATGGCTTTTACCAGAAGATGAAAAAGAGTAGAGGCTGCAGGCATGTTGAATGTTGCTTGCCAGGTCTTAATCTTTTGACAGAGGACAGTAATCCGCTCTGCTTTGTAATATAGTCTTTAAAAAACATGGGAGACTCACATTACAAGCCCTAGAAACGTGGTATAAGCTTGGTGGTACCATTCCGTTTATTCCGTTTACTCCGTTAAGATTTAGCAGTGCAGCCATACTTAATCTTGAGCCCAAAGCTTTAGTTTCCTGGGAAGTGAGACAGAGAAGTTGCTTCACCCAATAAGAAGGTTAGGTGCGCACTCACTGTGTGTCTACATATGAGGCTGGTAGAGTGAGTAAATGTCCTTGAAACAGGGATTTCATAAGTACGGGTAAGTAGGGGTTTGCACAAGAAACCATCGCACAAGTATCACGTTCTTCTTCTAATTTTTGCACAAAAAAACATACATCCCCATCCCCATAAGTATGTACAAATTGTGAAAAAGGGTTTCGAGTGATTCCTTGACTCAATCCCGCGCATTATTTCACGGTGCAGCCTTCAAACTGCTTTAAAAAAAGCTTCTTAAATTTGGCCCTCTGGTTTTGGTTTTATAAATTAACTGCTTCCGTGGAAAAGTGAAATACCGCGTTGCACAAATTGTTGCTTAAGACGCGTGTTCTTGTCTTCAGATGGGCTCTAGCGCCATTTAATTGTTTATTTATCCAGGGTGGATATGTATTTTGGAGAATTGAGTCAATGGAAACTCACCGAATAATATATGTAAACTTAAGCAAGCATACAATGTGATTAAATCTCCTATACCCGCCAGTTTCCCAATAACACAGCTATACGTTTTTGATTCGATACAATTTCGATCAACATTCGCAATTTATGAGTAGTTTGACTCTAGATTAGCTTTACCTCTAGTGTCTCAAAGAAAAGGAAAATAATTTCTATGAGACAATTCATTAAAGAGACAATCTGTCTAAGGAAGTCAAAGATCTGTGCGAATGCCACCATTGCAAGGTTATAAGGCTTAAAAACTCTTATATTTCGTATCATTCGAATTTTATTTTTACATGGCAGACATTTACAAACATATACAAAATTTAAGCCAGTAGCGCTTAGATCTTCGTTTTAATATGATCCCACTCCTTTTCTGGAGTATGGAGTCGGCAGATCTGAACTTTTATTTCTTCATTGCCTCGTTTGAAATAGGTTTGTTTACAATGCTAACTCAATGGAGGATATTTTGAGGACTTTTCTGGCTTAGTGTGGATCGTGAGAGAAATATCCAAGACGTGGTTCTACAAATTTCAAGTAATTGCATGAACTAGGTTTAATTCTTGGGTAACTTAGGTGTCTAAACTACAGGTGGTGAGAAAATGAACTCTATGGTAAGAGACCATTAAGGCAGTTTATGATGTAAATCCAAATCGAACATATGTAATTTTTGACGATGACAGGTATCGAGGTATATTTTTTAAATTGGAATTCAGATACATGTGTATCTGGTGGAAGAACATAGACTTTTCTTCGGGTTTTTATTGAACTTTAATAAAAATGCCATCTGCATTTTATTGCCCACTCCAAGTTTGCTAAGGTCCATCTCCATTTCAGACGCACTCGCTTTTCTATTTGTATAACATTTGTTCTATAACATGTTTCGAAGACTCTTCTAAACAAAGATCATTCGTCAAGTCATTTAGGGCGCTGTACCTGCAAACGGTTGACTAGGCACATGCCACAGTACAGCTTGAAGAGCTTGTTGATGAATATTCTGCTACAAATATCCCATTCCACCTAAAAGCCATATCACTTCCCTTTACAATAGACTAACCGCTTCCTCATTTATATTAAAAAATATCCAAGTTTGGCACCATGGACCATGATGGTTATGATCAATCTGCTGTACAAAGTTATACCAGTTTTGGGGGCTCAGGTTTGTTCCCTTGAGCCAAACGAAGCAGCGCTTAGCAAGTAAATAATTGAGCGATTGTTTGGCGTAGATAAATATGGTATTGAAAAAAGACATTAGCTTCGATTGCTGTTATCATTCTGAAGCATACGTGGTCGAAGTGGAAAATTTCTTAAATTTTTTATTTCCGGCATTGCTGGGGTCATCGTGAAGATTTAAGTACATCCATTCACAAAAACCAGGTTTGATGCCTGATGAAGTCGCTGTCTTAAACGTACTAAATTCCTCTGATGTGGCTGCCGTGGCGTAGTGGGTAGAGTGCGACGCTCACACACCGAAGGGTCTAGGTTCGATTCCCGGCTCAACACCTAAAATTTTTACGGCACCACCTCTTTCCATAGGTTGATAACACACAAAGAGTAATAATTGTCGAAGAAAGCTTTCGCCGTCGGAGTCGGCAAAAAACTGTAGGTCCCTTCTACTCGTGAGAGAACAGTAGCTCGCACAATACGAGTAGTTGATGAGCAAGCTAGGCCCTGGTCCCCCTGTGGACTGTCGCTACAACAATTATTATTATTATTAAATTCCTTTGATAGTCTTGTCGAATTTAGCCGAGATTTTTGCAATTTCTTAGAGGAAAATATCAGACACAACACGAGTCGTTCCCAAAGAAACTACGCTCCAGCCTATTGTCTGCTGAAAGGCCACCTTTCTCTATGAAATAAAGAATTTGTTCTGTTTTGTCAACGAAAGAGTTTCACTCGTTTAACTGCCTCCAAGGAGGTTACAAAGTCTGCACCGTTAGCTGAAGGAATTTAGCAGGAATATAAAATGCTTGCTTGCCAGCTGATTAGAGAATCAGAGCACCATTCCCCGGGACCAAACGGCAAATTGTCAAATTCAAAATCACAACCTTTGACACGGCCTCCAGCGAATTTTGCGCCTATTTGCACTTCTGATTCATAATTAAGCTCAAAAGACGCACAAAATGAGTGAACTCAAAGGCTTACAATCAACGGCCCTCTTGCGTCCCTCGGGAGTTCCCGGCATTCCCCATGTCGGTTCAGTAACATAATTAATTCGCATCGGCGTGTTGAGTTGATTATGCAAAAAGGGCACAACCCCTGCAAATTGAAATGGAAAAATCTACATCAATAATTACGCAGTCAAAGGCAGGGTAAATTGGCTGCCGTCTCGTGCTCTTTGTAGCGCACAGTCAACAGCCTTAAATCCATTTTATCCGGCCCCGAAAACTTAGTGAAGCTTTGTTCATCTGGCTGCATGTCACTTTAAAAGCATTCAAATCCAAGAGGACGCCAGTGCCGTCGTAAAAACGAACTTTACGCACTGTCACGCAGACATAAATTCAAAAATAGTTCAATCTCATTTCGGTCTTGCTCTCGTTTCGTGTGTGGGGCCAAGTGAACTTTTGCTCAGAAATACAGGTGGCCAAGAGCATCGCGCACCCCAAGGGAGCACAAAAACCGCATGAGTCATCGTTTGTTTTTGATGATCGTCAAGATACAATTGCTGGGCAATGTATCTCCGGGGCAGACGAGCAGGGGAGAGTATCTTTGAACGAATTGAATGCCTGCCAAAAATCGTATTTTCTTTTCTCTTAATTTATTCAGCTTTATTCACTGTCATCCAACTCGGTGGAGATTCTTTTTTTAAATTTGTATATTCTGTGTCTCTCTCCCTCTCTCTGGCAGTTCACTGAATGGGGGGATAAACTTTGCGGATATTTGTGTGTGAATAAAGTTTGACGTCAGATGATGTTCTGGCTGAAAGAATATTAAAAACAAATTTATCCTTCAGCGGCCGCATATCAAAGGAGAGTGGATAAAACTGAGTGGAAGAGAAAAAAAAACTTCCTCAGTTTCGAGTTTCGACGCCGTTTTCGTGCTTTTTTTCAATTTTCCAGATATGACATGTTAAAGCATTATGTGTATATTTACACAGCGCTTTCGTAGTGGAGCTCATCAATCATGCGAAGTTGTGGGCGAATTTCAAAGATAATTCAATTAGAAAGTTTTGAAAGTACGGGGCTGGGATGATGCGGCGGTGTCTGTTCGATGTAAGATATCGGGCGGAACTAGTGAGTTGAAGAGGTTACTCGACCAGAAACGGCTTCCTGAACGTCATGTTAGGTCAGGGTCATGATGTGGGGATAAGAGTTCCTCCCCAAATGGGCGGTGCTCATGACAGACTAAAAAAATAAAGAATAAAAAAATGTAAATGTTCGGCGGAAGGAGGACAAAGAGATTTTGAAGCGTAAGTCATTCGAAGAGAAATGGTGAACAGAGGAATGGGCTCTGGTCAGCGCGGTATCGACGCGGGGGCCTTGTGGTAGGGGTCATCTGCCACTTTGCATATTTATCCTGGATCGGACTGAAAGGGGAAGAAATCAGTGGCAGAAAAGCGAAATAGATTTTGGAGAATAGATTTACTTTATCAGGGAATATAAATCTGTCCTTTGAAAAAGGATCATTTCGGAATGGGTTACGAATATCTAATCCCGAAGGAGGCAATCAAACAAGACAAAGATTAGGCAGTGGCATAGGCGAGAGCCAAGTCTACACAGTGGAGGCGAGTTCATAGGTACGAGTATCAACTTTACTTTAAAAGATATATTCCAGAAGTCTAGCAGTTCGATGGTGGCTGAAAAAACATGTGGCGATGTCTTTCAATGTTTAATGCAGGTTGCACTTGAAAGGCAGTCAACAACAATGCACTGACCTGAGGCGAAATCCGTGCCCTCCAAAACATCAATGAAGTCATGAAGGAAAGTAGGACATCACATATCGAACACCAACTTCGCAACCTTGACGCAGTCGATATTTATGAAACAAACCGAAAGGTGCGCAACCACAAAAGGAAAGGGTTTCGGTCATCATCTAGGAAGAGCTGATGGCTTATCGATATGTAAAAACAGGCGCTGACACCCAAACCAGCTGCGAGGGAACGACTATGTCTGTTCGCGACCTCAGTGAAAAGGGAGAGAACTGGCTCTTAGCGGTGGAAAAGATAGTTTATGACAAACAAGATGTAGATGCGATGGTAAGGTGTTGGTGGAAGAATTCAGTAGATCCGTACTCAAGGCTAAATCCTTAATGAAAGAAGGCCATCTAACAAATCTCTAAATACCTAAATGGCTAATACCCAAATTGCGACATCTCAATTAGACATCTACTCCTCTTCTACTCTCTTTCGGGGTTAAAGGGGTGCCTAAACAAATCCAACCACTTCTCTAAATGAAAGATGAGGCACATGGTACATGGTATACGACACATGACACATGGCAAATGGCATAACTGAAGGGGTTCCCTCTTATTTTTGTTTCACCGAGCGTTCCTATTGTGGCTTAGGCAAGATTCGATTATATGCATCCTTCTGCCTAGTAGTACAATGGACCATTATTTGAGTCTGAGCGCTCGAGTGTATTCCAACTTCCAACTTCCAACCTCCAACAAAAACCTTAAATCCTGCCTAAGTTTGTTGAATGCGACGAACATTGGGAAAACATGACAGACTGATCTTAGTTCATTTGTTGGTGTTAAGATCCCGGAACACAAAACAAAGTCTGTCAATGTCCAACAATTTCATAGCGACGCACTAGAAAGAGATGATCAGCTTTGTCTGCTGATGCTCTCACTTTAATGTCATCCACAAACGCCAGTTGACATCGCAAACGTATTCTTCAAGGATCACACTACAAATATCACTTCGTCATGCGGGTGGTTTTCCATCGTTTTCGAACAGCACGCCAATGTGTGACGGAATGTCTCTTGTCATCATGTTTTTAAAACGCTTCTTGTTTTTGGTAGTTTAGCAGTTTGGGCGACCCTAGCTGTGGATTGAAAACGCCCCAATCGGAATATATTTCACATCCCACTGGTGTGGTACAAACTTAAAATTCAAGGCAAAATAGCGCTGACTCAGTGTGTGCGTTGAACACTTTATAAATTGTTATTCCGAATAGAAAACAAATACCAATCAACCAAAAGAAATATTATTAGAATTCCCAGAATGCAATTAGGGATCATTCGGCGTGATGGTGGCCAACAAACCCAGGTGTTGGGATAATCTGACTGGTAGACACACCTTGAGTAGAGGGAATATTCTAGTGCCATGGGAGGTCAGCAGCTCCTGGTGCTAATGTTTCTGTCTGACGGTGAGGTAGGCTCTTTGAGGGAGTATCATGATGGCTGTGTATTACAACCACATACCGCGGGCAGAGAAGATTTGGTGGACTGTGCTGACTCGGCTTGTAATTGTTAGCCCGAAGCAAGGCCAGGGAGTTAGGTTAGCCCCAGACAAGGGCAGGTGGTTAGTCCACTCATGATTGCAGTATTCGGAGTTGCTTTCTAAGCCGAATACTGCAACCATGAGAACGGCGGAGTTTTTACAAGGGCCTTACTGAAAACCGAGGTGGAGTAAGTGTTCCTCAGGTATCATCTCTGTTTGGTACTATTCTTGCGTCAACTACGACTCTTGGGAAAATAAATACCGTGGTACAAGTCATTAATGCAGACTCTTTCCAGTCCCTTATCTGTTTGTGTACTCATAACAAAGGAATAGTAAAGAATTGTGTCAAAAATTGAAAAAAAAAATCACATAGAAGTCAGTATTTATAACCTGAGGTTCTCTTTTCTCTGTGACACACTTCGAAAA